>OU893349.1:4070736-4670736 GCA_918026875.4 Diatraea saccharalis
TCTATGCTGCCCATAGAACCTAGTATGCTCCCCATAATACAGAAGATAATACAAAATCACCGCCAAAGTTACAAAACGATCTGCGTAGAAACACGTCTACACATACTTGTCTAAAATGGGAGGTCGCAATCGATTATTGAATAATGTAATATCGATTCTTATGAATAATCATTAGTTTTTAATTTCATTATAAATAAACAATTTTCCTCTAGTTAACATCTAATCATATTAGTTATCTCATCTAAGTTTTATAATTTTCATGGATTTATATGGTTAGTAAATAATATAAGATTTGTATCAAATTAGATTAGTCGGAAATAAAATCGATCTTGTTATTTGAAAAGAGAGGGACTTCTCTAGAATGACATTATTATTAAGATGCGTTCAAAAATAACATAATTTAAACTGCGTTCTAAAAAATAAAGACATATTTTAGAGAGGAATATCTTTCTTTTCCCAGCTTTTAAAAATAAATTGTTGGTATATAATAATAACATTCAACTTATACTACATTTTGGTAATAGTTCCATCTTGGTACAAGAACTTTTTTTTCGTAGCAGAGAATGTTATACGCACACCGTGCATCCCCAAATCATGATCTTCACCAGATGTTAACACCCACTTGTCAAAGGTTTGATTAAAATTAGTCAATCTGCCAAACCATTGAGTATATCGATATTGTATAAGAACCCAATTGGAGAGGGTGACTGGGAAGTAGTTTTAAAGTGTATACTTTACCAGTGCTAAGTATCAAGCTAATTAGGAAGCGCACATGAAATCGTTCAGTATACTTCTTTTAAAAGCGGATTTACTTAACAATAAGATACGAGTATCTTGTTCTTTAAAAGAGACATATAAATCGATACAAGTAAGTTTCATTTCGTCGCGGCTGTGCACGTAGGCGATACTATCGCCTACGTGCTACGGTTTCGTAGTGCGATGTAGTTACGTAGGAGTATTATTGCCGTTTTGATGTCAATGTCAATATTTAACTTCAACAAGAGTCAAGTTTTGACTCGTTGCTTCGGAACGCTATAAATAGAACTATCTAACTATTACATATTGGAACTCAGAAATGGCGACACCGCGTAATCGGCATTCGTATCAGCTTTGGAGGTTATATTATGTAATATCGTTTTAGTTATTTTCAAATAGATTTTTAATAATTATTTTTATTGGAATCTGCTCCATTTATTTCGTTGTCACCACCTCTAGCCTCATGAAAATTTCTTGAAAATTCTTCGGTTCTACATAACGTTAACTTTAAATTGAGATTTATGCCGGTTAAAAATGTTTTCTAGCTCGAGTGGAAAATCTTGAAACTGTTCAGAAGTTTTACAAACAAACATACGTTAAGTGTGTTTCCACTTAGAACTAAGTTATGATTCTTACGTACTTCGATCAATAGTACAACGTATCATAAATATTTTTTAAAGTCTATAAAACGGTTAGTGAATTACCTATTTCATTTTTATTTTATCTCATTAATATGTGTAAATAAAAATATTTATTTTGCAATTTAAAATAATTTATAAATAGCGCATTGTCTTTTGCGTTCCAATTGATAGCCATTGAAATTATGTGAACCGACTATAGCCTGCGTAATTTAAAATAACTTTATAAGTAGAAATACTCTTACACGAGTAATAATTAGACTGAAGTTCGTTTAAGGAGTGGTAATTTTGTATAATCTCGCTTTAAGTTCGTCTTCGTCAAGTAATAATTTTGCGTTGGGAACTGTTTTTGACTAAATAGGAATATTCGTATGTAGTATCAACAGCTATTTGTTTCTTTTCGTAATTAAATAATTAAAATTATTTGATAGCTTAAAATTTTACATTTTGGATACACGATTACATAAAATATAAATAAATAAAAACAAATAAATCTGAAACAGTGAAACATATTGCGAAATACGAGTGTCGAGAATAACGAAAATAAAAACATGTTATTTTTTATCCTGGTAGTGTTATATATATATTACAGATAATCACACTTTTATGCTTATTATATTTATAATATTGCTTAAAATTAATTATGAAAAAACAAATATTTTATACACATAACAGCGCTTGACGTCACGCCCATCTTACTCATATCAGAACTTGGATAATTAAATCTTATGCATACATAGAATAATTACAAAGTTTTAGAGGGGCGTAACGTCACAATGACTAAAATTTATTTATTTAATGATTAAAATTTATTTTTAGATTTTAACTAATGATACTTTATTAGATATATTTCATGTATGTCTATAAAATAAAAATATTTAACCTCGTCTATGTCTAAGCACAGTATTAAAAAAAGTTGTCTACTAAGCACAGTGCACTGGTATTTTTGTGAGACTATGAAACCATAGTTGAAGTCAATAGTAACATGTGTTATCACCGTTACCTAGAAGATGCCACTTAACTAAAAAACAAAGCTATACGGACGATATTAGGGTTATGTCCTACAAGTGACAATACGTTTTTGTTATATGTTCGGATAATATGAACCATTTTAACATATAAATATTTAACAAAATAAAATTTATGCAATTTGGAAAATATGGTAATATTGTCCACATAAACCTTGTAGATAAAACCTTTTTCTATATTAATCAGACACTGGCATCTTTTCGTATACCTTTTTGAATTAGTATTTTATACACTGTTTATTGTTTTTTATGTCACTCTCTTCTTTACTCTCGTCTGACTTTTATGTATTTACAACGTGAAATATATTAAATACTCCAATCGACTGTGACTCTTAATTCCTACATTTTAAGAAACCTGATATCCCCCGTACAGCTTTGATTTTTAGTGAAGTGGCATCTTCTGGTTAACAATGACAACACATATTACTGTTGACTTCCCTTTTTTCAAGTTTTCAAAGTTTAATTAGGAGTTATCCAAAATGTTTAACTGAATCTACATATTATTTGTGTGTTGTGATAGAGTAAACGTGAAATTAACGATATATATGATTAACTTATTTAGAAACCATTTGTTCTATCAATTTTTCATTCAACAAACCATAAAAATGAGGGTGATATATTCCAATTAGAATAAAACCTGCTTTAAGAATTCACTGCGAGTTTTTATTATGTTGTTATTTTGAGACAGTGACAGATTCGTTTTTTTTTTTAAATTTCATTGTTTTTAATGACTGTTTTTCATGTCGACAAATAACCTATATTAAGGCACTATTATTGTAAGATTTTTTTCCTACCTCTAGCGATAACACTACCGATGATTACTATCTTAATCGATTTATCGATCTTTGGCAATTAGTGGTGTGCGTTGGATTTATACTTTAGAACCCGGTTACAATGAATAGATTTCCATGAAACCTTTCTGATTGCTTTGTTAAAGGTTAAAATAAAAAAGTTTGAGTATGAAGTGAAAACAATTTTAATTATAAATTAATATTTGGAAATTTCATACATTCTTTATTTAAAAAACTCGTATTTTTTATAATGTTTGCTACTGTTAGTGTTGTCAAGATTCGTTAATTTTGTAGAGGAACCATCGATAAATAGACTGATAAAAGTTCGTTAATTTTGTAATTGGATTGACAAATTGACTGATTTGCGACGTCAAAATCACAAATTATCGATTAGGCCACTGTTGCTACGACAACATTACGCGCAATTTTACACTATAATAAGCAATATGAAACTCAATTACATTGTAACTCGTTAAAATCAAAATAATCTTTATTCAAATAAACTTTTTCAAAGAACTCCTGAATCATCCAACATTTTATTTTCCTACCAATCATTTAGAACGTCTTTTGGCTGGTAAGAAGAACGAACAGGAAACTCACCAGCTCTAACAAAAGTAATGAAATTTACAAAAATAGAATGCCTTCACCAAATCAAAATTACAGAATAAATTAATTATATGCCAGCAACTACTGAATTTATTAGATAAAGAGAAAAAAAGAAAATAGTAATAATAAGGTCTTATACCATTAAAATATTAAAGAGATATTTTTTAATCTTCCTGAAAATCTCAAGGGATGACATCGTTTTATATTTTTACAATATTGTCACACGTTAAACGTAATATAAGATTTTATCTCGTAAATTGAGCGCGTTTCCAAACGCCACCGCCACGTCGCCATTAATAATTTTTCATTGAGAGATTTTCGTTACGATACCTATATAAAGCTCATGTAATAACTTTCGTAATATGCAAGCTTCATATAGTTATCAATAAATTGAAAACACTACTAATATTATTAATGCGAAAGTGTGATAGTATGTTCCTCTTTCTTTGCGTTGTTATGGAATTTTTTTAGTGTTGATTACTAAGTTGAGGTTTTCTAACTATATATCATGTTTTGTATCCCACTCTGTTCAAACGCAAATAAATGATTCTAAATTATTTTTAATGAGAAAAACCTTCAGTTCTTTCTTCTGTCCACGTCAGTGGTCAACTTACAGAAGGATGACCGAAGACAACCTATGTGGAACCCTCCAAATCAAAGACTTACGATTAGAAGACTGTTTTTATTATTATTGTAATTATGTATTATTTTGGTAATGACACGATTGATGTAAATGTCGTTACTTTCGATAAAGAACTAGAAAATTTATTTCGCTTATTCTGCATGTCAGCCAAGAGATGTCCTGAATGAGCGGTAAGGAAAAATTTCGGACGATTCAAAATTACTTATGATTCTAAATTGAATAGTTAAAAAAGAATTAGGGTGGGAAATATCACAGTTGATAATCTCTTATCCTTGATAGGAAGGAAGAACAGAAGGAGCTTTTAAGGGGGACTCAGAATAAGAAAAAACTGACCGTCGGGCTTTTCCCGCACATTGCCCTCTCTAGAAAATATATTAGAGAGATTTCATTGATATTCCCCTGCCTGTGACAACAGACGAAAGTCCCAAATAACCTCATGGATCATGCTATGGAAGTAGGGTTATAGTAACACATTTTTCTTTATCACGGAAAAGCAATTTACCACTGAATATGTAACGAAATATATATATAATAAATTTAACTAGACTCATATCGTGGCAAATCTTTAGTTAACCCTATTAGAGTTATGATTAACTAAAGTTGTAAAATATTAATAACATTCTATCATCTTTTATTCTATCTATCTACGGCTGTTTAATACAAGCGTTTACATTTCCGTAATCGAATATAATATCAAAATTGCTCTTTGATTTGCACATTGTGAGTTTTAATTATTTCCGATTTCGGGCCTTCGGGCGTCTCTGATTCGAACCTTAATTAAATTGTGTAACCAAGTTATGATTCATCATTAATCAGTTACCGACCCATAGAATTGAACATCTGATATTAACTCGGGGTCTACTCTGTTTGTCCACGGACTGTTAGGTTGAAGATTTAACAACTCTTTTATAAAATATTTCATTTATTTAGCCTTAAATCTGCAGACTTTTTATACAGATTTTTTATTTTGCTTCAATTATTCAAGAAATGGCTTAGATAATTGGCATTAAAGTTGAGGAGTGAAGTTTCCCACAGTGTAGAAAATGTACAAAGGTGTGACGTTATACGTCATTTCAACTCAATGTATCGTAATTTATTGATACTAATAAATAAAAATATTCTGCAATAATCTACCTGACCTACGTGCAAAATAAATGAGTCATTATCCCTATTCAAGTGGAAGACCTAAACCTCGGAAGAACGAATCGTAACATAACCACATCAGAAACAGCCGGGATCAAAGGTTTAATCAGTCTCATGACACGAAAGAACGAGAATCTGACATTAGAAAAAAATATCGAACTCGCAGTCGAGCTCACGTTTCAGAATTCCTTGTTAATTGCAAATCGCGCCAGAGCGTCACCTCGTTAAAGTTCAACAGCAACTATTATCTTTTCTACTAGGTGACAGTCTGGATAGATACTATAGAAGTCTGAGAAGCGGACATGTGCGAAGCGGACAAAGTTTATCAACAATTAATAACTATTGAAGTGAGGCACAGCTTCACTTCCCGCTTCGAGTCACCGACAGTACTCTAAGTGGACATACAAAGCCAAAAAGTTTTCATGTGGAAACCTAGGACGAAATAAACGGTGATACGGCACACCGTTACAATTTTACTAGTCTTTGATATGATTTAATAATTTAATATTACATTTATTTAGTAAAAATACTTTAAAAAGACTTCCTCGGGTAGATGCTACACTTTAAAAATACTATAGTTTCTTATTTTATGTCATCACTTATATGATGTTAACAAGCACTGACATATTCTGAAAACTTACGTAGGTAGTTGGTTAGTGGATATAATAAATCGAGAATGTCGCCTCAATTTATACATAAGACGCACTAGACTGTAAATATGATCACCTGGTGCCCAGTCGATAGATCACATTTAATCTTTAATCATAATATGGATGGCGAAATGTATTTCTTCGTGATTGCGTTTACAGTTCTCTACTTTTTACCATGACAGCCTAAAAAAGAGTGTATTGAAATTTGTATTAATGTATATCCATATTTATTTGAAAGAACGATTTAATCCTCTATACTTTTCCACTACACATTCTTTGAGATCATCGGAAAATCTGAAACTTGAAACTCCTCTCCATAACACTACCTTTTATGATGGATCCTTTACCGTCCAAGCTGTGCGCCTTTGGAATGCTCTTCCGGCTTCCATAAGACGGGCGCAATCGATCACCATCTTCAAAGAACTGGTAAAAAAACATTATTTGTCTTTGTAATTCTAAGTTGCTAAAACTCTTCCTCGTTTCCCTAAAGTATATTATTAGTATATATCTTATGTATGTATATATTGTTTATATTTATGTATATATTATTTATATTTATGTATATATTATATATATTTATGTATCTTACTAGTATTAATGTATCTTTAGGAAATGTTACTTATTTATCTTGAATGTATGTACTCTTACTCTACACCTCCGTTTTTCATAACTGCTATTCATTCTTCTCCATCCAAAGGTTGTCTGGTAGAAATCGCTGTTAGCGATAAGACCGCCAATTGTTCCACTATTGTGTTGAATTTAATTTGCAAAATTCATGTTCAAAACTTTTACTGTAAAATGGTGTGACAATAAAGTGTTATTATTATTATTATTATTATCCATAATAATTTATATCCATGTTATGACCGCTCTCGAACGCAATAACGCGTGATCGACATTGCAATTGTGCTGCTCCGCACTCTTGATTGGTTTACTGGCATACTTTGGCTCTTGTCTACCCAATAAAGCGTACGAAACAGCACATTCGCAATGTCGTTTGATCGCGATTGCGTTCGAGAGTAAGGCGAACAGATCGTAGAATTTATCAATTCATGGTGCGGCCGGCAATCTCATGAAATGGAAAAACTTTCTGCCCACATAATGTGACTTGGTTAGATCAATGAATAATTGGTGTTTAGCGATATGGGCGGCTGATCGTAGGACTGCTTCATGATGTGGCCAAGCATTAGTTATCATGTCGTAAAATAGTTACATAAGTTGAGACTTCAGTGACTCCTACTGAGGTAAAAGGCGCTGATGTCGCATTGTTTTTGTGATACTTGATGTATTTTCATTTTTAGGTGATACAACAATGATATGATCAAACGTGGATTTTCATATCGAAGGCTGAAAATGGGTTATCCCAACAACAATTGTTTACTATTGACTTTGTCTTTGTAATAGTGATGACGACTGGGAAATAGGAAATTCTATTTAGTCCGTCAGTCGGATAATTAGAAAAATATTAGATACGTATATTTTTCTTTGCTTCAATTTAAACAATAAATGGCTTAAATAATAAGCATTAAAGTTAATGAAAAGGGGGAGGGGGGAGCTCGCTACGTCGCAGTTTTGTAGAAAATGTACAAAATCGTGACGTCATGCGTCATTTCAACTCGATGTATCGCCGTAATTTATTGATTACGCAAATAATAAAAAAAAATGTATTTAATATTCTTCAATAATATACGTAACGGAAAAACACACAAAAATTATACGTCATCCTATTATATCAGTGTCACGACATATAGTGACATATTGATTTGGATCTAGATTCATAAATCGACATCCAAATCAATTATAAAATTATTTAAGCTTTACACAGGAGAAAACTACAATAGCATTTTCTATGAATGAGTCGCTTTTAAGATAGTTATTATTTATAACTTTTTTAAAGTTTGAAGTCGGTTCTATTTTCTTTTTTTTATACGAAACAGGTAGATATTATCTATACTAATATTATAAACCTGAACAGTTTGTTTGATTGTTTGTTTGTTTGATTGTTTGTTTGTTTTAACGCGCTAATCTCAGGAACCAATGGTTCGAATTGAAAAATTATTTTTGTGTTGAATAGACCATTTATCGAGGAAGGCTTTAAGCTATATAACGCTGTAACTATTAGGAGCAAAGAAATAATGGAAAATGTGGAAAGAAAGGGGGGAAAATTATTCCTTGAAAGCTTCCGTTGCGTGCGCTGAGAAAACGGTTCAAAATACCAAAAATATATGTACGAAAAACTATGCTATGTTAACAGCAATCATTGTTTATTATTTAATTTGTAATTATATCTGTGTCATACTATGAATCGATATCCAAATAAAACTGTTTATAAATTAACTAGGGATCACGCGGATCATTGGCGGAAAGCTAGTATGTAATAAAAACATAGTAAAAAATATACAAAATTGTATATCTTTCCTTAATATATGCTAAATGTATTATTTACTACCTTTTCAGTAAAAAAAACACAAAAAAAATGTGATCATGTATAACTTAATCTTCGACTAATTTAATGTAACATTACTTAACTCAATAAAAATTCGTTACTTCACATATAATACAGAGTTATTAAAATAATGTTATATAAATTTTCGTCTGTTGTTAGTACCTCTAAAATATTTAATAATTCTTATCTTTATGGGAGCATGCGTATGATGTTACTAACCGCAGGTGAAAGAATTACTAGAATCAGTGCTGTAGTTTCGGAGCTTGTTTGACCCAAACAATGAAAATGAAATCTATGCATAGTATAAAAAAAGTATCTTCCCACTAATATCTTTTTATGTACACAACTGATTTTAATACAGTTTTCAGAAATATAAAGAATTCAAGAGGAAGACTCATATGTATAACTAGCGGACCCGGCGAACTTCGTACCACCTTATACCCGATTTTTTAAAAACTTATATACAAACCGTGTCATGAATAGTGGAACACATAAAAAAATAGAATCATCCAATTTGGTGCAGTCGGAACTGGAATTCAGAAGATATGCGTGTACATACGTCTCGGCGATTCATTTTTATTCATCTATATTAAATAACTCGCCCGGACATTTTTTTTGATATAGTGTAAAAAGCAATTTTGATCTACATCACATGCATAACGTATCTAACCTATTTATTTCAATAAGGATTAATACTGTATTGTTAAAAGAGGTTTGTAAATAAACCATCATTTTACCGTTAAGTATACGTGAAATATAGACATATACTACTGCGGACTTTTTTGTAGATCTATTAAAGAGGTACAATTCCTCAAATAACTCAAAAGTTTTCGGCAGCGTTTTCGAGGAAAGCTTCCGGTCGGCTTTATTTTTTCCGACATATTGAACTAATATCGTTACTTTGTACAAAACCTAAACTTTCTATGTATACACTAAAACCTTCTTCAATAATTGCTCTATCTATTGTTGAAAACCGCATCAAAATCCGTTGCGTAATTTTAAAGATTTAAGGGATATAGGGAGGGATACAGAGAAAGCGACTTTGTTTAATACTATGTAATGATGATACAGGATCATGCCGGTGAAGCCGCTGACGAAAAGCTACAATTAATATATATTCTAATAAAAACATATACTTGTAATAAGCGGCCAATATGAATATCAAATTGTTTAATAGTAAGTAATGACGTATAGGAACGAAAGAATGTTTGGCACCCATTGGCACGCGGGAACTTCCATTTTTGCATCGAACGCGCCGCCATTACCGAGATGCCTTCACGATCGCCCGTTAGGGAACGGTATTGAGTAATGCACCAAGGTGATTTTATTTTTTATTAACAATTCGGTGTATTTCATTATAATTATAATAGTTATTAAGCAACTTTTGCAACGGCCGGTAATAGGATGACGACCAAAAAATTATTACCTGAATTCCACCGTTTTTCGGAAGACACGTTGAGCTGCTGGTCCCTGCCACATCTGCAGTCGCCAGCACCATTCTCCCTATTCGAGTCTTCTAGGGCTGGCATTTCTTCCCGCAGTAGGAACAATAAGAGGCTGGCAATGGTGATGGTAATAAAAATTATTAGTGTAGTGTTATATTTATGAATAATTTTGATATTTAAAACAACTTTCCTTGACTGATGGCAAGTTAATTATGAACTCACTACGTAACACAAATATTTTAAGGATAATTTCGAGATGAAATATATATATATTTATTTATTGAAACCAACAGCTTGTTACAGTTCATAATTACAAACTTATTTATCAAATTTATAAAGCCAATTATAGGTTTTTCATTTTGTGTATTTTTTATATGTTAGCTGCTTAATAAAAAATAATGTCGATATTGCATTCAAATGACTAACAGAAAAACTTAAATTTAATAATCAGAGAATGTTATACGCACACCGTGCATCCCCAAATCATGATCTTCACCAGATGTTAACACCCACTTGTCAAAGGTTTGATTAAAATTAGTCAATCTGCCAAACCATTGAGTATATCGATATTGTATAAGAACCCAATTGGAGAGGGTGACTGGGAAGTAGTTTTAAAGTGTATACTTTACCAGTGCTAAGTATCAAGCTAATTAGGAAGCGCACATGAAATCGTTCAGTATACTTCTTTTAAAAGCGGATTTACTTAACAATAAGATACGAGTATCTTGTTCTTTAAAAGAGACATATAAATCGATACAAGTAAGTTTCATTTCGTCGCGGCTGTGCACGTAGGCGATACTATCGCCTACGTGCTACGGTTTCGTAGTGCGATGTAGTTACGTAGGAGTATTATTGCCGTTTTGATGTCAATGTCAATATTTAACTTCAACAAGAGTCAAGTTTTGACTCGTTGCTTCGGAACGCTATAAATAGAACTATCTAACTATTACATATTGGAACTCAGAAATGGCGACACCGCGTAATCGGCATTCGTATCAGCTTTGGAGGTTATATTATGTAATATCGTTTTAGTTATTTTCAAATAGATTTTTAATAATTATTTTTATTGGAATCTGCTCCATTTATTTCGTTGTCACCACCTCTAGCCTCATGAAAATTTCTTGAAAATTCTTCGGTTCTACATAACGTTAACTTTAAATTGAGATTTATGCCGGTTAAAAATGTTTTCTAGCTCGAGTGGAAAATCTTGAAACTGTTCAGAAGTTTTACAAACAAACATACGTTAAGTGTGTTTCCACTTAGAACTAAGTTATGATTCTTACGTACTTCGATCAATAGTACAACGTATCATAAATATTTTTTAAAGTCTATAAAACGGTTAGTGAATTACCTATTTCATTTTTATTTTATCTCATTAATATGTGTAAATAAAAATATTTATTTTGCAATTTAAAATAATTTATAAATAGCGCATTGTCTTTTGCGTTCCAATTGATAGCCATTGAAATTATGTGAACCGACTATAGCCTGCGTAATTTAAAATAACTTTATAAGTAGAAATACTCTTACACGAGTAATAATTAGACTGAAGTTCGTTTAAGGAGTGGTAATTTTGTATAATCTCGCTTTAAGTTCGTCTTCGTCAAGTAATAATTTTGCGTTGGGAACTGTTTTTGACTAAATAGGAATATTCGTATGTAGTATCAACAGCTATTTGTTTCTTTTCGTAATTAAATAATTAAAATTATTTGATAGCTTAAAATTTTACATTTTGGATACACGATTACATAAAATATAAATAAATAAAAACAAATAAATCTGAAACAGTGAAACATATTGCGAAATACGAGTGTCGAGAATAACGAAAATAAAAACATGTTATTTTTTATCCTGGTAGTGTTATATATATATTACAGATAATCACACTTTTATGCTTATTATATTTATAATATTGCTTAAAATTAATTATGAAAAAACAAATATTTTATACACATAACAGCGCTTGACGTCACGCCCATCTTACTCATATCAGAACTTGGATAATTAAATCTTATGCATACATAGAATAATTACAAAGTTTTAGAGGGGCGTAACGTCACAATGACTAAAATTTATTTATTTAATGATTAAAATTTATTTTTAGATTTTAACTAATGATACTTTATTAGATATATTTCATGTATGTCTATAAAATAAAAATATTTAACCTCGTCTATGTCTAAGCACAGTATTAAAAAAAGTTGTCTACTAAGCACAGTGCACTGGTATTTTTGTGAGACTATGAAACCATAGTTGAAGTCAATAGTAACATGTGTTATCACCGTTACCTAGAAGATGCCACTTAACTAAAAAACAAAGCTATACGGACGATATTAGGGTTATGTCCTACAAGTGACAATACGTTTTTGTTATATGTTCGGATAATATGAACCATTTTAACATATAAATATTTAACAAAATAAAATTTATGCAATTTGGAAAATATGGTAATATTGTCCACATAAACCTTGTAGATAAAACCTTTTTCTATATTAATCAGACACTGGCATCTTTTCGTATACCTTTTTGAATTAGTATTTTATACACTGTTTATTGTTTTTTATGTCACTCTCTTCTTTACTCTCGTCTGACTTTTATGTATTTACAACGTGAAATATATTAAATACTCCAATCGACTGTGACTCTTAATTCCTACATTTTAAGAAACCTGATATCCCCCGTACAGCTTTGATTTTTAGTGAAGTGGCATCTTCTGGTTAACAATGACAACACATATTACTGTTGACTTCCCTTTTTTCAAGTTTTCAAAGTTTAATTAGGAGTTATCCAAAATGTTTAACTGAATCTACATATTATTTGTGTGTTGTGATAGAGTAAACGTGAAATTAACGATATATATGATTAACTTATTTAGAAACCATTTGTTCTATCAATTTTTCATTCAACAAACCATAAAAATGAGGGTGATATATTCCAATTAGAATAAAACCTGCTTTAAGAATTCACTGCGAGTTTTTATTATGTTGTTATTTTGAGACAGTGACAGATTCGTTTTTTTTTTTAAATTTCATTGTTTTTAATGACTGTTTTTCATGTCGACAAATAACCTATATTAAGGCACTATTATTGTAAGATTTTTTTCCTACCTCTAGCGATAACACTACCGATGATTACTATCTTAATCGATTTATCGATCTTTGGCAATTAGTGGTGTGCGTTGGATTTATACTTTAGAACCCGGTTACAATGAATAGATTTCCATGAAACCTTTCTGATTGCTTTGTTAAAGGTTAAAATAAAAAAGTTTGAGTATGAAGTGAAAACAATTTTAATTATAAATTAATATTTGGAAATTTCATACATTCTTTATTTAAAAAACTCGTATTTTTTATAATGTTTGCTACTGTTAGTGTTGTCAAGATTCGTTAATTTTGTAGAGGAACCATCGATAAATAGACTGATAAAAGTTCGTTAATTTTGTAATTGGATTGACAAATTGACTGATTTGCGACGTCAAAATCACAAATTATCGATTAGGCCACTGTTGCTACGACAACATTACGCGCAATTTTACACTATAATAAGCAATATGAAACTCAATTACATTGTAACTCGTTAAAATCAAAATAATCTTTATTCAAATAAACTTTTTCAAAGAACTCCTGAATCATCCAACATTTTATTTTCCTACCAATCATTTAGAACGTCTTTTGGCTGGTAAGAAGAACGAACAGGAAACTCACCAGCTCTAACAAAAGTAATGAAATTTACAAAAATAGAATGCCTTCACCAAATCAAAATTACAGAATAAATTAATTATATGCCAGCAACTACTGAATTTATTAGATAAAGAGAAAAAAAGAAAATAGTAATAATAAGGTCTTATACCATTAAAATATTAAAGAGATATTTTTTAATCTTCCTGAAAATCTCAAGGGATGACATCGTTTTATATTTTTACAATATTGTCACACGTTAAACGTAATATAAGATTTTATCTCGTAAATTGAGCGCGTTTCCAAACGCCACCGCCACGTCGCCATTAATAATTTTTCATTGAGAGATTTTCGTTACGATACCTATATAAAGCTCATGTAATAACTTTCGTAATATGCAAGCTTCATATAGTTATCAATAAATTGAAAACACTACTAATATTATTAATGCGAAAGTGTGATAGTATGTTCCTCTTTCTTTGCGTTGTTATGGAATTTTTTTAGTGTTGATTACTAAGTTGAGGTTTTCTAACTATATATCATGTTTTGTATTCCACTCTCTTCAAACGCAAATAAATGATTCTAAATTATTTTTAATGAGAAAAACCATCAGTTCTTTCTTTTTTCCACGTGAGTGGTCAATTGATAGAAGGGCGACGCACAGTGGAAAATGGTAGAACAAGAGCATATCAAAAGTACTTTTTACGAATATCATAATTTGTTTGATTTTGTGATTTTATTAGGATCTCAAATAATCGAATTATAATATTCATTAAGTTTTTTTATCGAAAATGCACGAAGTTACATTTTTTTCATAGGTAGAAGTACATAGAAGACGGGAGTGCCGAACTCGAGTCTACGCATATACATGTTTCAAAACCATATTGTGCAATATATATTGGGTACATATATGCAGTATTATACATTTTTGGAAAGGTTGTTTCATGCTTATTACGTTACAGCTTCTTAATTTCTAAAGCAGTGACAATTATGTCAGTAAGTAATTAAAAAGTGGCATACCTTATTTTTTACTTTTCTTTTTTTTCGTCTAAGGTTTTCAATATTACCCACGACTCCCCACGCGCAACTTTTTATGTTAATTGTTAGTCTAACTATTCAGGAACAGAATACAAAAAAAAACAGCTGCGGAAGTTTGCGGTTTTAGAAAATATAAGAAATAATGTGTGAAAAGTCGGGAAAAAAAAATCAGTATCTTTTGCGGTTTACCACAGACACCGTTCACAAGGACAATAATTATATTACTTTTGGAATATTTTATTTATTTAGCGATAACAAAGGAATCTTATCAAATTTGCACTCGTTATGCGTGAGAAATTACTAGATAATAATTATGTGGGTACCAATTTGATATTGGAAACAATTTGATATGGCAATACCGCACGAAGGTTTTTTTTTTTAAATTACACTTGCTCAGCGGAAATTACGGGTGTAGACGAAACATTTAATCAACATCGAAAATGCACGAAGTTACATTTTTTTCATAGGTAGAAGTACATAGAAGACGGGAGTGCCGAACTCGAGTCTACGCATATACATGTTTGAAAACCATATTGTGCAATATATATTGGGTACATATATGCAGTATTATACATTTTTGGAAAGGTTGTTTCATGCTTATTACGTTACAGCTTTTTAATTTCTAAAGCAGCGACAATTATGTCAGTAAGTAATTAAAAAGTGGCATACCTTATTTTTTACTTTTTTTTTTCGTCTAAGGTTTTCAATATTACCCACGACTCCCCACGCACAACTTTTTATGTTAATTGATAGTCTAACTATTCAGTAACAGAATACAAAAAAAAACAGCTGCGGAAGTTTGCGGTTTTAGAAAATATAAGAAATAATATGTGAAAAGTCGGAAAATAAAAATCAGTATCTTTTGCGGTTTACCACAGACACCGTTTACAAGGACAATAATTATATTACTTTTGGAATATTTTATTTATTTAGCGATAACAAAGGAATCTTATCAAATTTGCACTCGTTATGCGTGAGAAATTACTAGATAATTAGATAATCCTATTGGACAGCTGTCGGAAGACGCACAAGAGTCTCGCAACAAAGACTACAGAAACATGCGACTTCATCATGCCAAAAAATGTTCCCGGTCTGCAACAAATGAAGATGTCTTTAAAATGCTTTTGTGCACGTCAGATCCATATATAACAAGTTTAAGAAAACCATACTTAAGAAATGTAAAAAATCTTGAAGAAGAGGCAATAAGTCTTTTAAAAGTGGTACCTGAAAGTGAACGCACGTTTACTGACCCTGATCCTGAAGCAATATAGGTACCTACCAAAATAAAAATAATATTGATATTTAGTTATTAGTAATGTTTGTAACGAGTTATATCAATCTCTGAAGCTACAGGACCTAGTATAGTTTGTTTGTTCAGCAAAAAAAATATTTTTTATTTTTTATTAATTGGGTAATTTTGTATTTAACCATAGTTTTAACCTTTTTGGTCATTAAAACTTGTCTTTCTTTTGGAATTATTTTTTTTACCATTTTATTTTTGTGTTGACCCATTTTTTTTAATCTCTATGACATATAACATATATATGTATATAGAAAAACACTACAAATTATACATCATTTGAATTTCCAAACCTCACTGAATATTTGTAGCAAATTTCATTGCGGTACTACAAAAAATCATGAAGTTATACATTTTTGATCCGATAACGACCGATTTTGCCCACCGTATGACCGAAGACAACCTATGTGGAACCCTCCAAATCAAAGACTTACGATTAGAAGACTGTTTTTATTATTATTGTAATTATGTATTATTTTGGTAATGACACGATTGATGTAAATGTCGTTACTTTCGATAAAGAACTAGAAAATTTATTTCGCTTATTCTGCATGTCAGCCAAGAGATGTCCTGAATGAGCGGTAAGGAAAAATTTCGGACGATTCAAAATTACTTATGATTCTAAATTGAATAGTTAAAAAAGAATTAGGGTGGGAAATATCACAGTTGATAATCTCTTATCCTTGATAGGAAGGAAGAACAGAAGGAGCTTTTAAGGGGGACTCAGAATAAGAAAAAACTGACCGTCGGGCTTTTCCCGCACATTGCCCTCTCTAGAAAATATATTAGAGAGATTTCATTGATATTCCCCTGCCTGTGACAACAGACGAAAGTCCCAAATAACCTCATGGATCATGCTATGGAAGTAGGGTTATAGTAACACATTTTTCTTTATCACGGAAAAGCAATTTACCACTGAATATGTAACGAAATATATATATAATAAATTTAACTAGACTCATATCGTGGCAAATCTTTAGTTAACCCTATTAGAGTTATGATTAACTAAAGTTGTAAAATATTAATAACATTCTATCATCTTTTATTCTATCTATCTACGGCTGTTTAATACAAGCGTTTACATTTCCGTAATCGAATATAATATCAAAATTGCTCTTTGATTTGCACATTGTGAGTTTTAATTATTTCCGATTTCGGGCCTTCGGGCGTCTCTGATTCGAACCTTAATTAAATTGTGTAACCAAGTTATGATTCATCATTAATCAGTTACCGACCCATAGAATTGAACATCTGATATTAACTCGGGGTCTACTCTGTTTGTCCACGGACTGTTAGGTTGAAGATTTAACAACTCTTTTATAAAATATTTCATTTATTTAGCCTTAAATCTGCAGACTTTTTATACAGATTTTTTATTTTGCTTCAATTATTCAAGAAATGGCTTAGATAATTGGCATTAAAGTTGAGGAGTGAAGTTTCCCACAGTGTAGAAAATGTACAAAGGTGTGACGTTATACGTCATTTCAACTCAATGTATCGTAATTTATTGATACTAATAAATAAAAATATTCTGCAATAATCTACCTGACCTACGTGCAAAATAAATGAGTCATTATCCCTATTCAAGTGGAAGACCTAAACCTCGGAAGAACGAATCGTAACATAACCACATCAGAAACAGCCGGGATCAAAGGTTTAATCAGTCTCATGACACGAAAGAACGAGAATCTGACATTAGAAAAAAATATCGAACTCGCAGTCGAGCTCACGTTTCAGAATTCCTTGTTAATTGCAAATCGCGCCAGAGCGTCACCTCGTTAAAGTTCAACAGCAACTATTATCTTTTCTACTAGGTGACAGTCTGGATAGATACTATAGAAGTCTGAGAAGCGGACATGTGCGAAGCGGACAAAGTTTATCAACAATTAATAACTATTGAAGTGAGGCACAGCTTCACTTCCCGCTTCGAGTCACCGACAGTACTCTAAGTGGACATACAAGTGGACATATATTTTCACGCGCATTATCCATAAATGAAACAACATTTTATAGGTTCCGTGTTCACATAAAACTAAGATCTTGATTGTCTTTTTAATTAAAAGTAAAGCTACCACAATTTCATTGTGAATATTTCAAAACATTACTATTGGTCGCATTCACAGTACAAAAATTCTATAAACCACATTGAAAGTGTTATAGTTGCTGCCTCTTGCAGACTCGGAATATTAATTAGAGTGCGCCGGTTTTTTACACCAGAGCATCTGTTTTTTTTTATATAAAACCTTGGTCAGGTCTAACATGGAGTAATGTTTGGGATGACTCCGCAAAGTATCTGTTGGAAGCCCTGGACAGGCTGCAGCGGCGAGCAGTACGCATCACAGACGATGTCTGTCTTGAACCATTCCAAATGAGGTGTGATATTGCCTCACTCTGTATGTTCTATAGTCTCTATCATGGAAAGTGCGTCGAGGAATTATTCTCATCATCCTCCTTCCGTAACAAATTAACACGTGCCGGTGTTCGCTGCCATCCCCAAACTATACCATCTCGAACAAAAAAAACATATATTTGCCGTACTATTAAAATATGGAACAGTCTCCCATTCTACGTGTTTCCAATTAAATATGACCTTGGGTCCTTTTAGAGGCGTGAAAAGGCTCTTTAACAGGCCGGCAAGACAGTTGTGGTTACCGGCAATAGTTTCGACTTCTGACAGCTACGACTATTATTAGACTCCCATCAGGCATATTACTGTCGCTTTGTCGTGCAACAATAAACATTAAAAAAAAAGTTAATATTTATTAAATTAAATTATTTAAAAAACTAATTTGCCTTCTTTAATTACCCCTGGCTACCGTAAACTTATAATTATAATGCACTTAAAATTAGCTCTTGGTCTTGATGGCAGGTTCTTCTTGTAAGTTACACCATAATGTCGGCGCGTTAAAATTTGAATAATAATATTGGATCTGTAGTTATTACATTTTTATACGAAATGCAATTAATTGAAACACTGTTGATGTTGACATGTAAAATCCCTGAGGTCCTAAGCTTGGAACATATATTTATGTTTACTCGAGCTCACACGGAATTATTTATATGTCCTTCTAAATATAATTTCGTGAATTTTAGATATGGTTATCTATTCAATTAATAAAATTTTGAAACTTTGTTGAGTGATAACGTAAAACTACGTGTAAAAGCAATTTAACAAAAAACAAAGCAGAGAATACCCAAAACTCGCGGAGAGTAGAATAACAATTCAAAAAACAGTCGGTTGCAAAATTGTCGAATAATGTTTCGGCTGCATTTATTCAAAATGTTGTTTAAATTTTCACTGTCCGGACCACTTTGTTTTTTAATAATTACCCTACTCAATTCGAAAAGTTTTAGGTACCAAAAAATATGTTAAGCGACAGAACACCCCTATGATGGTGTACATTCTGCTGAGGAATAATAAGACCTGGGAAGCTGTGGTCGAGTTGATAGGATCCCTCCCCCACAAACAGAACCCTTTGTCCTCCCTTGAGACCGAAAAGGCTCAGCTACAGGGATGGCTACCAACCAACCGCTAGCCTCGTCAGATGCTTTAGAGTGCAATTCCTCTCCGCTTCCCACCGTTATAAAGAGATCAGCCTAAACATCCGTGCAGGTCATGTCACCTTGGAATCCGTTGTGCCCCGACGAAAGACTAAAAAAATGGATAAACCGTGAGACATTAACTGTGCCAATTCGAGAAGTATGGAAGAAGACATATGGAAGAAGATATTGAAATGACTGAAAAACTAAGCAAATGACGAAAAAGCAAATTAATGCAACACGTAGCTAGGTATATTTTTATTTGTTTTCCTTCTCATTTCACAAGTGAAATTAAACGAAAAGATTGAAAGAGGAAATTTATGTGTAAATATTGACTTCAGTGTTGGAGCAATTTATGCAAGTATTTACATAACCGAAATCAAATGAAAATTTATCGATATCACAAATTGCACGGGTTTAGATGTTTGGGTTACTTCCGCTTCCACCGGTATTGAGTTCGTAACCGTAATGGCACTGTAAAACGCTAAATTTTGGTTAATTAATGTACTTAAAGTTAAATAAATTAAGTTAAAATTAATAAATTAAATAGTATGACTCAATATATATTGATTAAATTAAATTAAAACGACTCAATGGAGAATAAAAATTATGTTAAGCTACTAAAATTATTAATATAGGACAATTGCAAATTCAATTAAATTAAATTTAAATTTAATAAAATTAGAATAGATATAGTTAAAATGATTGGAATTTGACTAAATTGAGATTAAAACCCATGGGATCAATAGAGATGGAATATTCAGATAATTAAAAGTTTAAAATGATTAAAATTAAATAGCAAAATTCAAATAATAATTGTTCAATATCTCAAAAGAGGGTTAAATAATTTAGGTTTAAAATAGGTTAAAATTAGTTGGAATAATTAAAATTGTTTGAATTGGAATTAAATTGAATTGAGTTAAAATTATAGTAAAATTGTAGTTAAAAATTGAAATTGAATAAAATATTTAAAAAGTTTGTATAAGTTTTATAAACAAGACAACACAACAAAACTTTATACTAATGACTAGATTTTGCAGCCCTTTGTATAGTTTATGATTGTGTAGTGTTCCTGTGTGTATTATGTATTTTGGTACCTGCTTCAGCTTGGGGAAACCTTTGCCAATATTTCTATTTTGTTTAATCCTAACCTATGTCAATTGTTTAAAATATTTGTAAAATTTAAAATAACCCAATAAGGGACGTTAAAATAGTTTAAAAACCCAATTGGGGGACGTCACAACAATTAAATATAAATAAAAAGTCAATAAAAATATTTAAAAGCCCAAAAGGGATTGAAGTCACAACAGTCAAATATATTCAGTTAAAATAAACACGTTAAAATTTTAAACACGTTAAAGTTAATCAATACAAATACGAAAAAGTACAAATAGAATGAGTTGTTTATTGAGTTTTGAAATTAATTTACTCTTATACATGAAAGAAAACCGGAAAAGTTATCATGGAGAAATCAAGAAAATACTTTAGTGACATCTAGTTTGATTTTGGGGAACAAATTTTTGTTTTTAAATACTTCCTCATTGACATTTTTTTTTTTATTTGTATTTAGCTTTTTTGTATTTCAAGCGATCATACCTATAGAAAGCACTTTATAAAAATATTTCGTATACAATACAAATTGGTGTATTTATAATAATAATATCGTAATTATGTATTCATACAGCTCATGGGATGGGAATTTTTGTTGACGAAACAACAAGATGATGTTAATTAATTGTAAATAATTATCAGATCATAACCTTTAGTTATTATTCTGAGATAAGAACATTTTCGCTTTTGCATAATACACGCTGTCACGATATATGGATAAGACTCTATAGAACTACTCAATAGAACTTTCAAAAAACTGTTTTAAATAAATAAATGTTGCAATATTAGGTTTAAAATATATGTTCAGTGAAATTAATTATCATAATATGCTACTATTATAATCAGGAAGTATTTAAAAAAACGAAAGCACTAAAAAAGCACCTCCACTAGACTGTAGCAAAAGTTGATTTTTGCAGGAAACGAATGGACCAAAGACAGTCATTTCCATTCCTTTTAACTAACATATTAAAAAACTGAAATTTTAAAAGTTCGAAAGATATGAATACAAATACGAAAAAGTACAAATAGAATATGAGTTTTTTATTGAGTTTCGAAAACTAATTTACTTTTAAACTTAAAAAAAAACGGGAACGGTTGTCATGGAGAAATCAAGAACGTACCGTGGCGATATCTAGTTTAATTTCGGGAACAAATTTTTTTTAAAATACTTTCATTCTTCTTATTTAAATAAATGTCAAATTTGACCCTAGTAACGTGTTAAACAATAAACCATGAATATCATTTTACACTATAATTATTTCAATATTTTCCCTTTTTATCTACCTATATAGTATTTTTTTTATTTACTCACATATTAGGGATGGCCTATAGAATCAAACTAATCGTTTATAAGAATGATTCACGACAATACAATCTGCCATTTTTTTAAATCGATACCATAGAATATAATCTACGTTCAGACCGAATCGTATGCCTGAAAGAATATCAATGAAAAACACAAACAATTATTTAAAATGGCAGGGTACCTAAAAAGTATCAAAGGAATGTAAGATCATACCTACCTCTTGTATCTGTTTGTTATTAGTTTTGAACACGGAGGAGCTTGAGACAATAAGTTTTGGCCACCCATCCTTTGACCGACCGGCCAGCGCGCTAACCAATGCGCCATCGAGCTCCTCTATAACGTTGTATGAAATAATAATAGTTTTTATTTATTCACGTTGTATCCAGTATAAAAATCTATTTATACTAGAGTACGTAAATGAAACCTTTGAGACATTAATAATAAGTACAATAGATTTTCTAAGTCATGCTTATAAAAACTAACGTAATACATTTGTGTAAGATTATGTTATTGTGAGCTGTAAGCTGCGGAACAACCTAAAGTGAGTACCTAGTATCGAGTTTCAACAATAAAAATTGATGTTATACCTTTAGATAGTTTCGATACTATCGTTAGGCGAACGCCATACATATCAAAATTGAGGGAACATTTTAATGAATTTTAGGTCAGCCAGACTTGCATTTAAATGGTCACATTTGTCACAAAGATAGCTGACAGTACTATCTCGTACATGTTTGGCGCAGGCATTGGAACTAACTACAGCATCATGGATACATAGTAGGTAGTATCACTGCCAATAACTCAATAACAACATCTTCTTTTATACATATTATCGATAGTACTATCGACCAAGATCAAAGCATGAGTATAATTGGACGTAGTTACTCAAAAAAGATCCAACCCACAAATTGGTCGAAAATGAGTTAAGTATACCAAAATGTCCATCAGGATCGATACTTTCATATAGGAAAAAAGCTCTGAGCTGTATTACATTTTTTTTCAATGGTAGTTACCATCCCACATCTTTAGTAGGTTCATATTTTAGTTCCATGAAAACGTCTCAAGCTTCTTGGATCCATATAGTGAAATAGCAAATTAGCAAATAAGCAAATTAAAGGCACTAATTTTGGTTAAAAATCACAATAAAGGTTCAAAAAGCTTGAATCATTTTTGTTAAAAGGTAATTTTATTACAAGGTGTAGGATTTTAGATAGTGAAAATACATTTGAATTTAAAAATTAAAACAATAAATTGAAAGAACCTTTAATAAATAGTTATTTCGATGAAATTTTGGCACTTCAGTTAATTATGCTATTATTTTTTCATTTGGATCGTTTTTGAGATTTGTTTTGTAAGAATAAGGTAATGAAAACCTAAATATATTAACCTTTATACATAAGAGGGGAACGAGATAGCTGACAGTCTTACACATATGGAACATGATGAAGATCATAGCAATATTCTGTTAGTGCCATTTACTGATTATTACGGGTTTTTTAAGGAAAACGCAAGAATGCTTTGGAGATCGTACTAGGAACTGACATTACAGACTAAAGGCAAGTAGTATGCTGAAATACAGAGAAACTTACCCATCAAGCCTTGGTATGAAAAATCCAAGTCCTACTTGAATAGAAAATTTATCACAGCCTTATCCCGTATGCGTCTTGGTCATTGCCTTGTACCAACCCATCTTACGAGAATCAACGTCCTAAGCAACGCCCAATGTCTCTACTGTACACAAGATAACGCAGACCTTCAGCACATCATTTTCAGTTGTCCAAATTTCAATATCCAACGGTTAACGTTGACATGTGACGTTAGTGACATCTGTGAACGACTAAAACTAAACAGTGTACCCCGCCGCGTTCAAGAATTATTAAGTAACCCTGAATTTTTTAAGTCGCTGTACATATTCATAGAAAATACCATTGAAAAGATTTAAAACCTTGTAAATACTATTGAAAAGATTTAAAACTTTTAATTAGATTTTAATCAGTTGTTTTTAAATGTTCTAATATCTATTTGTTATAATTTTAAAAAGAAAATAATAATAATAATAAGAATTGTCATCAGATAATGTTATTCCAAACTTTGTAAATAGCTTCTAATTTGTTGGAAATTATTTTCCTTTTCATTATTTTTTGTTCTCTTATTTTGAATATGTAATTCAATTTTTAATATGTATGCAACTGATGGACTTGTATCCAGGTTAAGAAATAAATTAAAAAAAAAAAATTTAACCTTTATATTTAAATAAATATACTGTTACTTCTGTTAAAATGACATTATAATAAGATAATGTAAGTGGTTTTCTATATTAGATAAAAATATAATACACAAAAAATTGTTGAGAAATTAATTCTTTGAAAAACTGTCTTTCCTTATATGGTCATTTTCAAAACTACTAATTATATCGATACTATTCATAAGTGATCAGTATTGCCATTTAACTTATATATCTACGATTGCAATGGTCTGTGGAACGGAAGTAGATAAACGTAGAGAGAGAGGTAGTTAGTATTTCTATTCTGTTTTTGAACCGTAACACGACGAAGCAAGCAATATTTGTGTTTTTTAATTCATAATTTTTTTATTGCGAATCTCATCTGAAACATGAAGAAAGTGATTTTTATTTGTTTACTGTCGATTTCAACATGTCTGAGCCGACCAGATGGAGCACCAAGTGAGTATTCTAGTAACCGTCTGGCATCCATTAGAGTTTTTTCCCTATTGGATTTTCCCCGTCAGCTTATGCGTAGTTTTATTTGAAAGATTTTGCATGTGTAATTTCCTAAATCAAACGACAATATTACATGATTTGTTTTTATAATAATAAGAATATTAATCGAACAGATCAAGAAATTCGTCAAAAATATTTTTTTGTCGACCATTTTTAGGATTCTCTCGAGACCAAACATCTAATGTAGTTAGAGAGAAAATTAACCAAAACAATGCATATAATTGAATCCTTTGTTTCAAGAGCGCTATCAATTAAAGCATCATTAAAGATTAGCATACTTTTTAATGAACAAGCTATGTTTTTTTATTTAGTATTATGCATCCAATATGAAATCCTACTTATTTTACTACTACGTGATATCAAGTAGAACTAAGTACCACTTTTTCCCGCCAAACAATAGGTTATATTCGTGTTTTTGAGTTACTAGGTTGAACTTACAATACCAAAATAAAGGAAATAGTTCATTGTTACTTCAAACTTAAACCAAAGACTATTTTCTCTTCCACAGATGTTGCTCCTCCTGCTGCCCCCAACCCACAGATACAAACACAGAGTTCACCATCATCACCACCACTAGTAGCAACACACAAAGAAAATGCAAAAGTATCTGAAAATACTACAAATGAAACATCACCTGCAGTTACAGTTGGAACAGCACCATCTACTCCCCCTGCAGTACCTACGTCTACTCCCCCTGCAGTGGCTATGGCAAATGCAACTGCCCCAAAAAACTCTACTGATACAAACAAAACCACTGACAAAAATGAGACTGTTTCACCATCTAATGTTGCCACCAAAAATGAAACATCAACTCAACCGTCAACTAAGCCCACTCCGGAAAATAAAAGTGTTCCAAATACAACAGATCATACTATGAAAAATGAAACTACTACCTTAAAACCTACATCTAAACCATCAGAAGTACCGAAATCCACAGACACCCCACCTGTGCAGACACGACGGTATGAATATCTTTGAATCTTTTTCAAGAAAATAAAATTCATTCTGTTTACTAACACTAAAGACATAGTAATATGTCATTCTATACCTAAAATGACTGCATATTGATCTTTACCAGGAAGCGCAAGCCTTCTTTCGTATTAAAATTTTCAGAGTCGATTATCAATTTCATTAGAGGGCAATTTATATTTACATAAAGTAGTATTATTTTTTATTGTTAGATACATATTTTTGAACAAATCTCTTAGCTCTTGTTTTCAGTGCATTTTATTATTAATATTTATACAACATCGCATACATTGCTTAGGTAACAAATTAAGTAGCGGAACCATTTGTATTATGTAACACAACTCTGAAACAACTATGATAATACAACACCCAGACTTAATATAGAAAAGTCCAAATTGCATTGAATCTAATGCATAAGGACAGCAACTGGGAGGCATACTTACAATAAATGTTAACTTTGAACTATTGAAATTCCAGATTTGACGGTCCGAGCTTCATTGGTGGTATCATCCTGACGTTGGGTCTCCTAGCTATTGGATTCATGGGATTCAAATACTACAAAAACCAAACTGAAAGGAACTACCATACTCTTTAAGCATATTTAATATGATACTCCTAATGTTTTTCTTATGTATCTAAGTGCAGTTCTAATTTTGTTTTTTGTATAATTTTAGTTAGAGGCACTTCATTTTTTATTTATGAAAATTCATACAGGGATACTGCATGTTATCTTAGGAAAAATGCCTTGATCTTATTTGGTGGCTGGAAAAGAACATAGTTTTACTTAACAATATATAAGATTCTTTCAGCCTGCTAGTGCAATTTAGCATTTATATTTTTATTTTAAGTGTAAACTTTCATACATATTTCATATGTAATAAACCAATGGCTGCTTAAAGTAATATGATTTAAGAAATCAGGAATATGTGATGTAAATTTTTATGATAAATTGTATGAATATTTGTAGCCAAAAAGATTATCTACAATAACAGATATTTTCAGATTTATATAAGCAAATATATGTGAATTAGTATAAAGTATATCATTATTATATCTTGTTGAACTTGTGCCATTTACTGGACTCCACATTTAATACTGTTTCTTTTAAATTTCTCCCACTATTCTCTGCTATGACTTGCACTGAAATTCAAAGATGTATGTAGTTTTAAAATTATATTTAAGTGTTATTGTGTAAGGAAACGCAATGTGATGATGGAAATAAGGGTCTAATGTAGAACCTGTTTTGATTTGGCATAAACAAATTTATTTCGATCTCTGCAATAGATCTTGGTGATTGTACATGAATCTCAAGAAGTTGTTAATCTCAATTTATGTTAAATTTTTACTTTTATGCCAAGTCAATTCTATATATTTTTGTTTTTATTTTTAATACATTTATCTGTAAACTGGGGAAAGATGATTCCATCCTAAAGTGCTCTTATAACTGAACTATTTATGGATAGATTAAACAAAGAGATTTGCATAAGTTTCCTGTTTATAAAAAATTATAACATTCACATTCATGTCAGTCACTGGTTATGTTTAATAAAGTTAAGTATGAGAAATTGATGTTTTATTTACCAATCTATAGGTTATTATTTATGTTCCTGTAGGAAGCTGGGTAAAATGTACATCTGTTGTAGTCAGAATGATATATGCATCAGGCTGGCAACGCCAACTGAAGTTTTTGAATAAGTTCTCAATCCTGTTAGTCCGTTACGAGTACGTTAAAAGGACGTAAGTTCCGAGATAAAATTAAGGGAAGTCGTTGTGTAAGGAAACGCAATGAGATCATTGAATTAAGCATATAATGTAGAAACTATTGATTTTGGCATATTGTTTGTAATTGCACTTTAATCTCTAGACTCAAAACTTTAACTGTTAATCTCTATTTATGTTAGTTTTCTTTTGTATATTTGTTTTTTTATTTATGTAATTTGGGGCACATTTGTTTAATAATAGGTATTTGTCGTCCACCCTGTGGCGACGTAATCCGTGACATTTATGATATAAACAATAATTTGTAAGGCAATATTAAAATAGTGAAAATATACTCATACTTATGAACACGTTTATTCAAATACGGAAAGGCCCCCGGTCAGAGGAGATTCCTTACTCCTGACATTAATTATTACGCAATTAGTAAAAAAAATTGAATATCCGATAAATTTGCCACGGGCCTCAAACGGTATAGTTAAGCCACTGATACTGCGAGTATTTTATTCACCACTCCAGGATACTATGACGTAAAGTGAATTACGCAAATAGTATTTTAGCGCTCTGACAATTCCAATCAAATGTTCTAGTCTCATATTATTGTAACGCAACACTATTATAAAGTGATCAAATCAAACCTAGAATCGGAATCAAATGTGTAACGCCTGGCCAATTCTATCAGCAGAAAGCAAACTTTCCTGATGGCAAATACATAAATCAAACAAACCACAATCGAATATTCGACAGGCTGGCAGGTCACCTTGGCTTTTAAAATAAACTCTTAATAGAAAAATGTAGTTTTAATCTTGAGCTTGTAAGCAGCTTATTTTGGCATTATTTCTTTATATACAAAACCAGTTGAACATACGCGTACACTTAAATACCGCAACAGTGTGAACGCGCTAATCACTACTCCATCGAGCTTCTCAATGTAAAGAACTTCTACTCTAGACTTTAAAATACAATGTTAATTCATTTTGAATTTGAACTTAGCACTAATCAAAGAAAGGCAATAAAACGAGAATATTTGTTATATTATTATAATTTGGTCACAACTTATTTAATTGGTTTACTGAATAGAAAATAAATGATACAATGTTTTACTAATACAAGGACCAATATTTCGTTTTGTGCTACCATATTTTATATTAGCTAATAACATCTCTCCATTTTTCTTATCGGTACAATCTTCAAACGCTTTTAACAAAGCTACGGGTGTTTTATACACATTTGTGACAGCTAATGCTTTTTCAACAGAAACACCTTTTATTTGCAGAAGCATTTTTATAAAAGTCTCTGATACAGATAAGGGTTTACTCTTTGATGACGTTTTGTTGAAATAATCAAAAGTCATTAGTTGCTCATCTGTTGGTTCACTGTTACAGCCCCGTAAATCTTGATTCTGAAAAATTATTCAAATTCAACTTCATTATGCTTTGTACAATTTCATTGCAAAAAATTGCTTTCATTCCAATCTGTGCTAGAATAAATTGAGAAAGAAATTGAGCAAAATATTTACCTTATATTCTAAAATAAGTCTTTTAGTCATCATAGCTAAAAATCTAGCAGAATGACTTAAGTTATCAGTCATGTGAACTTTGAAGCCGTCCTGTATTCTTGTGTTGGCTAAAGATTGCATCAAAGACTGGATCGGCAATCCACAATGACTATTACTACCATAATTTTCTACCATATAAATAACATTCTTCAAACCACATTTCCTTAATCTAAACTTCTGTTCATGAAATCTTCCATCTTTAATGCTATGACCTAAATCATCCATTCTTTTTCTTTCAACTATGAAAGGCAACACTAGCTCTTGTTCTTTATTAACTTTATGTCTTGCAATCCAAGTAAAATCTCCAACTTTCAGGCTTCTATACTCATGTGCCATGTCTGGATATTTATTAAACTGTGCTACTGTGGGATCATTTTTCTTTGAAGTGCTGTCAACAAATTTAAAGTATGTTAATTTAACAACAGACCATTATCATTCCGATTGAAATCCCATAATAGCGGCTTTAGTTTGAGTTTTTATGTTTATAATTACCTTTGACTAGATATTAACATTTTAGTATTGAAACCAGCACAGTTACCTCTAGAGGTAACTATCAAGTACTATGTTTTTTAATATGATCACTAGCAACCATGTTAAGATAAAAACCTTAAAAACTATATAGGAATTAACTAAATATTCACAGCTTTATGCACCTTATGCATAAATTATTAAAAGTACAAACAAGACTTGTTTAATATAACAAATATATACCCACCCACTAGTTTCATTCTTGTCTATGAGTAGTACAATATCAAATGATCCAGCAGGCATTTGGATGACAGCAGTGGGAATATCGCTGTTAGAGAAAGTTCCACTTGTTTGTGAACCACTTGACTGTTTATCAAGCTCGGTTGTGTTTGACAAACTAGGAGTAAAAGAGTCACTGTGAAATATGATTTCATTCATTGTTGGTATATTGGCAGATTCTTGCAAAAGCTTGGTTGCTATTGACACTCCTAGCTCTGTTAATGCATACTCTGTCTTTTTCTTCTTGCTTTTTATAACAAGACCCTTCGTTATTAATCTACTCATATTTGACCAAGCTGTATAAAAAGACTCTGGTTTAGGTCTTATAAAGGACTCTTCGCAATGTTTCTGTGCTTTTTTTATTAGTTCATCTTTGGAAAGTGCCACTTTACAAGGGTTTTCCTGCATGTTCTCTAGTAAAGCCACTAGAATAGCATAACCGCCTGATCTATGTGCAGGTTTATATGTTTTGCTTTTAGTTTGTTTTAATGATGTTACAGATTGTTGTGAGTTTGTGTTTGATTTTGATGGTGAACAAACAGAATGAACATTTTTACTTCCATCAGTTTGATCTATACTATTGCCAGAGTTTCTGTCTTTAGCTGAAGAACTGCTTTTTAGATCAGTATGTGTATTTTCATTCGAGCTTGTTTGTGCACCTGAAAGTTCAGTTGCGTATGATTCAGAAATTGGTGCTTGTTCCATATTATTATTCCCATTTTGATGTTCTAAACATTTATCCAGAAACACACATAATTTCTTATTGAACCCTTTGAGAATAAAGCACTCTGCTCCGGACTTGAGTGGTAAAGGGTATTTAGATAACGAATCTAAAGCTTCCTTTAACATTGGTTCTAATCTACTTTTCGTATTCTTGGCATCTTCATAAAGTCTTTCCAAACTTTCTTGAAAAAAGGGATTTGGTCGCTTCCGTTTCCAACAAATTCTTTTATTGTTTTCTATACAATTATCCATTATTTAAAAAAAAAAGTTAAAAAGACAATCTTTAGCTAAAAACGCATTTAAAAAATACAAAATCGCAATTATCACAAAATAAAATAAATTCAAAATAGGGATGATCGATATTCATCGATGTTTTGTCATCGATGTTTTAAGTTCGATAACATCGGCACATCGATGTTTTCTAGCCAAACATCGATGTTTATGAATAAAATATCAATATATCCTTAGGGTCAACTTACGTGCTCTAGATGTAATAGCTAGATGATTTCATATATCAACTTCAACTGTTTCAACTAAATATCATCGGTTGCACTCCTAACTGAAGTAGTCAAACAAATAGTTTTTTCTTTGCTTGCATTTTCCAAAGAAGTTAAAAATAAATCTGTCGACTTCAGCACTCTTTGGTACCCTATTAAAATTTTATTAAACAATTCATAATTCATAAGGGCCATAATCAGACCCGCGCTATAAAGATTGTTTTTATAATCAACGATGTTGTAAAGAAAAAAATCAATGTCTTAATATCGATGTTAACAAAATCAATCATCAATGTTAACTCACGGCCTCACGCAAGACCAATGCATTATTTAATATTTGATAATATTAATATCAATTTAAATTAATCGATATTAACAAAAACATCGAAATTTTGATTAAAAAAAACTGAATTTTTGTGTATGTAATACACACATATCTTAAAATACATATTTTTACATACATGTTTAGAAAAGTTGGCTCTACTCTTTATCAATAAAGAAATAGATTAAATGGTTCTTCCTTATCAAAATTAGTTTTTCTTCAAACAGTTGATATAAATATTGGAATATGTAATGTTTTTTTCTGTTTCTTAATAAATTCCGAAAGATACACTGTATTTTATATCTTTGTAAATTATTGCAAAAAATCAACGATGTTTTCCTACATCGATATTCAGTTTTCGATAAATATCGGACATCGATATTGGGCTTACGATGATTTTTTCTTATATCGATCATCCCTAATCCAAAAGTCAACCCATTCAAGACTTTTCAAGACCTAATAATTTAGGGATGTGAAAAAATAATCAAATCTTTATTTCGATTTTTTACTTGTAGTGTTTTGCATAAAAAATGTCAACTAAGAAGCGGTTAGAGTGTTTTCTATATAATAATAAAACAATGGTACAACTGCGAAGAGTAAATATTGCCCCAAATAACTTAAAAAGTATGCAGCAATAACAAAAATTAAAGCAGCATATTGAAAGGAATCATTTTAACGAAATAAATTGTTTCTGTTTATCGAATAAGTTTTTGTTTTGCTGAACAAATAAAGATAATTGTGGTAGCTTTGAGTTTAGAGTTGTTTTATTATATAAAAAAAAATATTAAAAACATAAATATTTATCAACTATTTATGTTTTTACTATTACTGCCGTATAGGCCCGGAACGGCAACTTGAAACGCCTACCGCGATCGGTGAGCTTAAGAATGACCTAAATAACATAAAGTTATTTGACACTTTTACGTCGTGCCGGAAATTCCTTATCGTTGTATATCGCACAATAAGCGTATTATTCAAACCAAATGTAAACATCTAGCGACGCGACTTGAAATAATGTGATGTGTAATTACAGCAATTAAAATAATAAAATATCGCATTTTCTTCGATTTCGACATATATCGATATCAATCAATATCAAGGTCAATGTATTGATTTACATCGGTTTTCTGATATATCATTTCATCCCATTTTGAGTGAACGTCAGTTTTTCCATTTTTTCTTTGCAGACTGCACAAACTTCATAAGGACTAGAGGTGGTTAAATTAGCGCTTAGCGTGTTAATATGACACGGTAATCGTACATAGCATTTAACACTGTTAAGTATGTTTAAAATAAAATTTGCGTGTTAGCGCCCGAAGCCGAGCATTCGCATAGGCGTGAACCCTAATAGATGCGTGGACGATTTATTCTAGTAGCATGTTAAATATGACCGTATATTATTAACATAGTATAGCTGATATTTTAAATTGTTAAGTTTAAATTGTGAATAGAGTAGCTCGGTGGCGTAGTGGATAAGCGCCGCGGCCCGCGATCGTAATCGTTAAGCAACTTTCGAAAGGGTCGGTCACGGGATGGATGACCAAAAATTATTCTCTCGAGCTACTCCGTGCTTCGGAAGGCACGTTAAGCCGTTGGTCCCGGTTGCATTAGCAGTCGTTAATACCCTCCAATCCGCATTGGGCCAGCGTGGAGGGTCATGGCCCATCCTCCTTAACCATCCATAAGGAAGGCCTGAGCCCCTGCAGTGGGGACGTAAAAGGGCTGGTGATGGTGATGAAATTGTGTCAGATAAAAAAAATAAAGTTTTAATTGTAAAAAATATAAATTTTAATATATTTTTTTGACATGATTAGTTATGATAAAAACGTGTTTATAATAAAATTGATGTTGTGGCTTCAATTGATCGTCCGATATAGTTATATTTTTATTTCAAGACAGTAAAACTTTTGTTTCTATTTTATTTGTTATTCGTTATTTTTAATGTCTTTGTAAATATTCTCTATGATTGCTTGTCAATAACATTTTTTTTAATAATCATCTAAATACAACTTGGAGCCATTTATGTAGCGAAAAGATATGATAATGTTAATAAATAATAAAATATAAGGACCAATTTTAGTGAAGAGATGTAAAATTGAGTACGTGTAGATAACTAATGAAAACTGAGTTCAAATTAATATTAGTTATTTATCCACAGTAGCTAAATAATAGAACATGTAATATATGATTGATTTATTTAAGAACATACGGTACGTATTACAAGCATGAGATTCGCAATAGGAAGGAGCAAGGAAGGTAGCTACTTCCCATATATAGATTATGGATGCGTTCAGAAATGGGTAATAAATAATGAATGAAGCTGCGTTCACATTTCTTCAATAACAAATGTACCATAGTTCATTTACTATTATTTCACATGTATAAGAATAAAATATTAATAAATTATTGTTTACTATATAGCACGCGCTCAGTTCAAAGATCGACAAGTAATAAATAACGTGCTACGAGATTTAGTATACTGCTTGATTTAATGCGTTTGTCACGTACCCTTTTTATTATATACTTAGCGCGTTAATAAATGAACGCATTAATTAACACGCTATTTTTTCTTAACATTTTGTCCAAGCGTGTTAATGTATTTTAGTCTTTTTGAACAATTCTAATGCAGAATGGACAATTATGATATGGGTAGAGATGGACGTTTAAACGAGAAGCACTTAATTAAGCATGCTTTTAAAATTAAGTGTAAAAGCGGTTTTTTACTAAGAAGAAAAGTATTCTAATGCTTATGATATGTCCCGCCCTCTATCAAGTTATGATGTCACTATTAGCTTCAATAAATTTTCCTATGACGGCATTTTTCTATTGGAGGGCAGCACTTTACATAAATGCACTGTATTATACTATTACGCGTAATATCCATCTAGACTTTTTTGGAACAACTTTTTTGGTTAGTTAATCCAGACGCTTTTTTAAACGGAACTTAAAAAAACCAGTACGCTTTTCGTTGTCGGAGTAGGCGCGCGTTGTGTTGAAAGTTATTTCATTGCATAAATTTAAAGTTAAACTTTATTATATTGATTCCGGTCAGACCTAAGCCTGTGATTAAGAACGAAGGAAAATTCATGGATTAAAATAAAGTACAAAAAAGAATAGATGTTATCAATATTTTGTTTACTTACAACAATTTCGTTTTATTTGGATTTGTAGCTCGTTAGCTTTGAAAAATTATTTATTATTAAAATTTTATTTATTTTAGTCAAAGCAAGTTCATAAATAACTACAACACAACGTTACTACAACGCTTGTTATAACGATTTCCAAACATCAGTTGAAGAAAAGCGTTTAAACAATAAGACGTTTGCAAAAACGCTTATTAAAAATCGTTCAACGTAACAACGCTTAAAAATTTTAAGCAGTTATTTCCACCTCTAGTTTTTTTTTTTTTTTTTTTTTTTTTTTCCTTTTGGCGTCACACGGTTTGTGTATTTGCCAGTGTCAAAGGTAGGGAAACGATGGTAGGAAAAAGGATAGGATTTGCGACAGGTTTTTAGCAATAGGATCAGGAAACGAAAATATTAATATATATAGAATATATACGTTATATAACATACATAAAAAGTAATAACGATATTTAGACTTTAATATTATTTGACATTATAAAAGACGCTATGCATTGATATACTGATATGTTATTAGACGAGAGCAAAGAAACTATGGATGTGGGAAAGGAAACACGTAAGGAAATGAGATCTTTAAGGAATTCGGATCGATCGTACAGTGTACAAGAAAACAATATGTGGTTAAGATCACAGTAGTCTGACCCACACCTACAGGACAGGCAGTACAGGCATACTACAGGCATCACTAACAATTCCCAGCTTGGTAAGATGTGCTGGTGTACTAACATGACCAATTCTCGAGCGTATTAAAATACTAGTAGCAGTCTTAATGATCTTAATTTTACGGAACCACGGTTTCATCATAATTTTAGGTTGTATTTGATAATAATGTTTTCCCTTTACTTGTCCACTATTTGTCCAGTAAGTTTGCCACTCCTTATGCAAATGACACAACGGCAGCAACAACAAGTCATGGGTATAATTTTTAAAAGGAAACATGTCTCCACAATGTACTGCCTCTTTTGCTAATTGATCAGACTTCTCATTACCTTGAATTCCCACGTGACTTGGAAGCCACACAAATTCTACCAGATACCCTTTTTTAACACATTTATAAAGATTATTTCTTATATCAAACACAAGTGGGTTATATAATCTTGTACGGAATGGAAAATTATCAATAGCTTGTAAAGCACTCCTTGAATCAGAAAATATTATTGATTTATTTAGTTTCATGAGAACGACATACTCGACAGCTTTTAGTAAGCCAAGGCATTCCCCCGTAAATACAGATGTCTCCGGAGGAAGTTTACTTTTCTGCACAATGGAAAACTGAGAGTGGTAGACTCCTATGCCCGTACATTCAGAAGAGGAAGACTTAGAAGCATCACTGTATATATGATGGTAATTTTCGTATTCGGAATCTATAATTGATTTAAAGGTTTTAGCGTTATGTTTATCTATCAGATCGTACCTTACAGATGGTGAAATTAGCAAGGCGTCATAATCTATATTAAACACTGGAAGACGATTTGACCGATGTATAGGTGAATGGAGGCTCAAGTATTTTTGATAGCTTACTATTAAACAGGGCAGTTGTTTATGAGACCAATAGCTAGCTGTAGTTATTTCATTGTTCAGAGAGTTAAGTAGGTGGAAAAGAGGATGGTCGGAGAATTGAAGAGATCGGAACAAAAATCGATCTGAAAGAAATTGTCGTCTAATACTGAGTGGGGGTTCACAAGTTTCGATTTGTAAAGCATTGATTGGGCTTGAGCTCATAGCACCAGTTATAATTCTAAGTGCTTTTGATTGAATACCGTCTAATTTTTTTAACGAAATTAAGCTGGCAGGTTCTAAAAGGAAAGTACCATAATCCAATACACTTCGAATTAGCGCGTTATAAACCAATTTGAGCGATTGAGGGTGAGCCCCCCACCAGACACCGGAGAGACATCGAAGAAGATTCAATAGTCGTTCAGTTTTCTTGATAATGTAATCTATATGGGAGCGACCGGAGAGCTTGGAATCTAATATCACACCTAAAAACTTAGCTTGTGATTCAACTGGTATAGGCAAGTTATTATAATGAACTCTAATTAAAGGGGGATTCCTCATTCTTGAAAAAACTACGATTGTACTTTTGGATGCAGATAAATCTAAGCCATTGGTAAGCATCCAGGAGTGTAATGAAATCAAGGCCAACTCAATATGTGACGTAGCTATCTCAACTGATCGGTTTGTTGAATATAATAACAAATCATCCGCATATTGTAAAAGCTTTATATGATTATCGAAGCAAGAATCCAAATCATGTGTATAGATATTGTATAGCAAAGGGCTAAGGACTGACCCTTGGGGTAACCCTTTCCATACAGTCCTTTTTATTTCTGAATAACAAGATAAACTAACAATCAAATTACGTTCTTCTAATATGTTCATAATAAAATTAGTTAACATTGACGGGATGTTTAGCGATTCTAATTTATTTTTTAATACTGACACTAACACATTATCATAAGCAGAATTGATGTCCAAAAAAGCAGCCACTATAGATTCGTTGTTTGTAAAACCTATACGTATGTCAGTTGTGAAAATACTTATATTATCCATTGTACTTTTCCCTTTTCTAAATCCATATTGCGTTCTCGATAGTATACCTTGACTTTCTACAAACCATTCCAAACGGTTTTTAATTAAAATTTCAGCTAATTTTAACAGCACAGAAGATAAAACTATCGGTCGATATGAGCTGGCCTCAGATGGTGGTTTATTTGGTTTGAGGATGGGCAACACTACTTGTGACTTCCATGACAGAGGTATGTTTCCTGTCAACATGATAGTGTTGATAAGTTGTAGATAATAAAAAAGGATATTGTCACTTACATTAGCAAAGAATGAATATGGGATTCCATCTTCCCCCGGAGCAGAATCTTTAACATGATATATTGCACTTTTCAGTTCACGAAGAGAAAAGAGGCTATTTAAACCAGATTGATTATAAGACGACTGCGAAGGTTGTGTGGTGTTGAGCATGGGAACCCATGAAGGGGCCAATTTGTCCATGAAATCAATAGTTATTTCGGTGGGAGTAGTAATTCCAGAAGATATATTATATGAAGATTTTAATCTTTTTATGTTTTGCCAAACAAGAGTAGGATGTGTGTTAGGAGAAATAGAACTACAGAAACTTTTCCAACTGTCAAATTTTTTCTTTTTAAATAATCTTTTTGTTTCAGCAATCGTTTTAGACAAGTATTCATAGTTAGCTTCAGACATATTATTATTGTAAATTCTTTCAGCCTCTTTTCTCTTCTTAACCGCTTCAGTGCAATCTTTATCCCACCAAGGAGGGGATGGTATTTTTGTGCAATTATTTTCTTTGACAGGAAACACCTCTCTGGCAGCTTCATTTAAAATATTTGATAATGCTTCAGCGCAAATGTTTTCATTTCCATGAGTTATAACAGGGAGGTGCTTAAGCTTGCATTCTACATTAGATTTATAAGTAATCCAATCTTTAGAACTTTTATCAGGTAATTTATATCTTCTAGTAGACTTTTTCTGGGAAATACTAGGTTTATTAAACGGAAATGTAATAATAATAGGGAAATGATCACTTCCTAATGTAGAAGATAAAGTATGCCAGGATAAAGAAGAAGCCAAATTTGGTGTGCATATTGATAAATCTACTGCACTCTTATTAAGTTTAGGATCAGTGAGTCTTGTAGGTGATCCTGTGTTCAAGTAACATAAATTATGTGACTCAATAATATCTAATAAATTTACTCCATAACTATTAATAATAGAACTTCCCCATGCTCTATGGTGACAATTAAAATCTCCTAAAACTAAGAAGGGTCTAGGAAGGGTAGAGAATAAATTATTTATTTCACCAAAAATTGGTGCAGATGGATGGCTGATATAAATTGATACTATGTTAATATTATATACTTTCACTGCTACAATTGAAATATCTTTATGATTTATAGATATGCTAATGGGATCATAACTAACACCATTTTTTATGAGAATGGCTACACCACCAAACCCATCACTTCTATCGTCTCTTAAAGAAGTATAACCCTTAATTTGAAAGTGTTTTTGTGATGTTAACCATGTTTCTGATAAAACTAAAATAGATGGTTCATATTTATTTAGTAAATAAATTATTTCACTTTTTTTACTAATAGCACTACAGCAATTCCACTGAATTATTTTGTCTGTCTGTCTGTCCATTTAAAGTTGGTTTCATATTATTATCAATATTCTGTGCAGCGTTGGACGGTGGGAAGAGATTAAACTGGGAAAAAAGATTGAAAAGAGCAGTAACAAAATCTGTAGGAAGTTGTGTACCTGATGCAGAATTAGTATCATTATTAAAACCACATCCATTATTAGGTGAAGGAATCATAAATTCCTTTAATAAGGCTTTATGAGCAACTGTGTCATACCCCTTTGTAGGAATAGGAGAAGAGCGAGGTTTCAAAAATGTAGTTTTCTTGTAAGATGTCCTAGGGCTTACATTGGGAACAGCTCTACTATTTTCCATCTCATTCATGGACAATTTTGCAGGTGGGGCAGCTACAGTTTCAGCGTAAGACTTAGAAATAGATGGTATCAATTTAGAAGCTTCAGCATAAGATACACAATTTTGTGCCATGTAAAGTTTGATTTGTGACTGCCTTACAAATTCTGGACATAACTTATTATTAGCAAAATGATATCCATCACATAAGCAGCAGGATGCATCTTCTTCCAAAGTATTACAAGACTCACCTGTATGATTTTGACCGCACTTGAAACATCGAGGTTTAGATCTACATTGAGACTTTGTATGCCCGAAGCGACAGCATTGGTAGCATTGTATCGTAGGATATATGTATAAATCTACATTAAGAGCATTATAACACATAAATATGCGTTTTGGTAAGATTTGACCATCAAAGGTTAAAACAATAGTTTGAGATGGCTTCCAAGTAGGGGTATCATTTACAAAGGTTTTATAATTTAGCCGTCTCACTTTCAAGATTTCACCACAACCTATAGGTACAGATATATTACTTTTAACCTCCTCGGGAGACCAGTCTGAAGGAACGCCTCTAACTAAACCCATTCTTGTGATGTTGAATGAAGGAATAAATGCTTTTAAATTGTTTGTAACAAGACTGTTGTGGATAATAAAATCGTTTGCATCATAGTGTGTTGAAAAAGAGACAGACATTTTATTGCGGCCAATCTTTTTTACGCTACCATTAATAACGTTCTTGAAGCAGTTCTTTTTTAAGAATTTACCAAAAGCCATCGGATGCAATGAGGTTCCATCGTTAGGTGTCGCTTGTTGTTTTTGAACATGTACCACGTAAGGAGCAGCATCTGTTTTATCATATGATGTTCTACCAACGGATACAGGGGCAGAAATAGGTGTAGGTGTGGGATTAGACACATGTAGGTCTTTCGTAGATGAGTCAGTTTTATTATTCAGCTCAGACTGAACTGGAGTCGATTCATAGCAACTACAATCGGTAGGTTTTGGTTCTGATTTATTATGTTTGCGTCTTTTTTTATTGCAATGCTTGCATACATGAAGTCGACTCCTTTTCAGAGAGCGACTAGCTACTGATCCATCCGTATCCATACCAGATTCATTATTTGATCCTATTGTAACAAAATTACTAGCCGGGGGGACAAAACCCCCCGGCTCCGGTAGCTCGTTCATACACCTAATAAATATTAATTAAATTTTGACTCACCAGAAAGTAGATAATAAATAATACTTAAATACACTATAAATACGTAAGTACAAACCAATTAACTGATCACTATTTTATGCAAGAGGTATTAGTTAAAAATATTAAAATCAAAAAACGCGCCCGCCAAAGTTAAACGTTTCCCGCGCTTTTTTTCCCACCTCTAGTTATTGGCGTTGCCCTTGTGGATTCCGGCGAAATCCATAAGGGCAACGCCAATAATTAAAAAATTAAATAGAACTGCTCAATAGCAAAGAGTAGTATTATAGTACTCTTTATATTATATGCTCAATAGTAAAAATTGTTTTCTTATAAGTTTGTGATTGTGATATAAGTGAAAAAAGGAAAGAAAGTATCTCAGTTGTCTGTTGTTAAATTTATTATTTAATGTATTTGTGATGTAGAGCGGTATTTTACAACATCCATCACAATGTCGCTCGAAATACCGTTGATGAACACCGATGAGGTAAATTGCTAATTTTGTTACCAAGTTTAATATTATTTTGTTATCTCCTCTTATGTGGTTTTTGCGCATATTTAGGTGATCGAGTTAGATCCCGAGCAGTTACCATCAGGTGATGAAGTGCTGAGCATATTGCAGCAAGAACGTTCCCAGCTTAATGTTTGGATAAATGTTGCGGTAATAAAATTAACCTTAAAATCAACTAAGTTGTCAATATGGTAGAAAGGAGAGACTATATACATATCTGTTATTCCAGCTCGCGTACTACAAACAAAAGAAGATCGATGATTTCCTTAAAATCCTGGAAGAGTCCCGTGTGGACGCCAATATTGACTATAGAGATTTTGAAAGAGATCAAATGCGGGCCCTCGATATGTTGGCGGCATATTACGTTCAAGAAGCCAACAAAGAGAAGTCGAAAGACAAGAAAAAGGAGTTGTTTACTAAAGCAACATTACTGTACACCATGGCCGATAAAATTATTATGTATGACCAGGTATATCAAATTGCATATTAAAAGTATATTTCAATGTCCTGTAGCCACTGTTACAACTTTGATTTCCTACTTAACCTGTATCTTTTTATATAGAATCATCTTCTCGGAAGAGCTTATTTTTGCCTCCTTGAGGGTGACAAAATGGAACAAGCAGATGCGCAGTTTAATTTTGTTCTCAACCAATCGCCGAACAATGTGCCGTCTTTACTTGGCAAAGCATGCATTGCATTTAATCGTAAAGATTATAGAGGTGCTTTGGCATTCTACAAAAAAGCACTAAGAACAAATCCTGACAGTCCTGCTGCTTTACGGCTTGGTATGGGTCACTGTTTCATGAAACTTAATAATCAGGAGAAAGCCAGGTAAATAAAATTTTAAATTTCATAACCAACATATTTGTGATAGAAAATGTAGGTTAGTTTGGGATGCACGAATTTTCTGCTCTTGCACAAACATCCATTAAAATTGTCATTACCCATACAAATTGTTATAACCCATGCGACATTAAACCTTAATGGATGTTTGTTCTACTGACTATTAGACACTAATCAATCCATTGTGCATGAGATCATCTATTTCAATAACAAAGATTAGTTAATACATGAATACCAATTCTTTATAAGTTATTGCAATGCAAAGCAAAAGTTTGGAAGTTTCTCCCTTGAAATACCTTTCATGAACACTATTGAAATAAATTGACAAAGGTGACCTAGTGTAGTACACTGTATGTGCAAGAGAATTATTGTTAAATATATGTGACATGAAATACATAGGGTGAGCCCCATACCCCACACCTAATTCTGAGATTATTATTGACTTACTAAATAATGAACTACCTTTTTGCTACAAAACAAGGATAATTAATAGCCTATTATTTATTTTTTGATTTTTCAGAATGGCCTTTGAAAGAGCTTTGCAGTTGGATCCACAATGTGTTGGTGCTCTGGTTGGTCTTTCTATTCTTAAATTGAATCTGCAAGAAAGTGAATCAAACAAAATGGCTGTCATAATGTTGTCCAAAGCTTATGCTATTGACCCAAAAAATCCTATGGTCTTGAATCATTTAGCAAACCACTTCTTTTTCAAAAAGGTATGTTAATGGAATCAACAGTGATTTTAGCAATAATTATAGGTCATTTCATAAAACATTGGAATTGTTTTTTTTTTTCTAACCTTGTAAGAACTAAAATACAATTTTTATGTTAAATCTAATTAATACAGTGAAATTTATGAACTTGTAGGACTACAGCAAAGTTCAGCACTTAGCTTTGCATGCATTCCATAATACGGAGAATGAAGCAATGCGAGCAGAGAGCTGTCATCATCTCGCAAGAGCGTATCATGCTCAAGGTGACTGTGATCAGGCTTTCCAATATTACTACCAAGCAACACAGTTTGCTCCACCTAATTTCGTTCTACCCCACTACGGTCTGGGTCAGATGTATATCTACAGAGGTGATACTGAAAACGTTAGTATGTTTTATGGTGTTTATTAATAATAATATATCAGGAACAAAATTATATAGAGGATAATAATAGAAATGATAGGGCACTCGTAATTAAAGTTTTGATATGTTCATCTGCAGGATTACCATCACTGTTTGTGATGGTGTTGCAGCTAACTGATTAAAACAGCCATTCAATTAGACTGCTAGCCAGGGTTCATAATTTTCAAGATAATTACAAAAGTTACACAAAAAAAAAATAAACAAAAAAATTAACTGTGAAATCAAATTGAAAATAAAATGTATTAATAACAAGAGTTTGTGTAGTGTTTTATAATTATCAATGCTAACTATCATTCTGAACCCTGCTGCTAGTTTCCTTCCTCTCTCCTAGAGGGAAGAGAAATAAACAGTCTGTTGACGCTAATTTGTTAACAAAGCAAAACTAGAGAAACAAGCGAAATGGTGGTGTAGACATTTTTTTTAATATTTTTATTTCATAGATATACATAAAATATATAATCAGAATAATTAAAGATTTGAAATGTAAAAATAAATTTAATTTTCAAAATTTCCTGCAAAGCCGCCAGCTTCGGTCATGGTGTCGCTATGATGTCAGGTTCCTCTAAAACTAATACCGTTCTATGTGTGCATAAGACTTAAATCTCTAAGTTAGTTACTTATGAGTAAGAGGGGCGTGACGCCACGTGCTGTTTGCTATCACGTGACAACGAGTATAAAATATTTGTTTAATATTATAATTATTAAAAATATAAATAATAGCAAAATCTTTTGGAGAAACTTAAAAAGAAAAATTTTACCGACTCAAGATAAAGACGATCTCCTTCCAGAGTGCTTTGACAATCCGCATTCTATAAATAATTATTTTTTGAAGGTGCCTGGCTCGGAAAAAGTATCCATCTCTCAGTTGTCTTTTTTCGAGCATTATCGGTTTAACATCGTCACGCCTCCGCTTAAATTGCATACTGTTACTGAAGCTGAGATTTCTAAATACATAATGACAGTGAAATCAAACGCTGCTGGCTGTGATGAAATTAATAGGGACATGGTGATGCTGTCGCTGCCACGTACGCTTTCGGTAATCACTTCCATAATAAACAGGTCAATAGTCTCCAGTACGGTCCCTGATCAGTGGAAGACTGCACTAATTACACCATTGCCTAAAGTTGAATCTCCTAGTGAGCCAAATGATCTTAGACCAATAAGTATATCGCCTTTCCTGTCCAAAATATTGGAAAAGGTTGTATATTGTCAACTGGTGAAGTATGTGGAGGCAAATAATATATTACCACTACATCAATCCGGCTTTCGGAAGGGTCGTGGCACTGTGACATCATTGTTGGATGTTACTGACAATATTCTTGCGGAACAGGATGTTGGTCGCGTCACATTATTGACGCTTCTTGATTTCTCGCGTGCCTTTGATGGTCTCAGTGTCCCTCTACTTTTATCTAAGTTAGCCTATTACGGCTGCGATCCGAACTCGATGAAGTGGTTTAGTAGCTATTTCAGCAATCGCTTTCAGTCGGTTAGACTCCGCAGGCAGGACGGATCTTTTATGAATTCCAGCCCGGAACCTGTAAAGCGAGGTGTACCCCAAGGCTCCATACTTGGACCTCTTCTCTTTATTATATATACGGCTGATTTGCCAGCAGTTATTAAATATTGTAAATACCACTGTTATGCTGACGATGTGCAATTATATATTTCTGGGACTCAACATGAAATAACCCAAACCGTTTGGGAGATGAATGAAGACTTAAAAGGCGTAGCTATGTGGTGTGATGAGAACGATTTGGTTCTCAATAAGACAAAATCCAAATTTATGGTCCTGGGATCGAAAAACCAAACTGCTATTATTCTGAACAATCCCCCGAGTATCAAAATTAATGGCAGTGACATAGAGCTAGTCAATGAAGCAAACAATCTTGGAATGATTTTTGATAGTCAATTGCGTTTTGAGAACCATGTGTTAGGTACTGTTAGGAATTGTTTTTACCGGCTGAAGGTACTGTATAGGATACGAAATTTTCTATCGGAAAAAGCTCGTATCGCCTTATGTGAATCTTTAGTTTTATCAAGGTTGAATTACGGCGACTTGGTTTATGGTCCTCGTCTGCTGTGTAGGACTCAGATTCTGATACAGCGGATTCAGAATGCGTGTTGCCGTTTTTGTTTTAATATCCCACCGTGCACTCATGTCTCGCCTTTTATTAATAACGCCTCAATGTTGAATATGGAGTCGCGCCGTTACCTACATCTAGCCATGTTAATGTTTGACATAATTAAGTTAAAAAATCCGAAGTATTTGCTAGATAAATTGACATTCCTATCATATCAAAGTGAAGCTATAGTTTGAGATCGTGCTAGCACTCTGGGTAAAGGCTGAAAATCAGCGCTTTGCTCCTTGAGCAAAGGAATCGTTGAGCTTTTACCCTTTTGCATTGTTGTGGCACACACGTTAAAGCGAATTTTTTTTATTGTATTTTTTTTTATTGTGTTAGAATTTTATAATGCATGTGTGCTATTTTAATAATGCAAATAAATATACTATCTATCTATCTATCTATTATAATAAGCATAAACGTGTGATTATCGGTAATAGTATATTAAGCACTACCAGAAAAAATTGTATACGTTTTTTTCCACCTGGAGCACTTGGATTGACCTCATCGATAAGAGGGTATTGAGTGAACTTCCAAAGAGAGCTCTCATGAGAACTGGTTACTTTCCAGCTTTCTGGAAAGTCTCACAAGTCATCATAATTCAAAAGACAGGAAAACCAATCCACAAAATATCCTCTTATAGGCCAATAAGCTTTTTATCAGTGATCTCGAAGTTATTTGAGAAGGTTTTCTTATTCAGACTGTCAGTAGAACTAGATAAGAGGTCCATATTACCAAACACAGCACTATGGAACAAGTTCAAAGAGTGAATAGAGATATTCGGGAAACCCTTGAACAGAAAGAATACTGTTCTACTGCATTCCTTGACACACAACAGGCATTTGACAGAGTCTGGCACAGAGGCTTATTATGCGAGATAAAACAGCTCTTGCACTTATTTTGGAATCATAAAATCATACCTCTCAGAGCGAATATTCTAAATTTGGAAATACAACTGCAGATCCCAATTCCACCCAATCATAGCTGGTGTGCCTCAAGGTTCTGTATTGGGGCCAATGCTCAATGTGATTTATATGTATGATTCACCACAACTGAAGGCGTCACAGTGATCACTTTCGCAGATGACATTGCCATCCTGGAGCGAATGAAGCCTCACTGAAACTGCAACTCAGTCTTTCTGCAATACAAGGCAAGGCTGACCAAGTGGAGAATAAAGACTAGTGCTGCAAAATCAGTACATGTGACTCTTCGTAAAGGAAAGCGTCCTCTAGTCTCAACGTGGACATCAACTACCTCAAAGAGACTCAGCTCAATATCAAGGACTATAGTTAGACAGGAGGCTGACAGAAAAATCACATCCAAGCCAAATGAAAGTTATTTTGGATGTTAGGAAGAAACTCTTATACTCTCGCTGGAGAACAAGTTACTTATCTACAAAACAATAATCTATATATATAAAAATGAATCGCTAAATGTGTTGGTAAGCGCATAACTCAACAACGCCTCGACCAATTTGGCCAAATCTTTTTTTAAAATGTTCGTTGAAGTTCAAGGATGGTTTTTACGGCGAGAAAAATTAGAATTATTGCTGGAAAAACCCTAAAAATAGCCCTTTTCTTTTTCCCATACAAATGATTTGTAACTAAAACGTAGTCAATTTGAGCTTTATTGCTATGGTATAAAGTTCATATTAAATTACAAGCACTCACTGTTGTCTAAGCAATGTAGGTGTGTTCCTAACGTCAAAGATCATATCTATCAAAACAATGTGCGTGTGTGCGTTGGAGCACAGAATACATAGTTGGAGGAGTTTAATGTCGCGTTCCGAAACTCGCGTTTCTTTTGTATTAGTTTCGGCACGCGAGATAAAATGCATCAGTTTCCACGTCATTACATGTATTGCCGGAACATTGATGAAAATACGCTCTGTAGTAGCAAAGCTGTTGGGTCCTAGATAGCTCATTGGTTAGAGCAGTCCCTGGATCGCGAATGGGTTCGAGTCCCATTCCGGGGTACAGGTAGATGGATTCTTCCAGCATTTTTCCTTGAGAATGTTTATATATTTTTTTAATTCGAATAGTTTTATAATTTAATTTTATAATGCTGTTGTGTGTAATGTGTTTTTATGATCATAAAAATCTCTTTTTTCTATATTTAATACTATTACTATTAATACATTGCAATAATAATTATGATTCACATGATTAACAATAAAGCGATTACTTACTTTTAAATCCTTATATATGTTTTATTTAATTATTTTTTATTCACAACGCCCTATCACCAGGGTGACGGTTCTGTTCAGTAGAATTTTTTTAAATACGTAGGCAAAAAAACTGCCACATTACAAATCTTTTTGACAGGACGAAGTCTGTCGGGTCAGCTAGTAAACAATAAATATAAGCATCATACAGAGAGCTCAAAATTCATACAGAGAGATCAGAACTAACTGTATGAAATACAAGACAAGACTCAATCCATCCAAATGAACTTCTGGTGCAGCTTACTACTCGCGTGGGTGTGCACAGACTGAAAAGACGGCAGACCTGAATGAGCCTAAGGATAGATTTTTCTAATGAGATCACTGTAAAATATGCCTCTACCAACACATCAGTGCATAGTCTCAGAATTAAAAAGATTCGAAAGATTCGAGATAGATTTCTTTTTCGTTTACTGTCTACACCCATATAACTAAAAGCTTTTAAATTAGCTCATTGAACATTTTAAATGTCATAATGATTTATAATTAAAGAGCTAGCAGTCTCACTGGTTGGCTATTTTAACCAGCTTTCTGCGACATTGACACATCATAGATAAACCTGTATGACAGTAAATGCGTTTTTTTTCTTTTCTTTTTTTTTCCACATTCATGTATCATGTATAAAAATTCTTTACTATTCTCCATTTCTCAGGCTGCTCAATGTTTCGAGAAGGTATTGAAAGCGCAACCAGGTAATTACGAGACAATGAAGATCTTAGGCTCTTTGTACGCTAATTCGCCATCACAATCTAAACGAGATATCGCGCGTCAACATTTGAAGAAAGTTACGGAGCAATTTCCAGATGATGTGGAGGCGTGGATCGAACTAGCACAGATATTGGAACAAAATGATTTGCAGGTATGTGTGTCTATTTGTAATTTACAATCAATAGAACATGGATGACGTGCACACGTAGCATGACGAACCCGAGGAACGCTTTGTCTACATCAAATGTCACTTTTCTCAGATCGAGAGGGAGATATTGTATGGGCTCATTTAAGAAATGACATTTAGGGGTAGAGAAAATCTAAGGAATAAGTACTTAAAAATAAAGTAGTTCTTGTAGTTAGATTAGATATCGAAAGTATAATACGTATAAATACTTTGAAATATGAAATACATAGGCTTGTGTCCTACAATTTATTTGCAAAATATTACGTTTCGAAAACTTGGAAAAGCTAGGAAAAATGTACTAAAATACACACGGCATTAAATTAGTTACGCACAAACATCAAGGATATTACAAAGATTGCACAGACGCCCATACGTTTTCTGCAACTGTAGCCCCATATGACGTCACTTAGTGCATTGAATTTGTATGGAACGTTTTCAACCGACTAGCAATAATTCCCACAAACACAACCCCATATCACCAAAACTATTAATCGCAGACATGCTGTTACTTCTAGATAATATTTTTTTAGAACAAACTGATTCCGTTATATTTTTTAGGGTCAATTATCATCCTTTAAAATTGTATTGTATTGATTGAATCAGGAATTTTGTTTTTGTATGAAAAGCCAGAAAAACTTCCTCCAAATTATCTCCACGATTTTTAAGTAATAACTGCTTGAGAAAGTTGGTTATCTCTGAAAGTTCTACTAAAAAGCAGAATATTCTGGTAAGATAATAATGCTTATTGTTTAGGGTTCGTTGAATGCATACAGCACAGCAATGAAGATTCTTAAGGAGAAAGTGGATGCTGATATTCCCGCTGAAATATTAAACAATGTAGCTGCCTTACATTACAGGCTAGGGAATTTAAATGAAGCTAAGAATTATCTAGAAGAAGCTCTCGAAAGGTAAGACATGATTATTTAAGAATCCACTTTTTGTTTCCGTAATGAAATGCGTTAGGCGCTCCAACATATGGGTGTAGAGGGGACTCTCCTCCATGTACCCACAAAATCCCGTACGGTGTACCCTCTTGGAAGATGAGAATCGGAAAACTGTGACCAGGTCAACAAAACATTCATCCTCCTATTAAAGGTAATTTCATTAGTGAAAATTAAATCACAAAATTGCACTAAAATTTAGATTGAAATAAACAATAGATTCTGATTTTGAGTCATAAAATCACATTATTATCGTATTCGATTTTTTTTGTATGTGTATCACCTGATTTGAAACACGAACCGCCATTGTGTGACGTCGCTACGGTGCAAGCTGTTAGGTTATAATTTACTTTTTCCTTCAATTTAAAAACTGCGTTGCAGCCACGAACACCCACCTCCATTGTATACAGAACAATGTTCCACTTCAGAAAGTTAAATAAATCAAACTTAAAATAACATGCATTCTTATTATTTGTGTATATGATAAGTCGTAAACATATGCCTATTTATTATAAATCAAATTCCTAGATGGCACTGTTCATGTTTTATTTATATTCTACTGCTCTATGCGTCTGTTTTGCGTACGTTTTCGCGGATATAAAATTTTTTAATTTAATTTTAACGCAAGAAAGCGTTTATTTTCCAAAGAACTTGTTATTATGGCATTTTTTTTAAATGAAAATATATATAGAATACATTATAGAATACTCTATTGGTCCATGCGGGCGGCCATGACAGTGCATCGTATGACGTCATATTTTAATAAATAAAAAGTCAATGTCTTTGATGTAGAACCAGTACCCATGTTTATTGAAATGTGATGTCACGGTATGAAATAATACGTGACTCTTTTTTGTTTTGTTATTTTTGCTGCACATTAAATTACTTAATGAGTAGCAACTTTTCCCTTCATTTGATAACACTTAATAGGGATAAATAAATCTGACAAATAAGTATAATATGATGATATGAAGGCTTAATAAGATCATATCAATAATTTGCCTATGTAATTCAGTAACCAATTTTATAACATTTTTATTTGTAATAACAAATTTGACTTCCTTTCAGAGAAAAGGCTGATGCTGAAACTTTAGATGCTCAATACTATAATTCAATAGCTGTTACAACCATGTATAATTTGGCAAGACTCAACGAGGCATTATGTGTATATAATAAGGCAGAAAAACTTTACAAAGATATATTGAAGGAGCACCCTAATTACATAGATTGCTATTTAAGGTGATTTTTTGTGCATTTTTGTATTTAATAATGCAAAAAAAAAATGTTTTATATATCTCATTATATTATTTACCTTTTTTTCTATCAAATACTATAGGTTATTGATTGAATTTCTTTTATAGTTTCTTTAAAATAACTAATTATTTAAAATTTGAATAGTTAAATAGACAAGGGTAGAAAAAAACTTTATGATGTCATATCATGGTGAACCATTGATTTCAATAAATTATCATCATCAGAAGATAATTATGTTTGTATTTCGGATTGTATAGATTGGGATGTATGGCCAGAGACAAAGGTCAGATATACGAAGCGTCAGATTGGTTCAAAGAAGCCTTGAAGGTGAACCTCGAGCATCCTGACACGTGGTCGTTATTGGGCAATCTCCATCTTGCCCAACAGGAGTGGGGTCCCGGACAGAAGAAGTTCGAGAGGATATTGCAGAACTCCTCCACTTCCACCGATGCATATTCCCTTATTGCTCTCGGTATGTGGCACAAATATATTCTTATTTGTATACTACATGTTTGTGGAGATCTCGATGGCATGGTGTCATAGCTTTGGGCATATCGAATATCACGCGAATACAGCTCGAGCGCTAATAATTGACAAAATAAAATCTTTCGTGCAGTTCAATAAGGAAATTTCAGTGCAGAATCACATTTATTAATTTTGAACCCTACCTTCAATATTCTTAGGTTTAAATTCAAATAGTGGCTTTTTTATAAGCTAGGATTTTTTTTATTGTTAACTAGCTGACCTGACAGACGTTGTCTTGTATTAATTATGAATATTGAATTCGAATTAGTATAATTAATAAAAATGATATTTAAATAAAGTGTTTATTATTCTAATGCTTTATGATATACAATATTCTTGGTTTTTTTTACATCGTATTTGACGACATTTGCAGCACGCTTTCTGTCAGTTCTATGTCAAATGTTACATTAAAAAAGTTCCAAAGTACTAAGGTCAGATTACAAATAATTTTATTTGATCTTTAAATATTCTTAAATTTTCCACACAATATTTTAATTTTATAAAAACCTTCTCCTGACAATAACAAACACAAAAAAGAGCGAAATCGCTCAAGCCCTTCACGTGTGATGGTGTGACCAAGGGAAATAGGGATTCATTTTTATATATTGTTAATAACAGGGAATGTTTGGCTGCAAACTTTACATCAGCCGTGTCGTGAAAAGGATAGAGAGAAACGGCATCAAGAACGGGCACTGGCAATGTACAAACAGGTTCTCAAGAACGACCCTAAAAACATTTGGGCAGCTAATGGCATCGGCTGTGTTCTAGCTCACAAGGTAAAAGAAAATTCTATAAATAACAATAATGGAATAGGTCATAAACCGGTCAACTGCTTTCTCGTACCAAACGATCTGTATCATTATATGAAAACGAAAAAAAGAACACTATTGGATATTTGACTTATTTAAAAAAATAGTTTTAAATTATTCTTTATTGCATAAGCACCTCACATTAATATTTAGGTAAAATTAACTATATCTATCAATAGAAACCAAAGTTTCCGAATACGCGCCAAAAACGCTGTGTGTCATACACCGTCGTTACGAAGCGTATGAAGTCACGCGTTAGTAAATAAACAAACATCGTCAAACTAAAATCAATAGGAAGCCATATTTACTAGCGTGTGACGTCATCGGAGTTGCAACCACTTACAAAGCAAGGCATTATACATTATTTTGTTTTGAAATAAAGAAAAATAAAAATAATAACTATGTATAAATTTTTAAAGTTTTCAAATACCCTATTCTTGCAAATGTAAAGGAATCCTTTAATTTTTTTTTTTTTAGTATTTGTTATAGTGAACATTATATGTGAACATTTCAATTGTTTAACTTTCACATTTCATTAGATACAGCGTGGTAACACGGACGGATAGATAGACTGATAGCGGGATCTTAGTAAAGGAGTCCTGTTTTACCCCTCTTTTAGGCTACTCAACACTAGAAATGGCAAATAACCTACGCTTTTATAATTAATTAGACCAATTACAATCACAGTTATCGTAGAAGTACTTTCATGTGTCTTATTGTGACGCTATTGTTTTCTTTCTAGTGCATATTGTTTCATACATTAGATTGAAACTGATGTATATGTTAATTCGTACGAATTATATTAGCTGTAGAAAATTAAAAAAACAATTTTTTAGGGCTGCGTCAATGAAGCACGCGACATTTTCGCACAAGTTCGCGAAGCCACTGCCGATTTCCCCGATGTCTGGATGAACATCGCACATATATACGTGGAACAGAAACAGTACATCAATGCTATACAAATGGTAAGTGAAACTTGCAGATAACTAAATCTTTTTAGTTATGGTCGTCACAGACTTTTTCGCATTGAACAAATTATTTTTTTACTTTGTTGGATATGATGAATATGAAATACTTCAAAGGATAATTCCAAAGGAAAAGAAATATTACTATTTTTGGTTTGAAAATTTTAAAGCTGTTTTTATTACTCTAAAGAATATCAACTCCTACTGGATTTCCCTAAGGTCCTAACGCTCCGCTCATGTATCAATTTTAACAACAGAAAATTACTTTTAAGCCCTACTAGTGGCGAGCCGTTGTCGCTGATTTATCAGTTAGATAAATCAGCTATACTGAGCTCATAAAACCATGCATCGTTTTTTTTTTACATATGATATACTTAAGCTTTCGCCCGCGTGGTCCCTAGGAAAATGTTTAGTGGGATCAAATGTATCCTATTATCTAAGTCAGCTTATACCCTATATGTATACCAAATTTCATCAAAATCCGTCCAGTAGTTTCGGCGTGATTGACGGACAAACATACAAACTCTCACATGAATAGGATAGACAGACTATATAAAACTATCAATTCCCCCAATTGACTTTAAACTTGATATGTTGTCGTTAGAGTTTAGAATTAATTGCAGAAATTTGACATATTCTGGTAACCTAATAGACGTGTATATATAAACTGTGTAATAGCAGCTCTATATCATTATACTGCGATGGGTCATGATCCTTCACGCTGGCCCAATGCGGATTGGCGGGTATTATTGAACGCCTTAACGTGCCTTCCAAAGCACGGAGTGGCTCGAGATAATAATTTTTTGGTCACCTATTCCTTGATCGACCCTCGCGAAAGTTGCTTAAGACCAAAGATTGCAGACAGCATCGCTTATCCACTACGCCACCGAGATACTACTTTGTAATAGGATATTCTACTCTGTTTGAAATAAAACTTATAACTGTTTATTTTATATTTGAAAATCCATAAAACAAATATCGCGAAAATAAACAAGTTTTATTGCCTTAAAATTAAATCAAAATTTAAATTTTTTCATACCCGCGAAAACGCTGTCCGTCATATTCATGACGTCATTGTGATATGTATACGAAACCTTAACTCTATGCACAAAACTGACGCATAGAGTATAAGATTAAAAGATGTCAATAAAACTTATTTTAACTTTAGATTGCATTGCTCTTAAGCAATACCATCTAAAGATCGGTACCGAAATAATTAATTATAGGTATATCTTTACGACTAATCTTACGTCACACAATGACATGGAAAGTGTTTCAAGTCACCTAACACACAGACAAAAAATCACAACTAAAATCATCGTGCTATTTTGAGACTCAAGACTCAAAGCTTTTGTGTAATTGCGCGACTTATTTTTCACTACTGGAACTATCCTTATATCTTTGTATAATACTGTGCAACAATGTGGGAAATAAACTATTTATTATTATTATTATTATTATTTTAGGTATATGTATATCCATACTGAAGTCACACAATGACACGAGACGTGTTTCAAGTCACCTGACACACAAAGAAAAAATCACAACTAAAATGATCTTGCTATTTTAAGATTAAACCTATTTATTGTATTTTAACAACAATAAGTATTAAAAAAAACTCGGTATGTTGTCAGTACGAGAACTGCATCCGTAAGTTCCGTATGCACCATGACGTGGAATGGCTGACTTGGGTGGCCCGCGCGCACGGTCTGGCCGCCCGTCCCGCGGCCGCCCGCTCCGCTTTACTGCGGGCGCGACGCGTGGCCCCGCACGACCCCGCGCTATTGTATAACACCGCCTTAACACTGCGAAGACTCGCCGCGCACGTGCTCAAAGATGAACGCTCCGAATTACACCGTGTGTTGCGCGCCGTGCACGAGCTGCAAGTGTCCCACAAGTGAGTTTGTTTTACTACGCTCTTTAATATTGATTCACAGACACAGGCATGTATACTCTATGTATTTATGTGATTGATTGGATCAAGAACCTAGATATAATGCATATATGAATGATGTATGTTATTTTGACATACACAAAAAAAAAATTGCACTAAATTTCACGATTCGTTACTGTTTAATGAGCTCGTTCTTATTTGAGAGCGAACTTACTTTTTGTTATGATAAACTTTATTTTCTACAATAAAGAGTACATCTAGAAAGTATCAAGAATATAAGAAATTCGATAGGGTCGGTAAGGTCTCAATTTAACAGTTAAACGTTTTTCATTTAACAGTTAAACAGCTTGTAATGGCTGGTTAATAAGCCATTACAAGCTAAGTCGAATTTTAACTTAATTTTAAGTGATTGAGTACCTGTAAACACACGAATTTCTTACGATTTCCAATTGGATCAATGTAAAAACTTTTCAATATTGTCTCGGGTCTGGGTGTTAACTTCGTTGTTCAGATACACTATAATACCGGGGCTTTAGCAAGTCATCTTTAATTTTCAGCAATATATGTGATGTTGTCAATGCCGGATTAAGCCAGAGCGGGGCCTTTAGCAAATTTTTTGAGGGGCCCTTGGTTTGCTTGAGATTAAGTGTATAATTGAAATGTAACATTCTTACAAACACACTTTTCTTCATTTGTAATGTTTAATTGTAAAAGTAATCGCCAATACAATTGTTCAGAGTCGACTAACAATGTGAGTATCAATATACGCCTTTTTGAGGTTTAACAGGAAAATAATGGTACGTTAGGATCTATGGGTTTCCAAATAATTTTGGTCATCCTTCCAATCGCCTTATATATAATAATAATAATAATTTCGTGAGGACGAATAATCGAAATCGGTAACTTTGCAAACAAATTTATTAGTCAAACCATAGCAATGCTCCCGGCCCCTAAAAGCGCGGGGCCTGTAACATTTGCTACTTTTGCTACGTGGCTAATCCGGCACTGAATGTTGTCTAATATTTATTTATAAAAGAGTCTAAGTTTATAAGTAGTTAACTAAATATTAACTTGCTACTTATTTTTATACACGTATTTGTAATCACTTAAAATTAAGTTAATTACGTATAAATTTAATATGTGTAAAGCAGCCAATATAAAATTAAATCATTTTAAATTAACAATTTAGTTAACTACTTAATTTTATGTAAACGAGCCATAATGTAACGTGTGCAAAGCCTGTCTCACAAAAGAAGTTTGTAATAAAAGCGAAAACATTGTGATGCCAGCTCCAGACTCTCGCGAGATGCCTCTCGGCACGAGTTTTGACGAGTGGAGGCTGCAGGAGGGCTAGCCATCCAGTCTTGATCTATTCAGTTGCCCGCTACGTTTATTACAAGATGGACGTGACTGAAATGATTTTGTGTGCCTATCGATATTATAATATCATGTGTCATGTATAATTATAAATCCAAAAAAATATCATCAAATTTGAATATTTATATCCTCCTGTTCCGGATTATTGGCTTCATACACCATCTTCTCTGTTTTGGCTATCTATTTTTACTTCGGCGCTATAAACAGTCACATCCATCTTGTATAGATTTAAAAAAAAAATCATATGCGTCAATATTATCTTTGCATCACACGCAGTGTCAGGGTCTTACCTCCGTTTCATTATTAATTATCGGAAAATGTGTTCCTATACAGTCGTATTAGGGTTTCGAAAATAGATGAATTTTGGTTTTCGGAGAAACAGAGTAGGCTTCACGTACCGGACTATGCGCGAGGGTGGTACGGGGGTTTTTGCACGGTAGGCCTGTTGTATATAGGGGTTCTTTAACCCTTCGCAGCAAGAGAGCCCGGGTTCAGTCGGCCTTTCATCCACGTCAACGACATGTTAATGTCAGTTCACGTCGGTAAAAATTACCTACCCATGTCGTAGTCTGGAGCCGGCGTGAGACGTACTGCGTGCGTGGTTGTAGGTACTTCCAGCGGCTGTCGCTGGCGGAGGGGGGAGGCGGGGAGGGCGTGGAGCGCGCCCGCTACGAGCCGGCGGCGGCGGCGGCGGAGGCGCGCACGTGCGCGGACCTGCTGTCGCAGGCGCAGTGGCACGTGGCGCGCGCGCGCCGCCAGCACGACGAGGAGGTCACGCTGCGCGACCGGCAGCGGGAGCAGCGCGACGCGTTCAGGAGGCAGCAGGTGATTATTGCGGCATTTGAGGGAACTAGGGCGTCGTATTCTAAAAAAGTTACCTAACCTAAAGCGACCAAAGTCTTGCGATCATTCGCGTACGTCGAAACTAGAATGAACTTACCAATGGAGTATTGGGACGTAGGCCGTCGTATTCTAAAAAAGTTACTTAACGTAAAGTCTTGATCATTCCTGTACGTCGAAACTAGAATGAACGTAACAATGGGGTCTAATTTGAATTGTTTGTTTGAAATAATTCTTGTAGCTGTTTAATAAAATAAAAAAACATATAACAAAATTTTTAGAACCTATTCTAAAATAGTTACCTAACATAAAGTCATTTCTGTACGTCAAAACTTGAAAGAACTTACCATTAGAGTATTCTACTCTGTTTGGTCACCCCCCCCCCCCCCTCTAGAGATTCTAAAAAAGTTGCCTAACGTAAAGCGACTGAAGTTTTTAGATCTATACCGTACGTCGAAACTAGAATCAGATACTTACTAATAGGGTATTCTACTCTGTTTGTAATAATACTTGTAACTGTTTATATTGGTTAAAAAAAAGCCATAAAACAAATTTTTCTGCAAAATGAATACGTTTTCTTGCCTTTAAATTAAATCAAAATTTAAACTTATTTATACCCGCGAAAACGCTGTCCGCCATATTTATGGCGTCATTGTGATATGTACACAAAAACTTAACTCTGTACACAAAACATTTTTGACACAAGCTCTTGCACTAGTAGTTCCGATCCCGCAGCCTGTATTCAATCTCGGTATTTGTAGAAGTAGGAGTTTTCAATATTGCGGGATTAGTGAGATGCCGTTATTTGTTATTGTAAACTGAAAACAAGTTCTTACGTTTTATGTAATTAATTTTAATGCCAGTATGTATTTTAGCAAATTCTTTAAATATATTTTTTTTTTCCTTTTTAAAGCTTTCAAATCTTCTGATTTAATGATATTCACGAATTTCTCACTACACCAATATAACATGTGATAGCTATTGCGAAAACGAAGTTCTTTTTATAGATATTTAATGAATCGTTCATTAATGTGACGTTAATTGGAATTATTTAGGGCAAACGTTAGACACAAATGTTACTTAAAGTTTAAGTTACTAGTTTTTTGTGTTATTTCATTCCATAAATCGCTATGACACAAATCAGCCAAGTTGCTAACAAATTTTATAATTTTAAAGGAAGAGGAGCGTCGCCGTCGCGAGGAAGAACAACAGAAGAGCACAGTGGAAATGCTTCAAAAGCGTCAAGAGTTCAAAGAGAAGACGAAGAATGCTTTACTATTCGCCGATATGCCTAATGAGGGCAAATCTAAAGGCGGCGGCAGGGGAAGGCGTAAGGACGAGTATATATCCGATTCGCCGGGCAGCGGCAGTGACGCACCCAGAGAGGAAGGGTGAGTTTATATTTATAATAGGGGTGTAGACGACTATTTTTATAACATTTAATGAGTAAATCTTTAAAAAAATATATAGATCCCGAAATCAAACTAGATGTCGCTACGGTACGTTCTTGATTTCTCCATGACAACCCTTCCGGTTTTCTTTCATGTTTAAGAGTAAATTAGTTTTCAAAACTCAATAAATAACTCATATTCCATTTGTACTTTTTCGTATTTGTATTGATATCTAAGTTTCGAACTTTTCAAATTTCAGTTTTATATATGTTAGTTAAAAGGAAAGGAAATGTCCATTCGTTTCCTGCAAAAATCAACTTTTGCTAGAGTCGCCATCTAGTGGAGGTGCTTTTTTAGTGGTTTCGTTTTTTTAGTACATCCTCGTTAACTGTTCACTGTTTCATTTAATTATATATTGTTTACTTGCATCACACTGTCTCGCAAAATAATACCACTTAATTTTAATCAAAACTTAACGGGTTTCCCGTCGTAAATTTAAGTAATGATGGCGTAGTTTTACGAGTTTAACAAGATAAATAATTTTGTGTTAATTATTATATGTATATTAAATTCTTAGAATAGTCAATATTTTCGCCGTATTAATATTGTACAACTTTAGAGATGTGTAGATTTTTCTCTAATCTTTTATTTTTTTTTTTACGTTTACTTATAAAAAATGTCCTGTAGCCGGGAACCGAAACAAAAGGGACGTCGTAAGCGCGAACCAGGTGAAGGGCGTAAAGGAAAATCCAAGAAACGCAGAGAGGCTAGAGGAAGTGGCAGCGATAGTGATCCACCACGCAAGAGGGGCAGGAAGAAGGTACACGTATAAACAATATAGTTCATATTTTTTTAATATTTATTGAAGTATTTATGGAATCTTTGACTCGTTTCCGTGTTGATTAAATCTCTCCAAAAAATATTACCGATTCTAGTGGAAAAAGTCGACATTATATTTCTTTTACAAATGTCGCTATATTTGAATCCTTTAATATTTAAATCAAACCGTTAACAAAATATGTATCTATAAGAAAAAGGGGACGGTTTATCTTATCAAATTTTAAAAATTATTTTTATTTATTAATGTAAATAAGATTGAACAAAAGCATTAAATTTCAGTGAACTTATTTTCGTTTTGGGGTATACCAAAACGGGATATAGGTATATACCTATATGTATGTATATACATCTATGTTATATATGTAGATCTAATCACAGAACTTTTATCGAAATATTTCTGTTCCGTTAGGGTGAAAAAGGTATCGGGCGTCGCGAAAAAGCGAAAGCAGCCGATGAGAAGCTCAGCGCTAAACAGAGAGCGAAGATCGTATCGAAGGAGACCATCTCTACTTCCGAGTCCGATTCGGACGGAGGCGGCCGCAAGTCTCGTAGCCGTAGCCGCAGCGGCAGTCGTAGCGGCAGCGGTAGCCGTAGCCGTAGTCGTAGCGGCAGCCCGCCTGCTACGAAGGGCAGGAAGAGGATCATGTCAGCGTCAGATAGCGACAAGTAAGTTGTGGATACGTTTATAATGAATTAATATAAGCAAATACGAAAATATAAAAATACAGTAAAATATTAAAACAATGATAATATGTAGTTGTAACATATATAGTTTAACTTAGACAGCAACCGGATTGCTTGCAAGCGTTTTAAAAATTCTTTACAGCATTATTTTAATATTTTAATACTCAAATATAATCAGTTTTTAAACATGCATATTTCATAATAGGTTTAAAGATTCTCATATAAACAAAAATAATGTAAAAAATAAATCCATAGTTGACCATTTGCAGAGTACTTTAAAAGTTCTCGATTCTACCAACCTGCCGTCTATTCTGTAAATATGATCGAATTTTTATGGTTCTCGGTATCGAAAGCTCTTTTAATATCAATAAAAATTCCTAAAGCGATATATTTTATATACTTAGTAGAGCAAAGTACAGGCTGTCATATCTACAGAGATAAAAAAATCAGTATGGAGTTAAGGTTATTTATGATGGCAGTTTTGGCATATATTAGATACTCGATTTAAATAATTCCTTATCCACTTAGTCTACCTAGTATTAGTAATTTCAAGTAGTAATTGGTCACGCTTCATGTCACTAATTTATAAGGAATCTTATTTAGACTGTTGGACTTAAATTGGCATTTAAAATTCTACGCAATACTTCAATAATTCTTTTATAATATAGCGATGCACTTACCTAGCTATGAAATTTAACTGTACCATGTCAAAGTCGAATATTGTTAAATGGTAAAAAATAGGTGAGCAAGACACGTACGTGCAAATATGATCTCTATTGTTTTAATATAGGGTAGCAAATCGTGTAAATTGCAGAAATATTTGTTAGATCAGCTTTTTAGAGAGTATTCTAGTGCCACCTAGTATTGTACTATATGCCTTTTGTACCTTTGTTTTCGTCAAGTTCAATAAACTAATATACCTCACCTCGAGACCCTTTACTTGCTAACCAGTTAAACTATTGTACAGGTCCCGTTCGCGCTCCCGAAGCAGGTCTAAATCCAAATCTCGCAGCCGTTCGAGGTCCAAAAGCGGATCTCGCTCTAAAAGCCGCTCGAGATCGAGGAGTCGATCGAAATCTAGGAGCCGATCGCGATCAAAGAGCCGATCTAGGTCAAGGTCAAAAAGTCGTTCCCGCTCGAAGAGTCGATCGAGGTCAAAGAGTCGCTCGAGGTCAAAGAGTCGATCGCGCTCCAAAAGTCGATCCAGGTCAAAGAGCGGTTCCAGATCGAAAAGTCCATCGAGATCACGCTCCAGGTAAAATATACACTATGTCTGCCATATTCATGACGTCATTGTGATATGTACACAAAACCTCTATGCACAAAACAGACGCATAGAGTAGAAGGTTAAAAGGTGTCGATAAAGTAAGAACAACAACAGGCATATCTTTACAACTCACGTGACACACAAATTAAAAATAACTACTTTTAATTTTAATATACTAATTGTGTGCGATGTGATTCGTGACTAATTTTTACTACCAAAACTTCCCTATTGTCTAACTAAATGTTTCTCGACCATTCAAATCATTATTCGTTCCGATAGCGATCGGAATTTTAAACGTTACATAATACCATAAATCTTTACCACAGTCCCTATACCTTTAGATAGATTATGCAGTTTATAGCAATATTATAAAACTAGGACATTTTGCCGCGTAAAAAAAAACTTATTGAGAATAATTCGTTGATATTTTGTACTTTCCTCAATTCAGAAAGCGACCTTTAATCGTTTTTTTTAAAGCACAACCCATAATAAATATTTTATTTTTTCAAGGTCCAGATCTGGCTCACGTCACTCACGACCCGCCACTCCCGAGTCCAGAAAATCTGTTTCAGCTAGTGAAGACGAAACTTAGACTATACGGAGAACACTTTAAGGTCCATTTTTCCTTAAGAGGTTTAATTTAGCACCTTTCCATTTATATGGAAAGAATTCAAATATAACGTAGTAAGTACTAATTCAGACTATTGTAAAAAGGCGACGTAAAACAGCACAACATGTTTCCGGTGTTGCCACAAATGCTTATTCAAGATTAGCTTTTACCATTTGTTGTTGTTATAACATATCACCCAAATTGAATTTATAACATAGAGAACGTAATCGCGAGTTAACTTCTAGGCAGACTAGGCACATGCCTATGGGCGCTAGACTTGACAAGAAAAAACAGACATCAACTACCTTCGTTAATAATAAAAACGACTTTTAAAAAAATATATATTTGTCTATTCTATATTGTCTCTGTTCTGAGTGTTTGAATATTGTTCGATGTTTAAATGTCTATAATCTAAGTGCTTGGGCTACATAATTAGGGGTCTAAGCAATGTACACACTGCATGTCAGGTTACCACGATTTATCGAATGTCTACAATGGCTTTTGACCTTTACCCCTATTGTATTAAGGTTTAAAATCGTGTGGGGTTAGATAGTTTTGTGTAATCTGATGTGCTGTTGATTGAATGTGATATATTTAACTATCTTTTAATTTTTGACACTCGAACTTTTATATAACATAAACAACACAGGCTTATGCCTTAGGTGCCGACGGTTTTATACCGCCGCCAATGATAGGGTTAATTTTGTATAGTATTAACAAATTATTACTTTTTTGTCTCTATTAGTGAAATGTTATTTTTGAGCCAGTGTGTGAAAAGAATAATTATTACATACAATATATAATAGTCACTCACATATATCATGTACAAAAAAATATTAATTAAAAATAATTAACTACTCATTATATTGTTATTCTGAATCTATGACTTCTTTAACGAGGAACGAATTACATTATTTTTCACTGACTCTTAAACGATTACGATTGTGACATTTTCTTCAAATTACTTCAACAAAACTTGTATTTTTTCGTTATATTAAGTTTTGGAAAGTTTGATGACCTAATAGAATGTAAATTTTAATTTTAAAATAAATGTATTGACTACAAATTGCTTCTTTTTTATCCTCTCATTTCAAATCCTCTGTAATAGGCATATCTTGATGAATATTTTGTTAAATAAAAAAAAATAAAAAAAGCGATCTTATTAATCACAAAGTAGTATTTAGTTTTTAGAAATTAAGGAGTCAATGACCCATTAAAAACTTGTTCTTCAGTACGTCCCGAAAACAACTGACTAAGGGTTGAAAACACCAATTTTTTTCCAAAAATTTTGTAGTTTAATATCCTCGAAACTATTTTACCTAGACATATATATTTTTTTACATCATATCATAGACAAATAGTACTCTCCAGGGACCTCGGGAATGTCGCTCGAACTGTTCCACCGAGTAGAACCGACATTTTTCTAATATATTTTTTTTAAACTTAAACATAGAAAGCTCTTCAGAGTATATTTATAATTTGTCAAACAGAACATACCCTTCAAAATAAAACAGCTAAGTCATGAAAATTTTATATATTTCACAAATTCAAAATATGCAGTAATTATTTCCAAAGTCAACCATACAAGTTCATTTATAAAACAACTAAAATGGATGCGCCTAATTTTCTTCATAAAATTAGAACATTTCAAATGGGGTTCAGACATTAATACATTTTCATTTCTTTTTTTTTTATAAAAACGATATCAATTACAATTTCATTGCATCCTAAAGTTTATATTTACCAAGTAGAATTAGAACACAACCATTCCTTATGAGAAACGTAATAATATCTTTATTTAAACAAATTATAACGATTATTAGATCATAAATCTGTCTAATGGACTAGGTACGCAAATTTATATAAGCATTATTATAATCTTATGATTAATAATTGAGCGTCAATATAACACAATGATGACGTTTTAACAAAGTATATATATACATTATATATCGAAACGATAATTTGTCTATTAGAATAACATTATTTTAAATCGCCAGCAATTTAATTATGTTTTATTAAATATTTTAACGCATTAATATAAATAAAATCTTATAAACAAATGTTTGCTATCAATATACTAGTACATATAAAGTGCTTTAATAAATATTTTGATTTTATAAATACATAGAACAATAAATAGTACATACGACAACACTTCAGACTGCTACAAAAAGTATCTGCAATCGATTTTGAGCTTAACCACCAACAGATTAAGGCTTAAAATTTATTGGAGAAAAGGAGTCATTCACAGCCCGTATAAAAAGGCCAAAAATTTTCAACTGTTTATACCCATACTAAAAAAGTTAAGCCGGTCAAGAAATAAAAATTAATTATTTTAACATATTATCCTAAAAAAATGGAAGCGAAGTTTTACGGCCATTCCTAAAGTCGTTATTGACATTTAAATCACAAAAGACCGACTAAGGAAATTAATTCTTAGGACAGAACCTAATTTCATTATGACAGCGTATAAAGACAAGCTCAAAGAAATATTTAGTCCAATGAATCTGCTGTTTGATCTCATAAAAATGTATAAATAAGTGTAAATAATAATAATAAACGCTTTATTGCACTCAAACTAATACAGTTTACAATAGACAATAAACGGCTTTATTGATATTTTAAAATAAAAAAATCTTTTCTAGGCAACTTATGGCGAAAGAAGAAAGTTTAAAGATAATGATAGGGGTTGGATGCCTAATTTTCAGCTTGAAGGTTTCTATTTTTATTTCTTTCGAGTAGGTATATTAATTTAAAAATAGATTCAGTTTATAGATAACTATTAAGCTTTGAAAAAATATTTCTTGTAAAAAGCTGGTCAACCTACCCCATGCTTGGTGTTGGTTGACTATTCGACTGGGTAAGTTGACCTATGAAATTGTAAGGGCAAAAACTATAAGGATATTGGATAAGAGACACAAAAAAAAAGTATTACTTATTTAATTTATCGTATTCAATACATCTTACGCTACTTCAATTAAACACAACAAAAAAAATTTTAAGAAAACAATTACACACTTAAACATTAGGTAACTTGAGTAACTAAAAATAAAACAAAGTACTTTATCTTATCAAGTATTTAAAAGAAAACGAAACAACTCCTTATAAATTTAACCATTTAATAACAAATAATCATACGTATCTATTGTAATATTTGGTAACAGTTTGAGATCATACTATTCAATCAGTCTTCAAAAGCGGAGATGCATTTTTTGCATTCATAGACCATATATGTATATATGTTCTTGTTTACACATTTTGTGTGTGCCCACAACTTGCACGCAGTGCATTGAATCCTTTCTTCTCCTTCAATACTAGAGCTATATGATTTAGTGTACTCCAAATGAAATGCCTCATCGTCACTACTTTCATCTTCGTTCTTTTTATTCTTATTAGCCTCACGAAGAGTTTTTTCCTTTACCCTTTCCGTCTTTTGGAGTTTCTGTAGATATTCCACCTGTTGTCTTTGGCTTCTTTGTTTTCTTTCTTAGTCAGCGTCTGACTAGGACGTTGTTTTGCCTTAAGTTGCATAAGATTTTCTTTTTCCGGTGTATCTGTGTAAATAGTGCTTTTTCATTTTCGGGCACTTTTTTATTATTTCAGGTTCAGCTTTCGGAAAAGTTTGCGATGTGCTTGGCATACATACATACATTGGCTTTCATCAGTTATTAGATCTGCATTGGTTACTAAAAGCGAGAAGTAGAAGGCACCTTGCATAATGCAATTGAAATCGATAGTGTGACAGTTTTCAAAAAAACCCTCTATTAATCTTTCTGTTGTATGTTCGCATGTTCCTGAGACAAAAAAAAATTGGATAAAATTTAAAAAATACAGACTTCATTTTACATGTGAAATATTCATAATATTATGGGGCTGACAACCTGGTCAACCAGTCAGTTATGCATTAGTCTACTAGCCCCGAACCACCTTTTAATTTTTAACCACGTGCCACCTCAACTCGGTGACGAAATAGAATACACAAGAGAAATAACAATCAATTCCTAAGTTACACTTTCTTTTATTTATTTGATTAAAATTAAATTAAATGTAGAATAAAACGTAGTGATGTAAAAGGTCAGTCCCCTCAAGTGTTTTTATTCGAACACTTAACCTTGGTAGGAAATATAAATCATTTATTGTTTGGTTAGAAGTAGAGTTAGAGAAGGTTTAATAGTTTTTTTAACAATTATAATATGGCTATCTATATACCAGAGATGGCTCTCTAGTAAAAGTGGCGCGACGATAAAATAAAAGGGGGGGAGGGGGCGTGGCCAGAATCTGGTCCCGGGCCCGACTTGGAGATGTGGCGGCCCTGGGCCAAGGTGATTTTAGTGCTAGGCCTTAAGAAATGATGCAAGCATCTAAAAGAGCCATACGAACACCTTCTTTAAGACTGGTTTCACCTGGGGTTTCGAAGAATTGTTTATTAACACAAATCTAAGGTTTCTAACAATTTCAGTGTAAGAAATAATATTGCGGTCGAAAGTTACAGAAGGCATTTGTTCAAAGTCGACCCCAAAAACGAAATGTCGACGAAATAATGTTCCTTTATATTACAACTAAAGACCGGTTTAATTTAATTAAATCGAATTTTCTTATAAATCTACGCGTTTCACGCATATTCCTTTTATTTCAGGTTTTTATCGCAAATATAGAATAACCGAAGAACTCTTTTAACTGGGGTTTTAAATAGACAAATCTAAAAAACTGTTTTTTTTTTATAAATGCTCGGTTTTTGTTTGCCCTATACTGTACTATAGAAATACCTAGATGTTTAAACGTTAATAACAATGGTCGTACAACTTAGCTCCCATATATATTTTTTCACAATAATATGTTCTGTCATAATAAAAATATTACTTTTTCGGCCCTTTAGATTTTGGTATTTTTTGAATGATGTCCTTTGGCGTTTTGTAGTAAACTGGCGAGCCGTCGACTGTACAACATACATACATTCCTCTTAGGATTCTAGATTATCTGCTTAAATAATTTTAGAAATTCCAGCATAATTATTAATTAATTTATAATGTAATAAAAATTCTCCTAATATAATTTCACTATACTCTTTTTAAAGCAAGTTAGGCAACAATAGTAACATAGTTAATTCATTACAGAAACAAAATTATGACAATATTATAGTCAACCAATTTGATTCAAGTGAATGTAAAATTGTCTTCGAGCTGTATTCCCATACCGCTACCGAGAGAGGGGCATCGGAAGGTTTTAGTGAATATACCTGTGTATTTTATCTAACCCCACTTTAGGGGGTGGGTCTGCTGGAGAGAGCCCCACTTAACCTAGCTCATCCAGCGTTAAGGGACGCGAAATAGATTAATTTCCGTTCTAATATAATCTAAGTTTAAATGGTTAGACCATAACAAATCTAGTAAAATTATAAACTGCTGAATGCTGAAGAAGTGTGAAAATAGTATAGAATTTTCTAATAGTGAGATAGATACCTTCTTTAGTTTAAAACTTATGATTTATGACTACCAGGATTTTTTTTTATTATGGTGCGTCAAATTAAGTATATTGTGCGTTAAATAAACCAATAATAACTACTTTAATTTATTTCGAAAACAGACACTTAGGGCGCTTGTGCACTACACTGAATTTTCATGTCCGGCGGTCCGATTTTTTCAGGTCCGATATGTCAGGCCATATGTAAGTAATGCGCGCTTGTGCACTGTCAGGAATTTTACCGTCCGGAATTTTACTTTTCTCTATTCCGGACCGGTTTTTTCAGGTCCGTGATGGCAGCAATGAAAAACGTGTTTACGCTTGTGCACTGCTGTGTCCGAGATCCGGAAAATTCATAAGGAATAGGCTTGGGAAAAAATAATCGATTTGAATCGATATTTATTTCGGCAATATTGTTAATTTCCAATAAACTTATAATCGATATTTATTGTTGATTATAAAATGCTATATTTTATATGATGATTTAATATAGTTGGTATATATCACTGAATATGCTTTGGCAAACTCGGTATAGTTCTAATTTGATCAGCATATGGTTCTAGTATCGATACTTAGCTAGATTTTAGAATCGTATTAAAAGTATCGATAGCTTAAGGTAAGATAAATAAGTGTTATTACGTTTAGACAACTGAACCCATCTAAATGGAAATTAATATAGTAAATAGACTTAACTTTAAGAAAGGACATAGGCTGCATTTTATCGCGAAAAATAGGGGATGAAAGTTTGCCTGGAAATTTGTCATTATCAAATTTTTTTAAAACAATTGATAAATATTTGACAACAGAAGTAATAATAAAGAATAAACAGAAGATTAACAAAAGTAATTAAGTGACACTCAATGTTTTTTTCGCATTTAATAAAATTTTAAATGTATGTTTGTGTCATTAATAAATTAAAAAATAAGTATTCTAAGGGAATAATATTTCTGCTCAAAGAAACTACACCACGCGTATAAAATTATGCCATCTACATCTACAGTCAACTGATCTCGTAAAGTTCATTTAGCATAAACATTCTCCGCTAACACGGCACTAATTTCGATTTGTTTACGAAATGGCGCCACCGATTGGTCTATCTTTGTAATCGCTGAAAGTCGTTTTTACAAAACTTCGAAAAAAAATAGCACATTTAAAAATATTAACATCAAGTACTAGACCATTATCAGTAATTTTATTCTAATGTCAGATATTTTTAGCTATTGTATGTGAATAATGCTGTTCCTAAATTAGTAAGGGTATAAGTTTTTACATCTGATAGTAGTCATCCGATAGTAGTAAAAAAAATGCTTTCGTCTTGCCATAATTTATTATGGTTTATATAAAACGATCAGATCATTATTTAGGTACCTTTCTACGTCTTCGAACGGAATTACCAACGTTCCAAAAATCTCATCGTACCTAGCGTAAGTGACGTGTAGCTTCAAAGAGAGCTGCCCTACACTGCGCCGCTCCGATCAGGAAAAAAACGGACAAGTGCACAAGCTACTCATCCGAGTTTTTCATGTCATTCCGGACCGGAAAAAATCGGACCGCCGGACCTGAAAATTCAGTGTAGTGCACAAGCGCCCTTAAAGTAATAATATAAATGAAATGACTAGCTAATTGTTAAAAGCACCAAAGTTTTATATTTCGTGAAGAATCAAATTGTCTGACTGTACATAACTATTCATAGATATCTTTCTAAAAGAAAACAGAAAAATGTAGACAAGCATATTTATATTATATTGTGAAAAATATTTCTTTACTTCAGAAACTACTTGGTATTTCAAACATTGGTCGGCAACTTATTAATAAATCAGCAGCTTTTTCATTTTCACCGATGACTTGTTTATTTCGTAGGAAACATCCGTTAATTTTATGCTTGTTAATATTTTTCTAATTCATTAATTAGTTATATAATTACACAATTCCAATACATTTTCTCTCATAGAAACTACATTAAAATTCATATACAAACACTTCTAAATCTCAATATTACAATTAAAATGTTTATTATAAAATTCGAGTACGTGGCAGTATATTAGTTTTCAAATTTCAAAACTAGTGGTCGATTATTGCTAAAATGTCTTAATGTACATCCTAATGCGATTCCGATTTTCCATCGACAGTGCGCTAATAGACTTTAACTTAAAGCATTAAGGACTATATTAGTAAAGTGAATATTATAGTAATTAATTCTTATGTAGTTGTATGACTGATTCGAGACTTCAACAGGACTTAATTTAAGAACTTACTAAATCTGTCGTCTAAATATTTAAGAATCGCTTAAGGTAAAAATGCATTTCACCATTGACTAGGAATCGCCTTACGAAATTAAACAATATCTAAAGTTATGCTGTATCTTGCGCTAGGCATTTACGTATATGACAGGATAAAAAAATATTTAGAATTAAATTAACCTGCTTAGGCGATTCGTAATATTAGGCGTTTCCTAGTTAAGCTATGCCTTGTTTAAGGTTAGTGAAGATGGGTGTTGGATTACATTTGCTGCTCATTTGTTTTTGAATAAGAATGGATTTTTGGGACATAATAAGGGCAGGTAGTTAACTATTATTATTACAGGTAAAAGTTTCTAAAACACCATCCATGACTTTATAAAATATTATGTTAACATTATAAATTTGTTTTTTAAATTATAATGGAATGTGCCACTTATAACTAATTTATATTGTTAAGATTGAATTTGTTACTTCTGTTAGAGCTGGTGCCTTTCTTTCACTCATTTTGTTCGTATCAGCCAAAAGTTGCATTGAACAGATTTTAGGTAAAAAATGAGGATGATGCTGGAATAAAAAAAAAAAAGAAATTCTATTCAGTCCGTCGGTCAGATAATGCATTAAAACAGCTATGATAAGGCATTAAAGTTGAGGAGTAAGGCTTGCTACGTCAGTTTTATAGAAAATGTACAAAAACGTGACGTCATGTGTCTTTTAACTCAATGTATCGACGTAAAAAAAAAACACTCAATATTTTTTTTCGCCAATCTCCCTGACATACAAACAAAAAAAAATAGTCATCATCCTTATTATTTTGACTTTTTAGTTTGGCTTTGAGACTTTTTAATAACACACTACTCAGCGGTTTTTAGTTACAATAAGCTTTTTTATAAGTGCCCATGATTTATGCCGAATCAAAGCGAATTATGCTATTTTGGGACATAGATAATCTTACCACACTTATTTTCTGTTACCGTAAATATTCTGAATGCCCATATTAGGCATAATTAATGAAAATGAACAATGGCATTGTAGATATGTGGTATTAGTATCAGATTCGCCGGTGCTTATCAATATTTAGTCTTATGTCTTATAAAAGTCTAAGCGTATTTTTTAAAATAATATGTCTATTAACAAGGGTCTTTATTTTGTGTTCCATTTGAATGGTTAAAAGGGACTGTTCCATTTGCCATAGTTGTGTGGGGGCCACCGAGGAACGACGTGAATGTGGTATCTCGACTTATGGGCGGTTCCAATCCTTCTATGGGGATGCAGTCTAACGTCGGTACAGTATACTCCCTGAAATAATTTATTTATAAGCATTAATGGGCATTTTTTTGCGATTGCGGAAGTTAAGCAAGTATCATCAACGGTCAGTTTTTGGATGGGTGCCCTTCTCGAACTTCCTTCGAGTCTATTTCGAAGAAACGTTGAGTCATTGGTCGTGGCTAAATCTGCAGTCATTAACACTTACCAATCAGTAATGAGGCCGGGTTGCGAGTTAAGGTAAATTACTCCTATGTGATTATATCCATAGGGATAACCTGTAACTCAGTAGTAAGAGGTACAGGTTATCCTTATAAAGGTAATAAGGGCTACAGGGAATAATAATAGGCTGATGATGACGGCCGAGGTTCACAAGTTAGTTCAAAATTCAGTTTCATCATTAAGCTGTCTTAAAGTAAAATACTGAATATGTAATTTTCTAGCAATATATGGCAGTAAAAAAGTATTACTCTTTAAATCATGAAGTTATGAGTAGTATCATGGTGAGCATGCGAGTTTTAAATCCCAACCAGAAAAATAAAAAGACTCGCCATATTGCGGTAAAACATGAAAACTAAGTAAAATAGCAGAATTGAGCCTTAAATTATGATGTCATCAACATAACATTAAAAATAAATCACTCACAATAATAATCTAGCTAGCCAATTCACATATACGTGTTACAACTAAAAAGAAGAATGTGGCGCCTGCAGATCTGGTTTTCCATTTTTCTGGTCAGGTTCTTTTTTTTGTCATCCAAGTTGTGATGACCCTGATTTGGTTTATTTACATTTATTTTTCATCGAATTTGTCTCGGCTATAGTATTGTCTATGGGTTACGGCTACAACTCACATAGACACGTTGTCCTGTGATTGCACGGAGTCGTGCACGAGTTGAGGTAACGCGACGGGCGGTGGCGGCGCGCTAGTGGGGCGTGCACTGAACAGGAACACGCCCACCATCGCGAGCAAATACGACAGGAAGTACAACGCGTGAAACTGTTACACGAAACGTATTCATTAATTAATTGACAACGGAAACAGATCAACACTTTACATGACACATAATACTATCTATGTTACGCTCAAAGACCGAAACCGCTCAGCGACCGAACAATAGACCACATAGCGAAATGCGTTTTGTTTTCAATAATTAATTAATGATCACTTAATGAGTCGATTTTTTTTAAATAATCTCATAAAATAACAAATTGCTTTTTGTTTTAATGTCACGTTTTTCTTTTATTATATTTAATAATGAATGACAAATACGTAAAGCATTCAATATTTTAGCACCAGAAAGAGCATTGACATATTTTCTACAGGATAAAAAATATTTTCAAAGGAAAAACATTATCATAACATATGAGACTAGCAGGATCCACATCGTAAAGCATTAAATATGGTTAATGCTGTGTGTGTATGTTTATTTAAATATGGTTCCAACCGCTTCATGGTTTTTCTTCATTCCTACAACGCGTTGAGGTCGAATAGCATGTCAGACACGAATTTCGCTATGTGGTCTTTCTGTGGGACTATCATTAGTTAACATAGGCAACAAACAAGGGACAAACTGAAAAAAATTCAAGGACGAGTCTGTCGCGCGATATCTGGTAGTAAGAGGACCACTCCTACGTCTGCACTAAAGACAATTCTGAACGTTACATCTATATCTACAGTAGGAAATAGTATGTGCGGCCACCGATTGCAGATGCTAAAGTTGTGGAAGGGGCACATTTGACAAATAATACAGCTCTTGAGGATGTTCCAGACAAAAATCTGCATAAAGAGCCAAGGGTCTATACTGATGGTTCAAAAACCAAGACAGGAACGGGAGCAGGGGCATTCTCTGAGGTCCTAAACATACATGTTACAGTAGCACAGTAATGCGTGGTTATTATCAGGACTGCCGAAACTCTCGGATAGAGTCAGAATAGAATCAGTTCTTCAGACGCTTGACGATAACATTGGTCTGGAATATGAATGCCACTGTAAAATAACAGAGGTAGGAGGACTTGACATTATAATGAATACAAGGCACAGCTGATCCAGAGGTAATTGTGCTGCCGACTGGGCTCAAGACACCACAACCTACGCACCGGAACCGAGAGGTTGGATAAGGGAACGTTACCAACGCAGACAAGACGAAGAATGGACTATACACACCGACTGTGGCCAAGCCAGGGAAGCAATCTCTAACGTAGACCCACGGTTATCAAATTAATTATACAAAACTAACCAGACACACACTAAAAATACCTCTCTTGAAAAGTTCAACCAATAAAACAAAGTGTACGCTAAAAGTAGCAAGGATGTCCCAGCTTCTGCACGATATGTCTCGCGCACTCATCATCCGTCATTTTGAATAAAATATATATGCTATTATTGATTATTATCTAATTGATGGTAACTGAAAATTTTTAAAGTTAAAAAAGTTACGCTACTTTTATTTCGTCTCAAAACTTATGAACACAAGAGGTAATTGTGGGTATATTCACGAGACATGGACATTTTAATAAACATCTTTACAATCTAAGTATCTCTGACTGTCCACTGTGCAGGGCTTGCTTGAAGAAGGACGAGGCGAGCGCTCACGTTCTGCTGCACTGCAGCGGAGTGACGATACAAAAGTCTGCACACAAGCCCAAAGACACTACTGGACACATGCATAGACATCGTGAAACTACAATTCTTCTTGGTGTAACTGGGATGACAGAAACGAAGCTTCCACTGTTGCACACAAAATAAGCTCTGGTGTAGAGTTGCGGAAACAGCCCGCGGAGAAGAAGACTTTGTTATTCATTGTTTCACTAACATCTACTAGTGAATATATGATTCTGTTTATCTTCATTCTATAAATGAAGAAATATTTTATTAATAATAAAATAATGAAAGATAATTTTATTTACACCAACCACAATAAGCTATATACAATAATTGAATTATAAAAATAAATAAAAGAAAAGAAAAATTAAATAATCAATTAAAACACACACAGGGCCACATGTATACCAGGACGAGCAAAAAGGGCAAAAGCTCAGCGATATATTTACTTGGAAAGCAAACTGCCGATTTTCAGCTTTGACCTAAGTTTGAATTAGCGGGGAACCAAAGATATTGTGTAAGATTAATGTGCGACATTATAATTGCATATCTTTAAGTCCATATTGAATAAAATAAATAATAATAAAGATATAAGTCATTGGTCTGATGCAGAACTCTTGAATATTTCTAATTGTCTAACATATGCCATGCTTCGAAATATCAGTCTTCTGTGCATGGACATCACTGAGTCATCAGTTGTACATTAGTTTAAAAAAATTATTCAGTGTAAAGTGGTTTTTATCTTACCTTAAATTGAAAAATGTACATTCCAGCAATGAGTGTATAATAATCAGCTGACAAAAAGGATAAATGGAGTATTATTGAGCCTGCATCCCTCAACATGAAGCACTGCAAAATTTGGAATACAGTCTGGACTGAGCAGTAGCTTCCGAGCTGTATTATCGTATCCAATTCATACCAGTTGAATGTTATAAGTTCACTGAACTCCAAGAAAAATGTTTGAGTGCAGGAGACGAGGCTTCCAATCAGGCCAAGTAAGGCCAAATAGTCTGAGCAAGATTGTGTTTTGAGCATCATTTCTTGTAGCACTGTAACAGTAGCATAGAGAAGAGAACCTCCAAGGCATAACATGTCGCCAACAAGCTGGTTTTTACCTGCAAAGAAAATTAATATGTAGATTTTGAATAGCATACACATAGTAAAACCAAATTGTTTGAATAACTTTTTATTTTTTTATAAAAAATAACTTAATTGCTTATTAATCAATTTAGGTTTACAGGCGATTTTTTAAAAAGAAATAAAATGTTTTACTAGTCGGAAGAACAATTTTTGTATTTTCCAGCATCAATATACTTCATACAATACTTAATACATGTTAATAATTAACAATTTTTTAAATAATGTAATATCACATATATATTAGGAAATTAAATAAGTGGAATATAAATTACTATGTGTTCAGTGCATAAAGTTAATTGAACTATAAACAAAACCTTCATACCATCTGTGGGAGCACCTTCAACATCAGCCCACACTACACATACAACCGCCATCAGGCCAAGTGTAGCCCCAGCAACATGTGCCACTCCAAGCCTTTGACCACGCCATGCCCCACCAACTAGTGCTGCACCGACACCACTGCATGCTAGAAGCTGTCAGCTCAGTACAGATGTGAATCGCTGTGACATAACTAGCAACCAACTTGCTTCTACATCCAAAGTACAAGCGATCACTATTACCCACCACCTTCTGTGAACCAATGAAAATTAACATAGCAAAATTTTTTGTGTTTATTAAAGAAATTATTAGCTTAAACATTACTTACTGAATATAAGATCCTAATTTATCATTAAATAATTATTGGTTTAATTATTATTAATGAATTAGTGTTGATGTTACAATCTGATTTTAGTGTTCAGTATGCAACGAAGAAATTGAGCAACTTTTGCAAGAACTGGTCATAGGAAGGGTTATGAAAATTTTATTATTTTAAGCTAAGTACCCCAGCACTAAATGGATGGAGATGTACCATGATCTTTGCATGTTAGTGACACAAGAATCACTCTTTTTAGTTGAAGAACTGAATATTTTTACTTACTTGGATATTTTTTTTAATCCGTTACATAGTAATGTTGGTGTAAACAGAATAAAAAGTGTTATGTACGGTAGCACAAGCTGTCCAGTGGTAGGAAACTGCCAAGTTGCGCTTTGTAGAAGTGTTGTTAATATACATTTGCCACTCAACAGGAGCGATAACACTTGTCCCAAAATAATACTCCGCCACACCTTCCTGTAATATTATTTTGTAAGTATTTACTGCCGGACCCAAATGTATTTGTAAATATCAGATGAATTGAGTTAAGATACAAACCATCGTCCTAACTCCAAGAAATATGACTCTAATTTTGCACTAAAACTCGAGTCTTCCATTGTTCTTGAATGTTTATAAGTATTTAAGCCGTAGATACTGTTGAATATGAAATTTTCGTGTATATCAACAAGAATTTATTAAATTTCGCCATAATTTGCTCAACAAAGGGCAAGGCAAAACAATTTAAAATTTGACATTTTAAGATTCTGTTCGGAAATAACTTTGCAATAGCCGTGATAGCGCAACAATTTTTCTCTATGACACTGACTACTAACATTGAAATAATGATACAGGGATTATACACGATCTATTAACGCAAAATGGGACTATATTTGTATTTTCTTGTAGAGATCCAGGTCTTCTCTTTATTGTACGATCTTTAGCTAATATTTTCGTAATAGTTTCGTAATGGCAAGGGAAAACTAAAGGGATTTTGCTCTCTTTTCTTATCTTGGGCTAAGTAACATATAAAAAAATTTTTCACCCATCCAATTCGCAGATTAAATGCGCTTACCACCTGGCATTCCTCATTACGTCCATGTGGAGGCCTCAATGCGGATTGGTACATGTATCCTTAATGGATGAAATCAATCTACCTTCTATTCGTACTGGGACATCGTGGTCATCCTCAATCATTACAGTAAACAAACACTTGCGATTCTTCATACAAATTATAAGGGCATGCGATTCATGCGATAATGCACGTATATTATCGAATTGCATGAAAACCCTATTAAAAACTGAACCATAATATGACAAGTCTCTCTTAATCAAAAAATTATTGTCGCCCTATTAGAAAGGGACAAATAGCCTCTGTACTTGATATCTCGCTCGACTCACTTTTCAGCTGGAAGTACTATGTCCTATTATAAGTAATAACTCCTTTGACATAATAGATGACTACATTATTTTTCCACTTGGAGATTTTAAAAAATCAATGAAAAATACATAGATAGAATAATAAAATGTTTATTTCCAAATCACTAGTACTAATTCCGATTAAACAATTATATTTTATTCTTTCTGTTCTTCTATCAATCTGTCTATGTAGTGTACTTTTCAACGCATTTATATAGTTTCCTCTTAACAAGCAATACTTCAACATTTACGCACTGCAAGTATCTCAATCACAATGAAGAAGTATTTAAAAAAATTAAATAACTAAAAAAGCACCTCCCCTAGATGGCGACTCTAGCAAAAGTTGATTTTTGCAGGAAACGAATGGACCGAAGACAGCCATTTCCTTTAAACTAATTAACTAATATATTAGTAAACTGAAATTTTAAAAGTTCGAAACTTACATATCAATACAAATACGAAAATGTACAAATAGAATATGAGTTGTTTATCGAGTTTTGAAAATTAATTTACTTTGAAACTTGAAAGAAAACCGGAAAGGTTGTCATGGAGAAATCAAGAACGTACCGTAGCGACATTTAGTTTGATTTCGGGAACTAATTTTTTATATATACTTCCTCATTATCTTTCGATAGAACTTCTATTATCAAAATATTTTTCTTCTAAAACTTATACCTATTAAATAAAATAGACTATGAATGAGCTCTTCTTCTTTTTTTATTAATGGCATATCTGCGCATTTCACCCAACTCTGCCAATGTCAAGTGGTAACGCCAACATACATTTATTTAACATTAATAATTTATTTGATTATTGACGTCGCTTTTACAATAAGTATCTCCATTTTGTATTTCTCGCTAGTTGACATTAATACCTTTCCTGTCTGCCTCCAAAAACTGCACTGTACAAAAATAAGAGAGAAAGGGCTAGACAGAACATATTTATGCGACATCTATGGCGTCTTCGGTAGAAGTCGCCAGTTGAAGAAATTCGCCCGCCGCGTTCGCATTCTTCTGTGTTTCGCCGTGTCATAAAACTGTATAAGTCCGCTCGAATTCCACATATTATACTGGTGAGAAGTGTTGGTGAGGATATGCTGATGTTCTGTGCTACCTTAAGTGTATAAAATCAACCGTCACGCCGTCGGTTTTTCTTAGTACGTTTTTACTGAAGCTACCGAGGCGTTTTATTACGCCCATAACAGCGCTTAAGTGTTTTGGAGGAGACAGGCCAGGTAAACAGGCCTATCACGCCTGTTAGAATCCACCTACAGCGCCGTGATACTGACGCAGGAGTCGCCGCCTACTTACTCCCCGTATTTTTCATTTATATCGTACTTGTCATCAGCTCGTACCTCACAGAAACCCGCTAATTTAATTATTTATTTTCTTGACCACGCCTTACAGTCCACACCACCTTTTTAAGGAGATTTCGATCTCCCTCCCTGCATAGCTTGCCTAAGGCCATAAAGGGCGCCTTCAGTCAAGCGAATAAATTAATTTCTACATGGAAAATAAAAATCAATAAAAACATTTTTCGATATTTTCATTAAAGTCAACAAAGAGGAAGTATTTAAAAAAACATTAGTTCCCGAAATCTAACTAGGTGTCACCACGGTAAGTTCTTGATTTCTCCATGATAACCTTTCCGGTTTTCTTTTATGTTTAAAAGTAAATTAGTTTTCAATACTCAATAAACAACTCATATTCTATTTGTACTTTTTAGTATTTGTATTGATATTTAAGTTTCGAACTTTACAAATTTCAGTTTTTTAATATGTTAGTTAAAATCAAAATCCTGCAAAAATAAATTTTTGCTAAAGTCGCCATCTAGTGGAGGTGCTTTTTTGGCGCTTTCGTTTTTTTTAAATACTTCCTCATTGTGTTGCTAAGCAACGATTCAGTTTACAATGTTTACCGTTCGATGGCGCTAGTAAAAATATCAGCTACCACTAAAAGTGTCCCACCTCTATAATCCATAGAGAAAGGTAATATGCTATGTGTATGCTATGCTCCATCTTCTTATTTATAGTCTGTGCAATGCTACAAGTTGTCGCAAGACGGCTGAAGGCCATGGAAGCCAGGGCCGGTAAAACCTTTAAAAAAAAAAGTTGTCGCAAGAAAACAAATAACGAGAAAAATAAAAATACTTTTTCTTTGTTTATTTGCATGAGTATTATCTGTAATACCAAATTTTATTTGGTTTAGATCAACAATACTTAACATGGGAGATGGTAAGATTAAATAATAAGCATAAACTCATTTTAAGATTTAAACAATAAATAGAGGTTAGTCGGATAAACTAAATTTGTTATTTTTATATATTTCAGAGGAGGTAATTCGTAGAAGACTGCTTATAGATGGAGATGGCACTGGAGACGATAGAAGACTAAATGTTCTCTTAAAGACGTTAATAAAATGGTGTAATAGTACGGATGATAAACCCGAGGACAGGTAACCTTACGTTTAATGTTGTAATACTGTTCTTTTTATTTAATAATATAAAAATACATCAGTAATTTATAAGAACACTCTATTTTTAGTAAAGCTACACATGATCGTATGCTCGCCCAGTTAGCTCAATGTGAATTTGCTGTTACTAAATCTCAATTAGCATCAGAAATGATGGCAGCAGAACTTAAAAGTTACGAATCGCTATCAAAAATATTAGAAACCGGCATAGAAGTTGCAAAAGGCAATATTGAAAAGAGCAAAGCCGATCTCGCACAAGCAAAGACAGTCCGCAAAAACCGCATTGAATATGATGTTTTAGCAAAAGTCATAAGTGAACAGCCAGACAGAAAAGAGACTTTAGAACAATTGAGCACTCTTAAAAGTGAATTGGGGAATTTAGAATCTACTAAACATCAGTTAGAAAGTCGGTTGGCTTTGAGAAAAAAGCAGTTTCATGTTCTGGTGACATCAATACACCAATTGCAAGCTCTATTAGATGAGCCTGATGATACTGAATCAATATCTGATGATGTTGACATGAAGGAGGTTACAAGTGATGATTAAGTTTATGTAATTATTAATTAATAAGTCTTTTATTTCAAGTCTAATAAAATAAGTACTCTCTTTTAATTAATCTTGTTTTTTTATCATTGTGTTTTTTCAATTTTATCACAACTAACATAACACTTAAAATTTTATAGTAGAATAAATCAATATTAATTTCCTTATTTCAAAATCTGTATGTTCATGCTGATGCTATCCATAGAATAAAGTTATATTCAATTAAATAGTCAAAGCATTTTTATATATTTGCTTAGGTTTTACTGATATAATGAAATAATAAGTAATTTTATGACCTATTTAATTTTAATTATATTTTTTATTTGTAATATGTAGCAGAGATACAAGAGGGTCTTAAAAAAAACTAGTTAAAAGTAGCAATTGATTCCATTGGACTCCTCTTTTATAGGACCCTGCTGGCTCCTACACCTTTCCAATGTGTTTTGTAACACTCACTGATGGAACATTTAAATTGATTAATATCTAATTGTTGTATATTGCTTAGGGCCTTAATGTAGAAACATACACAAAGGCCTCTGAATGAATTATCAACTTTTTGCAGTCAAAAATTGTGTACATCACTTTTTATAGAAAACAAATTATTCTTTATTATAATAATCGGGTGCATTTCATTTAATTAATAAACCTACAGATGACCTTCACTTGATTTCAATTGCGTTTTCTTAAATAAGTCTTTTTTGAGATAAGTATTATTTATTTATCACTTTTTTATAGTTGAAGTTAATTCTATATTTTTAAAGTTTTTATGTCTTAACGTGTCTAATTCAAAGATTATAAATTGATCTAATAGTTCTCTTCTGAAGCACAAAAATCGTTTGAATGCCGCCTGCGTTCCCCCATAAGATACCGTACAACATTAAAATATGAAAGTAGCTGAAGTAATCTGGTAGCAGTGGCGGGCCCAGGGCCGTAATAGGCCCTGATCGCTTTTCCAAACGAGACAGAATCTTAATCTTCGTAATTCCGCCCACTCCGCCCCTTATTAGTCTGCGACTGTCTGGCAGTATCTATATCAGTTAACCTGCGTATCCATAGATTAGTATTGTATTTGCGTATATTCAACACGACATAAGCTGCAGAGCTGAGTCTATTCACCGACACCGATACTTATCTTTTATATTCACGTTTATATCTACTTGTTTAACAAACCACATTTTTTTTGTGATACTACTCCAAAAACATGAAAAATAAGCTGCATATCATGTTAAAATATGTAATAAATAAGACAATATTCCCGTGAACAAATAACCCAAATTTAATCAAGGCGAGAGTGAATAGGCTTCTACTGGGCAAGCTCGTTCCACCGTACATTTCGTTCGTGCCCCCAGGCTGGATTGAGATCAAGACTGAGCCCATTGTCAATGAAATAAAAACTAAATCGCTAAAATGTAACAATATTATACGTACGTATTGAGTCACACTTGAGCGGTTTTTAAGGCTAATTTTTTTGCAAATAAAACACATTTATTCATTAAAAAAGTTATTCACAGTATTTCACGTTATTTAAGCACAGTTTTTTTTCATTAATGTTTTATTATTACTTATCTTTATTGACATCACGGTCTAATAAATGGCTAATGTAATTTATTAGAAATCTTGTGTTACAATTGCAAATATATTACTTTACATACCGTTCTAAGTCAAAAAACACTTACACCAGTTTTAAAAACACAGTAGCGTCATCTAACAATAGCTAATTGTAGCATTTTGTTATTTCGCCAGATTAACCATTCCCCAGGTATAAAATAATCTCCCGTTTTTGTAACATTTAAATTGCTGCTCCACTCCTATAAGTCATAGCCTGATGTTATATAGCATAGGTACAGTGGACTATTCAACACAAAAACAATAATTCAATTCGTACCAGTTATTCCTGAGATTTTAGGGTTCAATTAAACAAAGAAAAAACTTGTTGAGGATCGTCAGTTGAACCGACCTTTTTTATACGTTGTCTTTGTTTTTATAGTTTTTTTATTATATTTGATTTTTATTTAATTTTGTTTTTGTATTGACATATGGACTATGATTGATTTGTCATGTTCTTTGACGAGGATATTTGTCTTGTGGACAATATAGTTTTTGAGAAGATAAGTTGTTTATTTTCACACCTGTGCCCACACCATTCCTCGTCACCCTCTTCGTCGAAAACAAAACTGTTCAGCTTTATATTAGTATATAGATTAGACATACCGAGTATTTTCGTCTATAGAGAAGTACGAATAATACGAACAATACGAAGTCGATACGGAAACTTTTTAGAATTGGCCGATTGTAATCAATATTTAATAAAAAAATATTTTAAGTAACTTCATTCGATACGCATTTCTTTTAAAACCATATCGATTTGTTAAACTGTATAAAAAAATAGAATAAAGCTTAGCTTTAGAAGTAACTTGGTGATTTTTATTAATAGAGATAAAAAAAAACCTGTCCTGTTGAATATTATGTTTGAATTCACAATGCTATATTGATATTTATGTAAAAAAATAAAGCTTATAAAGTTTCTTTAAAAGAAAAATGTTCTGATAAAATTAGCACGTTGTGTAATTTTATTATTGTAAAATAAAATGCATTTGGACTTTACATCGTTATTCACAAGCCGGCCCGCGACCGCCATTTTAGAACTTCAGGATCCAGACCTACATAGTCGGAGTCATTGGAATTTTAATCATAAGGTGGACTAAAAAATGTCGAACCCAAACTTACTTTTGGTTTACCACTTCTTTCAATCTTTTTTTTAAACTTCGCTTTTAAAAACAAGTATATCGATGATTCATTACACCACTAATACACATTACATATAAATATAAAATATTTATCAAATATGCATAACTGCTTTTATAGTTTATTTCTTTATTAAAGTTTGGATGAAGTATCTAACTTTTTAGATACCGTTCGTCCAGTGAAATTTTGGGCAAGCAAGTAAGTGGTAATGGTAATCCTAATTATAAATTATCCGAGTCCTAATTGAAGTACTTTCACGCTTTACTAATTTTGAAAGCAACTCACCACGTCATTATCGATAAACTAACATCTTAAAATGAATTGAAAATTTAAAGCAGATTATTATGGCATTCAAAAGACTTAAAATGAGCTTTTCGTGGACTAATTAATTCTCAGATAACGTAATGGTGAATTAATTAAATTTCTGCTCATATAATTGAGTTTGAGGTTTACTTATATCACTATTCAAATTAATTCGTCATTTATTTTACATTTTGGCGGCAAATTGGAAATTGGCCTTGTTACGTGATGCGTCAGCAAAAAATTGGTGCAATTTTATTAAGACTTTCGAAGTATTTCAAATTACCTTTCTCGATAAAACCTCATCTTTTGCTAGAGTTAACAATTGGTTTGATGAGTTCAAACGTGGTTGCATTTATCTAATAGAAGATAATCTGCTAGAAGAGTGGCCTTCTTCGGCGTTCTACAGAACTTAATATCAATGTGCGGCGTATGATAGAGACTGAAAAAAGAGTGACCTATCAGCAGATCCTTTCGGTTTGACCTTCATATAACGTCTTTGTAAAGATTAAGGTATTTAATCTAAGTCATAATTATTATTGTAGGTACGTAACTGTATATCCGTGAAAGGTCTTCTGAAATATTTACACCCCAAGTGTCACGAATGACTCACGAAGAGATAAAATAAACATTACCAAGTTCTCTACTGTATTTTTTCACATATGACATTCAGTTCAGTCGGTTGCCATTTATATTTTTATCCAGTCAAAATTGTTAATTGAAGATTAAACCTTATTCTGCGGTGTCTAAGGTTAAGTTTCCTTAAGTGAGTGCTAAGTGTGCTTTATGCCCGTAACGGCGTTGCGTGCCCAGACAGCTGAATTCTCGGTACGATGTACAACACAATTAGGGAGTCACCTTGTTGAGTAAAATTTTACTCTATGACTTTCGCATAAGCTATCTTTAAGGATAACTAAGTGAATAATATTTTGGATGTATTGACCGTTGGGAATAGGTATTGTATGTACCCTGCCTGTCTATCTTATGTTGATTACTGTAAATGTCTGTTTCAAAAGTCAATAGACCGAAATTAATAATTGATGTGTCCACCTGCTGAATGTACAGTCGTTGGATGTGGTGTTAAATATTCGTTTAAATTTAGGTAATTATCTATATTAATAATATATAAAAGGGGTTTTTATTTGGTTGAACGCTCTATCTCAGGAACTGTTGGTTCTTATAGAAAAATATATATTTGTATGTTTACTATATGCTACATAATGTTACGCTTTGAATGGAATGACAATAAAAAGCTGGTTAAATATATAAACACAAAAAAGCGCATCGCACTAAAGTTTCTGGGTACTGCATTGAATATCGTAGAAAGAACCTATTTATAGTTGTATTAATTAATTTTGGAAACACAATACTTTATTAATAATTAGGAAAAATATCTCAAAATATTTACGGGTGTGCCCGACTTGAGATTCAAACCCATAACCATCCGCAATCGGGGCGACTGCTCTTACCATATGAGTAATCAAATTTTTCAGTTTCTTTTCAGTCTATTCATTTCCATTTTCCTTAAGTATAGATATATCGGTATTTAGTTTTATATTAATATGTTGAAATATCGCCGCCTAAAGTACCTAGATAATATTTTAAAATTATTTTGTTTCTGATTTTCGATAGTTATAGCTTACACGAATATTTTCATTAATTGTTATGCTTAATGATGTTTAATTCTAATTTGATAAGTGCTCAATATTCATATTATTAATTTTGCCGCCTCTACTAATCCTTTTGAAATTAATCGTTAGTCCCTGTTAAGCTCTACCTGATCACGGTAATATAATAATATACTTGCTTGTGTGCCATAAATAAAGTTCTTCCAAATTACTGCAGCCATTCCAGAATATTAAGGTAATGTAATTTTAAATTCAACCTTATATTAATAAACTTGAAAAGTCATCCATTAGTTCATCATATCCGACAGAAAAAAAAGCACATTTTATCTATTATGTATAGTGCGCTTTTTCTATCGGATTATGAATGTTTAAAACCAATATAATTGCAGCCGACGAATCAATCTTCAAAATTAACTTTCTTAAGCGATTGTACCATTGTCGAAAACTAAACTTTTAACGCGCAAGTCAGCTCGACACTTACATAAAGTGGCTCACTACTACTCAGCCGCCGCAGCGGGAGGTTGCACGTGGCCGTACAATCGGCGCGCGTCAAAAGCTCGCGCTCGAAGAAAATGCCTTCCCTATGGGATTACCTACATTTCAACCGGCAGTATAACAACAAACGTAATTTAGAAGAGGGCCTATTCCAAATCGCTTCGCAGACTTGCAATATATTAGTAAAAGTGAACAATACGAACAATATTAATTTGACAAGGAGCGACGAATTCGGATGTGCTGGCCCCCCTGGCCCTAAAGGGAAAAGTTCTATGCAAGTTTGCGTGCCCAAGTTCAGGAAGAACTCCATCACTTCCGGGTGCAACCCTGGATTGTCGGTGAGTGGATTTCATATAGCTTTAATTGAAAATCTTAGTATGTATCTAAATACTTTTTAATAACATACGTTGGTTTTGCTATAACTATATTCAAATATTTTAATGAACGAAAAACTGAATAGATCACTAACAATACCAAAATAATGTTAATTAAATAAATTTATTGATTAATAAATAATTGACTAGCTAACTTAATTTCAACGGCCCGTACATTATTAGAGAGCGTAAACTTTTCGAGTTATTTTATTAAAAACCACCAGTCAACTGAGCTGTTTTAAATGTCATATGTCCGTCAAACTTTATATAATAACGTTCGTCCTTGTCTACCGTAAAAGATGCATATAGCGCAACGCCTTGCAGTTAGTTCACTTTGATTGTCCCTTCGCGATAAACGATATCCGATAGTGTCATATGAGCCGTTTGAATTGTAGTGATTGAGTGTAACAAATGCAAGCAAGCTGATTCACTTAGAGGTGGGATTCTCGTTGATTTATATTTTATTTCGCTTTTGTTTTTTATTTTTTATTGTTGCGTGTGATGCGATCGTTGGGTCATATCGATTTGTTCGAAAGACACCGGCCGCAGCAGTGGCCGACGTTACTGCGGCCTTGCCCCAATTGTCTACGTATTTTGTGTTTAATGTTTTTCGGGCCCTAAACGGGGCGTTGAGGGATTTCATGAACACGGAACGGTTTTACGCTGATGCGAGATACCATTATAAACACAATGACTTTTTTTTTATTATTTCATGTACTTTTCCGAACGTACAGCCAAAATTTTGTTGATCATTTTAATGCTACATAGAGTCGAGTTAATTCACTCATTCTCGCAGAATGAGAAATATTTATACGAATACGGGATAGATTACAAAGCGATAATTGTGTGCAGCAATGTGCCAAGTTCTTCGACATCATTCGAAATCTAAACCCATATCAGATGCACATACCACGCAACTATTTTACAATAGTTTTTTACCAATTCAAAAGAATATAATTGTGTAGTAATTCTTAAGCCTAAACCTAAGTTATCTCTTATTGAGTAGATAAAATGATTAAGTCTGAAACATATAATAGTGTGGCGAGTAGCTCGGTTCATAGAGGATAAGTGCCGCGGTCCGCGATCGTTGTTGTTAAGCAACTTTCGCAATGGTCGGTCACGGGATGAAAAAGAAATATTATATTGATTTGAAGAAATATTATCTCCAGCTCATCCGTGCGTCGGAAGGCACGTTAAGCCGTTGGTCCCGGCTGCATTTGAAGTCGTCTTGGCCCATTCTCCTTAACCATCTATGAGCCCCTGCAGTGGGGGCGTAAAAGGGCTCATGGTAATGATGTTATATTAGTAGATCTTACTAGTGTATATGCTTTGTCCCAATCTTTCTTGAGTAGATTGAGTAGAGAGTAGGCTTTGTACGAATTGATGGACCGTGTACCGTATTTCTATGAAAACTTATAATTGTTAATAGTTTCTAATAGTACCAACAATGTGAATTTCGACGCGATTCGACAATTTAACGAGATTCGACGTGAAAAATTTTAATTGTAAGTCCTCAAATATATCGGTGTGTTCATGATTTTTAACAGAATTTAAAATTGATAACAAATAGGTTTTCTTTCGACAGGCATATTTTTCGAATGCTTATTAAATGAAAATGTTACCGTAATTTTCAATTTCTTTTTTGTCCTTATTTGAAAGCAATGTAATTTTAATGGCTTTTTTATATTTATCTAAGTAAACATTTGGGTTATTCCACCGATATTGTTAATTATGATCAACTTGAAACATGCAAACAAACTTGATTTAATCATGATTAAATTATATTCGGAATAAGGGGAATATTCATATGGATTCGATGAATTTATGTTGCTATTACTCACACGCAGAAAAGCCTTGGAACTAATCACCCGTACAGGTATCAAAATGCCCAAACGGCCTTTTAAGATCTGACTTATAGATAAAAATACGAGTTCTAAGACTACGATAAAAGGTCCGAGAGTCGATTGAAAGGTACCTAGGTCGGTAACAATAATTTTGAGGTGTGTGGCTCAATATCTTCTAACCGGTAATGTGCTGTAAACACGCGAAGTTTGATAACAGGGGAAATTTATATTTTATAAAAAAAAGGTATTATTAACCTTTAAAGAAAAATAGCTAACTTTTGCAATAAACATATGAGTATGATGGAGTGTAAGACGTGGTATTGGGTTTGGTGAACTCCTTGCAGGATCATGGATCTTTCCACCCCTAATTAGGGTAGTCCGTAGCGGGTCAGCGGTCGGGTAGGACAGCTAGGCTTTGAGCCTGCCTTTTTCTTGTTACTGCGATCCTAAGTGTCCCGGAGACTAATCTTGTGTCTCATGTCTGAATAAAATGGTGTACCGCAGAAGGTTCTCGTTGCTGGAGAGTCTTTATTTAAGGTTTAAGAAAGTTTGTTTTTAAGTTTAAGTGAATTATTATTTAGTCATTCTTATTGAAATCAGTTAAAATTTTACATAAATCACAAGAACATTTCAATGTTTATTTAATAGGATTTTTTTTTACAATTTGCGTAGCCACGTTTTGTTCACGGGAACGATTGACCTGTAGGTCTACTTCAATGAATATGCAGGCTGCATTGCCTTATCTACTTGCGGCCAGTCGTTCATTCTAATCAATCAAATTTCATAGTTAGGTCAATAAACTCGGTAGTAGGCACTGTAATGTCTAACAACTCCTGAGGATACTCTGTGGAGGGGCGAAACACGTGGATGAATTTGTGTGTGGTCTTTAGATAGCCGGTCTTGCAGATTCACGGTTTGAACAGAATCAAGTATCATATAAATTTCGATTCCCTTATGAGTATCGTAATATGTATTTTTTGCGGTGTATCTTTTTTCATGTTTATTTACAATGATATTACAAATAAATAACGGTAGATAGGTTGCTATATTCAAAAAGTGTCACCTTAAAAATATGCTAATTACTCCTGAGCGCAGTCTGGCGAAAGCGTGCGTTTATGTACCATATTCATTTTTAAATACCATCCTGTGTTATGAAAACCTGTAGAAACTATTTACATAAGTAAGTCGACTAAAGATTAAGGGTCACATTTAATTCGTATGTAGCTATATATTTTTAATTGATTTACGTTTTAATTAGAAAAATAAAAATTGTCTCATAAAAAGAAAGAGTAAATACTCCGGTTACAATTTATGAAAAAGACCTCAAAGATTATGCATGTAACAGAACTGACAGTTCGAGTTTAGGTTCTACCTACGCTCTACCTTACATTTATTTGAATTAGATGCACCGAAACCTAACACCGGAGCTAAAAAATACACCAATTCCATACTCTATACACTAACATAATAATATATACACTAACGAAAAGAAGAAATAATATGTTAGGCATCTACATTTTAAGTTGAACATTAAATATGCATTAAATCATTATACTTCTGGTCTGGGACAATTTTTGGTTTGGTTTTAATTTCAACTTTATAACTCTACGCGTTCCTGAAATTAAAGGGCCCCAACAGACCGTTTCTTTTCCTTTAGATTATTATATACTTTAGATATCAAATTATATAGGTTAGTAGGGGCGGTTTTATGCTTCTCTGTTATAGGGCAATGATTTTAATAACTGTGAAGTGATTCGGTTTGGCAGATGACACGGGTCTAAGCCAATCAGAAATTTACATAAATAAATTAACTCCAACGAATATTTATCTACATATGTTGTTTCTGATTCGATCTATACCATCTACAGTAACTTTGAAGTGTTACAATCTTACTATTTTATACATCTATATTTATACTAATATTATAAAGAGGAAATATTTGAATCTTTGTTTGTTTGCAATTAATAGGCTCAGAAACTATTGGACTGATTTAAAAAATACTTTTACCTATGGGAAGCTACATCATATAAGGTAAATACAGGCTATATTTTATGAGTCCTTATCCGAATGATTCATTAAATTGAATCCTAAGCATGGATTTGGATTTATTTTGGGCTACTTTTTATGCCACTAAACAGATCCCTAGAGACCGCGCGGGCGAAGCCGCTGATGGACAGCTAGTGTTATGTAAAAATTGAATCGCTTATTGTGTACGCACATATTTTCAGAATTATTGTATTCAGTAAGATAATTCTTCATTATTTTGTTTGTTATTAATAGGAATAAGTTTATATAAAACATAACTTATAACTTCATAAAATTATACGAAAAAACGTACATTTTCATTTGGTATTATACGGTACCCGTGCGAAGCCAGGGCGGGTCATTACTTTGTTATAATAAAATGACGAAGCGGCAAGCTTTAAAGCTAATCTTATTAAAATTTACTTAGTATTTCTGATTAATCAAATTGCCTGTACCTCTCTTCGTCGCCTTGGGTATTTTTGAAGTATTTTTATTTTAATTATTACATGTAACATGAGTGCTTACTTTAGTAGTAGAAAATAAGATTACCTAAATTGTTAACACTAAACTTATTCAACAAGAAAGACATATGCAATTCATAAAACTTTCGATTTCTAAAAGTAATAATGGAACGACAGCGTTGTACTCGACGCTAATATTTTACAGAAAACAAAGCAGTTGTGGCATCTGTGTTAGTTTTAGATTTAATAACCCACTTTTGCGTAGTTTAATGTAGTCCCGTAGGTAAAATAATTTTTAAAATCCGTCCAGTAATTTCACAGCTTGCATTGAATAGCAAAGAAATAAAAATATTGACTTACTTCCTTAATATTAGCATTTTTAAATCACTTTTGAGATGCAATATTGTCTAATATGTATAAAGTGTTATACTATGTATCTAAATAAGTGTTATACGAATAAGGTCACGGGATCATAAGTCAATTTTTATTCATAGGCTCACTTATCTCTATTCAAATGTTGGTTTAGTAGGTTGTCCGAATTTAACAGCGAAAGATTTTTATTGATTCATAATAGCACACCCCTGCCCTAGTTTTCGTCTCGGTATACTTTTAGCACAACTACCCCTTTAGCTTATAAACACAGTAGGAAAATCTTTGGAACTTCATAAATACACAGGCATCAGCAATTCGCATAGGTAAGTACATGTTTATATAAGAGCTTATAACAATATGAGGGGTGTTATACACTTAATAAAAAAATGTAAAATTAAAACTCGACTACAGCAAAATCACGCTCTTAAAAGTTTAAAACGAGAAATTTATTTTATAGCTATATAATAGCGATGATAATAGGGATATTATAGAGCGTGCTTTAGCTATAGTTGGGCTTTAGTTTTTGAACTTAATTTTTTAATTAATTAATTTACGGGTGTATTTAAGCAAAAATCAGAAGCAAATATCTATATATATATGGTCGTTACATATGAAATTGTCGTTTTGGCTTACTGGCCATTTTAATCACAAATTTGATTGGGAATTCCAAATTCAAATTTATACAGCCATTTACACATGTATTTGTGTTTCGTTAGGCGGCACTTATATGTTTTTTTCTTCTGTTTGTCCTATTTACATCACCCAGTATAAAAAATGGAAAACTTGAAATATTGTGTTTTTTACGAGTACGTGTTCCACCGTGGTACCAGTGCTGCGGATTAAATGATATGTATGGCGGTTGTGTCGTTGTGTGTGTTTTTGGTTCCAACGTTTTTGTTCTGGAAATTTCCACCTGCAAAACAAGCCCCGTGGACGGCTGGAGAACCAAGTTAATAATGAAGAATTGTAGGCTATTGTGGAAGCAGATCCATCGCAAACCATGTCCGAGTTAGCTGCAGGCTGCGGTGTTAGTGATAAAAATGTTTTAATCCACTTGAAGCAAATTGGAAAGATTAAAAAGCTTGAAAGGTGGGTACCTCACGAATTGGGTGAAGCAAACTGGTTTCTTCTTCTTTTCTTCGCTTCGCCGCCGTAGTTGGGTAATTTCGCTCTGCTCCGTAGTTGGGTAATGCATAATTGTAGCTTCTTTTCCTACCTCAAAATAAAAACAGATATTGATAAATGAACATAAAATAATAAAAAATGGTTTAATTAAAAAGTAATAAAGTAAATACTTCTATGGAGTTGATTGAAATTTTCGAGTTATGTAAATACTTTGTTATATATAGAAAAATCTAATATTTACTAATCTGTCGATCAGTTGCACACACTCCATTAAGGTTTAATGACGCCTTCAAGCTTTAATTAATGTGAAATTTGTATCGGTAATGTCGCTTTTAACTAATGAAACATTTAATGGACATTTGTACAACTTTCGTGAGTTGCTTTCATTGAAATTTTCACGAGTTGGCACAAAATATAATGTTACCAGCTTAATTTTCATAAGTAATATTAAGGTGATAAAATCGTATTTTTGATCAATTCTGCATTCACAAATCTATACTGGTAAACATCTTTGCTGTTTTCCCGCAACTTCGCCCGCATAAATAGGCTAGTTGCCAACTTTTTTTTTATTTCATAAATAAATAGTCCATTAACATCTGAGAAATAATGTCGAAGTAACAGCATGTCTGCGATTAATAGTTTCGGAGATACGGTGCTGTGTTTGTAGAACTGCTGCTAGTTGGCCGAAAACGCTCCCTACAAATTCAAGGCACTAAGTGACGTCACATGGTGGTACTGTAGCGAAAAATGTATGGGCGTCTGGACATTTTTTGTAATATCTTTATTATTTGTGCGTTTATGTTTATAGTTGTTATAATGAAAATTGTAACATTTTTTATATCTAATTTAATGCCTAATGTATTTTAGCAAATTTTTGTAGTAGATTTTTTCTACTTTTTTCAAGTTTTCAAAGCATAAAATTTTCCAAATCAGTGACTTAAAATTTGTTTTGTTAAACAATTATAAGTTAAAATGGTTCATATTTTTCGAAGATATAACAAAAACCTGTATTTTCACTTGTAGGACACAAGCCTATTAGATATAGGTATATGTATATATAAACATGCGTATGTAGTTTCCCTTAGGTAAAATACTTTAAAATCTAGTCCAGTAGCTTCAAAGCATATTCGACGCAAAAAATCAAACAGTGAAATCTTTCAAATTAATAACAATAAGGTTATATACTTCTATTAGTTATCTAACTTGGATAAATAATTTTTGTTAAAAATATAACATACAGATTTTGATAGATTTTAAAACGTAATTTAATAACTTATTAAGTGAAGCAAATTTATTATCGACAGTGCATTTAATATTCAATGAAATACATGTCCTTTCACTCGCGTTAACGTGTAGGTAACAATTATTGAAGTGTGCTATCTCTCTTTGATATCTGTACACACTATTTTACGATTAATAAATCATTATAATGAATCAATATTAAAAGGGCACGAAGACTAAAATTAATATCTTTTAATTAGTTTTGTACCAAGAATTAATATGTAAAACAAAACTTACATACTTCTATTATTGCCATTGAAGCATATAATTTATGAAATTTTCGCGATAGCTAAAAATCAGTTACCTCTGAAATTCACAATTTTTCGATTTCTTCTTGCAGTTATATCTTATTGTTTCATAGGAAAAATTTATAAATATATGAGTCTCTTTGTAGCTGATATCTATATTTTTAAAATATTCATAATGTAAACCATTACGATTAATTATCTTAAGATCGAGTAATTATTTAAAATAGTTTTGTTGAGGACCGACAGCTGGACCGAACTCTTTATTAAATTAGTCTGTTTTAATAGTTCTCTTATATCCTTTTGATGTGTATTTGATTTTTTGTTTTTATTTATACTTTGATAATATAATCGACACGAACCTTTAATGGCACTCTGTTTTTGTGGGCAACAGAAGTCTTTGTGAACTGGTTTTATTTCACAACCTAATCTTCACCTATGTCGTTGTTAGTTTTTGTGCCATGCCAAATCTCATGCATTGACGAAATGACATTGTTTGGGACAGTCTCAAGTAGCAAAATTCGGTACCATAGAAGTTCCAAGAATGTTTTAACGCGTGCTAATTAGTTTTAAGATAATGTTGTAAACCCAAAATAGGCCCAAGTTTTATCACTGATTTGTTCTAGAAACATAGCATAAATGCCCTTTAATATCATAGAATTAAATCGCTTTGTTAAACCGTTATAGTACAACCAGACACACTAGTTACTATTTTAGATATTTTTTGTCATTGTAATGACAAAAAATAAAAATGTGGTAATCAAAAGCCTTAGTTACAAAATGTTACTCGGGATCGGCAGTCTTCTGGCTTTACGCTCAGTCTTAAATGTGTAGGCTTCTAGCGTGTCAGTCGGATTTAGGCTACCAACGTTTATCGTTTTTGACCATCAACCCCATTTAAAATATAATAAATATATAGCCAATCCATATAATTTACAAGATACAAAGAAATAACAATCGACTCGTACAAAAAAGTTATACGACAAATAAAAAATATATATTATCCGACAAATAATAAAATAAATTAAAAGTTTTAATAAATATATCACATAAAAACACTAACAATAACAATATGTATAAATTCAATTATTGGGTAAATCTGCTCATAAATCAATAATTAGAGATTTATCCATCAAACATGGATATAAAAAAAAAATACCTCATGTCTATTTCCTGTTCAATATTCTTGGTAGTATCGTACTTTTATAACAGCAGGATTTGAAAGATGTTTTTTTATTCAATTTATAGTTCTAAACGAATTTTAGATAATTATAAAATTTCCAACTCATGGTCCTCATGTGGTAAACATTTCAGTTAGCTAATATTGAATAGGTATTTATTATATTAAATACTTCTTGATTTGCTGCTCGAAAGCGCAGTGGTTTGCATGTGAAAGTGTAACATGCTTGCTAGACCTCGTTTAGTATAGGGCGCGTATATCTAGCTAGTGTAGGACCGTCGTAGTCATTACCTGCCCGTCTAGTGAAATCGTCGCTTAAGAGCTGGCAATAGCATGAGAGACCAATTTATTATCTCGTACTTCGGACAGTAGTCGCGGTGGCGCAGTTGTTAACCAACCAATCCGTGCTGGGACTACGTGCTGAGTCATGGCTTATTCTTTCTATTCGATTCCGTCCATATCATTGTCACAGCATTAGATTTGAGATGTATGAAGCTGTATCTACTAGCAAGATACTAATACTTAAACTTAAGACGACGCATGGATGCGGAAAATAAAACACATTAACGATCAGTTGCACGTTTGTGCGTTTGACCATTAAGATTTAATGACGCTTTTAAGCTCAAATATATGTCAAATTTTTATCGGTAATGGACGTTTGTGCAATATACCGTTTAAATATTTTATTTCTTCCATTTTAGCAATAGAGTCTGTATCGTTCTTTATTTGTTCAATAAATCTAAATCTGAAACCCTAAAGTTGTTGTAAGTCATACACCAAGAATATTGTAAACCACGTAAATAAATAATACGACGAGATATCCAACCTGCGCAAGTTTTACGAGTGCAATATCCGTTTGAAACATGAGATATATTGTTACAATGTTGCCAGTTTTATGATCCTCTGCCTTCGCTAGTCTAATACTTGTTATTACTTTTATAACAAAGTATAAAATTTTTGTGTCTTGTAATATGAAAAATGTAAGTATTTTTTTATCCTCCTCTTTGTTGGATCGATATTAAAGTTTATATGATAATTTTTCAGAGTGCATTTAAACTACATACATACATTAGAATCCTACCTGAAGTTTTCAAAATCTATACGGAATGCAAAACTTATTAAATATAGTTTTTGAACAAATTTTTCATTTTTATCGAAAGTTTAAATATTTATAAAAATATTTCATTTGGCTGTTTGGGTGGATTGCCTGAGCAATGATGGAAATACGCTCTGTAGTAGCGAAAAAGTAATAAGCGCTTGAAAAGTCAGTCGGTCCTGTTAGGTCCTGGGTAGCCCAGTGGTTAAAACAGTCGCTTGATTTGCGAAAGGTCATGGTTTCGAGTCCCAGGGACAAAGTGAATTTTTTAATCATTTTTCATTAAGAATATTTGTCGATATAGCATTGTGGATGAAGACTTGATCAAATATAATAATTAGTCTCTGTTAAAGTTTGGTAGATAATAAACTTGGAAACTTCTGTCTCGACTTATTACCTGTGGCATGCCGGTTGCGTGCCTTCTGCGTGCTAGTCGGCTCATAAATAAGTAGGTATAACACGCAACCGTGTTCGTCAACTCTATAAGAATTTCCTATGCATACTAATCATCATGAACACTAATAAAATGCAATTGTTAAACAAATTCATTTAAAATTGTATTATTAAGTATTTTTTATTGTTAAACTAATCTATACTTCTAAACTAATATTAGAAAGAGGAAAGATTTGATTGTTTCTTTATTTGTAACAAATAAGCTCCGAAACTACTGACTGATTTAAAAAATATTTCGCCTACGGGAAGATACATCAAATGCGGTGAAGTTATATTTTATACCGAGAAGTTTGTATAGGGAATTAAACGGTTACCATAGTAACCATTTTTTACTATTCAATTTGCCATTGCAATTATATCCATATGAATCAATATCCAAATAAACAGTTCGCTAGGTACCACGCGGGCGCAGGCGGAAAGCTACTAATCTAGAACCTTCATGTTATATACAAATAAAATAAGATGTAAATAGATAAAAAATATATAGTTAAATATTAGACTCGTAGTATAATATAAAGTAAATAATACATGTTATATACTCAATTTGGGCTTTTTAAAGTGATTGAGATATATTTTAAAATTAGATGGCCTTTAAAAAAGGAAAATATTATAAATAAAACCGAATTTCGGATATTATGTATCCCACCTATTTTATTTATGGTTGTGAACCATAAATAAGTGTATACAGGAACTTAATAGTTCTATAGGTGCGTTCTGCCCATTCTCTATTAATGTCGTACTTCAAAAATTTTACAAGCGTTTCTCTCAATTAGGAAAAGCATTTTGTAAGGTATTCTGTTGCCATATTGCGTGCCGCAATGCTAACTATACACATTATCGGCAAATAGTCGACGTTCACTTGCTGTTTCTTAACGTTTACAGTCTAGCTCACGCAATATTACGATTAACACAACTCCTATCAATTTTATGGTCATTCTTCAAATTATATGCCACAGGAACTTTAAAAAGGAATTTATAATGTCTGCAATACTGTAGCCTATTATGATAATAAAAATGTAGTCGAGTTGTTACACGCCGTAGCAACTTGTTTGTGTAGACTCACGTAGACGCTACGTTCTACGTCGTAGCTTACTGCTACCTGCTACGCAGCGACTTATCGTATTTATTTTAGTTGTGTTGTGTTTTGTTAACATAAACAGTTACAATACATATAGATTTTGAATAAACATCTATTTTGCCTCGAGTGTAGGTGTTTCGGTAACTTTATACAATTGTCATTGCATTAGATTAATGCTCTTAACGTTCAATCGAAGTTGGACACTCAAAAGTCAACTTCAAATCCATCTCGAAGTTACACAACAGATTTTCTAATATTATTGATATTAATTTATTTACGAGATGAAAAAAGGGGCAAATTGAATTTTGCTACATTACAGATAAGTACTTTTTTAATAAAAATAGATAGATAATTTTTAAATAATTTTTAAGGTTTTTAAAGACGTTTGAGATGAAAAATTAAAGAAAATGAAAAAATATTTAATTCATGATTCAGCCATTTGCTTACAAAATTGTGGTGAATTTACAATAGACATATATTGGGACCGCTCTTCTATTCAGCGTCTTAATCCATACTATACTAACAGTATAAATGCGAAAGTAACTCTGTCTGTCTGTTACTTAATCAATTTGCATTGTATTTTAATATCCAAGAAAGGACATAGGCTATTTTTTACCGCGGGAAAATGACGCATTCCCACGGGAAAACAATCTAAATATATATAACTCAAAGGTGACTGACTGACATAGTGATCTATCAACGATTTTGATTGATTCCACCCCCAAGGAGATAAAATAGGGGATGAAAGTTTGTATGAAACTCGGTCAATTTTAAGGGCTGAGACTTTGCATGCATCCCCTAAGAACGGATTTTGATAAATTCCACCCCTAAGGGTATAAGCTAAGAGGATAAGACTTTTTTTCAGGTATTTTACACGATATAATGAATAAATATTCGTTAGAAATGCTGCTCAAAGTAACTTTACCACGCGGACGAAGTCGCGGGCAAAAGCTAGTTGTGAATGAAAATAAAAATTAGCAGAGACGAAGATAAATACCTAATACTTATTAGCTTTGTTTATGTGTGTGTGTATGTGTGTGTATGTGTGTGTGTGTGTGTGTGTGTGTGTGTGTTTATTTTTTCACACTATAACAACTGCAGATGCACGGAGTATGTCGAGATAATAAATTTTGGTCACCCATCCTGTGACCGGCCCTCGTGAAAGTTGCTTAACAAACGTGTCGCATTCCAAGAGCGTTAACCATTGCGCCAACAAACATATCAAAATAAGGAGATTGAGTAACAACATAGATATTCCAATTTAGATCTCTAGTGACAAGCATGTTAAGAAGACCTCTCTTGTTTTATATACAACCTATTTTCAAATTCATTAACAGTTCGTATTTAATGGCATTAAGTGTTTGATGTTTAATCCTACTTTGTGTTACTGTCAAAAGTTAATAGACGATAATGGTAACTTTGACATAACGCTTTGACAGTGATTTATAATAGACAACTTAATTAATCGTAATCTATACTTATGTGACGGGTTCGATGCTTGGGCAAATAATAAAAGGCTGACTAGCTTTAGAATGGATTTATTTTGTTGTATAAATGGCAAAGAAAAGAAACCCTTTTTTGGTTTCTTAATAAAAACTTGGATCGTCCAAGTTTCATGATATACTTTTATCACATTATATATTTTGTAATTTTATTATAATAACATATATTCTTAATAAAAATTTTATATTTAAATTTATACGAATTACAATATATGTGATTTACATGTATACAACAGATGATTTTTATACGAACGTCAGTTCGTATAGGGGTTTATGGATTGACATCCATAAAGAGTATATACTAAAATAGCTGTCAACGTTATCCTCTTATTCATTAAAAACTAATCTATTCTTTTTGTGACAACCAAATAGGATAAGAGAATTTTGTAATATGGAATTATCAATAAATATTATTATTATTATTATATTTGATTAGTCAAAATTTCAGATTACGGAAGTTAAATAATAAAAAGAAATGATGTTGAATATCAAAGACAAAAAGTTTGCATGCTGAAACCTAGGACCATGCGGATACCTAGGACGAAATAAATGGTGGTACGGCGCACCGTTACACTTATCATATAGAAAACTGTTCAATTGAGCTGATTAAATTATACAAATTATATTGGTCTCTTATGGTAAATCGAAGATACTTATATCTGATTTTCGTTTCCTGTGAAACTGTGAAAAAGCGAAACCTTTTCAATCTAATAACAAACAATAAATATTATTGCGCATGAATATAATATAAAACGTTGTAAAATATTTATGGAATTTTAATGTACGCGCAAATAACATGTTCAAAATTCGTTATTACCCCTTAAATGAATGTGATATGCATGATTAGTGTTTGTTATTACACGTGTTTAAGGGATTTCGTTTGTTTTGTTAATTTTAAGCCTTCTTTCTACGCGGAACTGCGATATAATTAAGTGTTTGTGTTTTGTCCTAACATAAGGTGTTGGTAAGTACCTATTTATTTGTTCTCCTGTCCTTTCCATTGATTACAAAGTAATCATGGAAAGGACCCCTCCGGATCCACCGGATCCACCGGACCGGTCTCCGACGCATTATTCATCAATGGAACTTTCACCTCCTTTATTTACCCAGACTAGCCTCAAACGACGTAATGATACTGAACCCGAGGTAAACGACGCGCCTTCTAAAAGAATAATTACTGAGTCCTGTCAGTCGGACACATTAGACCCCTCTCCTGGCATATACACCCATCCCTTTTTAAATCAGTCAAATAAACAATATTTAAACAGTGATAAGGGACCATTCATTATACATGTTTCTAAAATTGAGACAGATCTTTCATCTGGCACATCTATTCACCCTATCAAATTCGGGCAATTTTTAGTTAAAAACAAAGTTGAAAACATATTGAATGACGGTATAAAAAAGATAGGTCGTAACAGGATATCTGTGGAATTCAAAACCAACACTGACGCTAATCAATTCTTAAAAAACCCTTTTTTATCAATATATAAATACAGTGCTACAATTCCCAACTACAACATTACTCGCATGGGCATCGTTAAAGGTGTTCCCTCGGACTTATCAATGGAAGAGTTTGTAGATTCTTTAGTTGTTCCCGTTAACTGTGGAGTGGTTCTGAAAGCAAGACGACTTAACAGAAAGTCAATCTCTGAAGGGCAAGTATCCTGGGTCCCCACACAAACAGTTGTTCTCACATTCCAAGGGCAGGTTCTCCCTAATAGAATATTTGTATATCATACATCCTTGGCAGTAGAGACATACCAACTCCCAACTATTCAATGCATGAACTGCTGCAGGTTCGGACATATTAAACCCCAATGTCGATCCAAGCCACGTTGCTTCCGCTGTGCACAACCACACTCAGGTCAGTCTTGTATGGTAGAAGAATCAAAGGCAACCTGCCTTTACTGCTCAGGATGCCACTTTGCATCTAATAAGAACTGTCCAGAACATTCTAGGCAAAGATCTATTAAAATATCAATGTCTCAAGACAACATATCCTACCAAGAGGCATCAGAAAGATTCCCCTCGGTAAGGAGATCTTATGCTGATGTCGTCCAATCTCCAACCCAAGCTACATCCCTTCCTCAACTCCAATCCTCTCCCAAGGCCTTAAGTCCTTCATCCTCATATAAAAAATTGGTTACCAAATCCCCCAAACCTAGAGCTCCTTCAAATATTGGATTTGATAGAATAGCTCATCAGGCTATTGTCCAAAACTGCCCATCTTCGCTCCCTAATGGTTATGCCCTTAACAATGATAACTCAACTATCCTCTCTGAAACCACCCCCAATGATAACTTGTTAGATGCCCTTTTGTCCTTTGTTTTCAGCCTTCTTAACAGGTTTGATGATATTCCTATACCGTCCAACGTTGCACATAGAATAAGTCAACTTAATAAATTTATTTACAATAATAAAAATGGCGAAGATAATTCAGTGGAATTGTTGTAGTATAGTACCCAAAACTTACGAATTAAATTATCTCATTAATAAGTTCTCTCCGTTCATTCTTGCCTTATCGGAGACATGGTTGGTGCCTGGTAACACCTTTGGTGTTTCAGGGTACTCTTGTCTCCGGGATGACAGAGCTGATGGATATGGTGGAAGTGCTCTGTTGATTAGTTACTCTCTTCCTTTTAATCAAATTAACCTGACACACAACAACTGTATTAATGCAGTAGCTGCAAGAATTTCAAATATATCTTACCTCTCAATATATATTCCCCCGCAATCAACGCATAGTTTAGTTATACAAGAATTAAACTCTATTTTATCATCCCTCCCTTCACCCATAGTAATAATGGGGGATTTTAATGCACACCATGTTTCATGGGGTTCGTATACTAATGACTCGCTTGGTTATCAACTTCTAGATCTTATCGACGATAGAGACCTCTGTGTTATCAATGATGGTAGTCCCACCAGGAGGACTCGTCCTAACCAAAATCCATCAGCAGTAGACCTCACAATTTGTCCCCCTTCTTTGGCATCCGATGTGGCCTGGAATGTGCTAAACAGCACACATGGCAGTGATCATTTTCCAATTCTTATTTCGATATTAGATCACACTTCCCCTACCAATCTCCACCCCCCCTTACTTCAGTTTAGGTTACACAAAGCTGATTGGTCGACCTATACCAGAACGCTGGACAGCAATTCTATTTCACTTCCTCCAATTACTACAGAAAATCATCAAAAGGCTTACGACATGTTTACTGAGATGTTAATAGACTCTGCTGAAACCAGTATTCCGAAGAAAAACAACATTCGTAAAAAAGTTCCCCCCCCTTGGTGGGACTCTGAATGCTCAGAAGCTATCAAAAAACGTAAAGAGTCTGAGAAAACTTACAGGAACGCCATGACCATGGATAATTTTGTAGCTTACCAGCGAGTCGCGGCTCAAACCAAAAAGATGCTTAAATACAAAAAAAGAATTGGTTGGATTAACTTTTGTGAATCGTTGGCTCCTGGCACTCCATCGACAATAGTATGGAAACAATTAAAAAGATTCCGTAGGGCTCGCAACCGTGCGAATCTGACGGCTAATGATCCCTCTATCTGGATCGATCTATTTGCCGATAAATTAGCCCCCCCATTTGCCCCAAATTTTGATTGCCTTCCTGTGAAACTACATGTCACTCTGTCCTCTAAAGACAACTTGGATGAGGTCTTTTCATTTGAAGAACTCCAAAAAGCTCTTTCTGGTTTAAGGGATACTTCTCCAGGCTTGGATGGCATTCCATACTCTTTCCTGATAAGAGCCTCCGACAAAATAAAACAATATTATTTAAAATTGATTAATTCATTTTACGATACCGGTTCCATCCCAGTTCAGTGGTCTAAGCAAATAATCATCCCTTTAATCAAACCAGGGAAAGATCCCTCTAATCACTCTTCCTACCGCCCTATTGCCCTATCATCTGTCCTCCTAAAAATCATGGAACACATGATTAAAAACCGCCTGGAATGGATTGTGGAAAGCCGTAATATCATTGCTAAATCTCAATATGGTTTCAGAAAGGGCTTTAGTACCATGGACAGTTTAAGTTTATTAACATCGGATATTCGATTAGCATTTCAAAACAAAGAATACCTTCTTGGTGTCTTTCTAGATGTTGCTTCTGCTTATGATAATGTCCTTATTCCAGTGCTCAGGCATAAAATGCATCAGCTGAGTGTTCCTGAGAAATTAGTTCGGTTCATTTGCAACTCAATCACAACTAGATCCATCCTGATAAGGCATCAAAATCATTCACTGGCAAGGACGGTCTGGAAAGGGTTACCTCAAGGATCAGTCCTTAGTCCTATTTTATATAGTTTATACACGCATGATATGGAGCTTTCCACAAATTGCTTTTGCAACACTCTCCAATACGCAGATGATATAGCTCTATACGTACGAGTAAAATCCATACCGGAAGCAACTTCACGTATGAACTCTGCTCTAAATCACCTCGGGGAATGGTTAGAAAAACACGGTTTATCAATTTCCCCACCAAAGTGTAGTGCTGTTATCTTTACCAAAAAACGAAATGTTCCTACTCCTGTTATAAAATTTCAAAATTCTGTCATAGACATAAAAGACTGTGTTAAATTCCTAGGTATGATTTTGGATTCCAAACTATCGGGAACGGCTCACTTCAATAATGTTGCCAACAAGGCAGAAAAAGGTGTCAATGTTCTTCGTGCGCTCTCTGGTGTTTGGTGGGGTGCACACCCAGTTACCCAAAAACTAATATATAACGCCATAGTGCGCAGTCACTTTGATTATGGTTCCTTCCTTCTCGACCCTTGCAATGTATCCGCATTAGACAAAATAAACAAAATTCAATCGAAGTGTTTGCGTATTATTCTAGGGGCTATGAAGTCCTCCCCCATTAATGCCCTCCAAATAGAGGCTGCTGACCCCCCCCTTTTTCTTCGTAGGCAATATCTTAGTGACAGATTTTTCCTCAAAATTTTACAAAATGAATCCCACCCGTTGCTAGCTATTCTACACAAACTTGTCGATGTTACCGTCATAGGTCCCAATTCACATCAAAAAATTCCCTGTATTTTAACGAGTTACTCGAAGTTCTGTCGCCCTTCTATAATGATCGAGAAATTCCCCCGTAATCCTCTATTCCTAAATAGCTTTGAATCGTTGCTTTTTAACCCTAACATAGTACTGAATTTGGGTATTGAAAAACATTCTCCCAGTGCAAACCAAGATTTAAATAAAGTAATTGCTAAAAACTGGCCTCATTGGCTTCTAATGTTTACGGATGCCTCAAAACTGTCAAATACGAGTAGTGTTGGTGCTGCAGTGTGGATACCTAAGTTTAGTATAGTATTAAGTTTTAAAGTTCCTTCACCCTCATCGGTCTTTACAGGTGAGGCAATAGCTATTCTAGAAGCAATCTTATATTGTGAATCTCACAACCTTAATGAAACTTTAATTTTATCTGATTCAATGAGTTGTCTTCAATCAATCTCTTCCAACCCTTTCAGGTCTAAATCTCGCTTTCCTATTATACTTAAAATCAGAGAAGCGTTATATAGATGTAGAAAGAAAAACATAGAACTAGTGTTGGCTTGGATCCCAGGCCACAGTGGCATAAAAGGCAATGATTCGGCGGATTCATGTGCTCGTACAGCAATATCTAGTGGTATTGCAAGCTATCCCAAACTACCATGTCAAGATTTTCTCCCTCTTACTCATTCTCATTTATATCAGTCGTGGGAAACACATTGGCAGAATACTCGAATAAAAACCGGTAAATATTATTACGACATCCAGCCAATAATTCCCTATAAACCTTGGTATCACCGTCGGAAAAATGTTCCAAAACAAGTGGTTTCAGCATTGTGTCGCCTCCGACTTGGACACTCTTGCGTACCTGTCCACTTAGCCAAAATTAAAGTGAAGGACAATTCCCTTTGTGAATGCGGACTGGATGAAGGATCAGTCGAACATGTGTTATTTGAATGCCCCAAACTTCGTTATTCCTTATATGATTCCCTTCCAAATGATATACCCCGGCCCCTAAATGTCAAAAATATCCTTCAACTAGTTAATTCACCTTTGCTAAGCATACTAATTAAATTTATATTAAATAACAAAATTAAATTGTAAAAGTCCTGCCTATTTAATCGGTATTCATAGGTGTATTTGTTGTGTTATGTCCTGCATGTCGTAAATGTGTTGTATTTTGTTTCAGGATCGCTAAACTGTCATAGGAAGTGAATTAATTTTTAATAAGCCTTTTCCAAAATTCTTTTTTTCTCATAAATATCCCTACCGTGTAATAGCTTTTCACGTGAAATTGGCAGAATTGTGCGAAACGCGCAGATAAGCCATTAATTAAAGAAGAAGAAGAAGATTTTTGGCAATGTTGATGGTAACACACGTTTTGTTTGGTGCACTCGACGGTGATACAGTTTCCAAAAATTGTCCAAACATTTTACGGGTCACACACCTTTAGATCGCAGATTAAAGTTCTATATCTACAAATTTAGGGAGTTAATTGTTAATAAATTTTGTTGTATAAGAAACATTTTAAAATACATTATTAGCCCTTTTACATCCCACTGCAGGGGCTCAGGCCTTCCTTATGGACGGTTAAGGAAGATAGATCGTGACCCTCCACGTTGTCCTAAATGTCCCAATTGGATGGTATTAACAACTGCAAATGCAGCCTGGACCAATGGTTTAATGTGCCTTTCGAAGCACGGAGTAGATCGGAATAAAAAAAAAAATTTTTTTTGGTCACCCATCACGTAACCTACGCTTGCGAAAGTTGCTTAATATCAACGATCGCGGGCCATGGTGCTTATCCAATACGGCACCGAGCTGCATGATATTAAAATTATAAGGAAAGTTTTAGTTTATTTTGAGGCAAAACTTCACACTTGTTGTAAATGTGTATAGTATTTGTCGTGCGTGTCAAGGATTGCTATATTGTATGATAAAAAATATGATGCGTGTTTTCAAAACGGGGTGTTCTTTATTCATCGCTTAATTTTGTTATTACACTCGTTACCATAGCGACGAACGGGGGTTGAACTACTTCGTACCGAATTGTAACCTATGTGTCGCTAGTTAATTATTTAATAATCACCAATTAATGAGTTAATGAGTCTATGTATGAATACCTATACAGGAATCAACCCTGCGATTCTGTAAAAAGCCAGACCTTAATCGAATACACTCACGTGTCTGAATTAACATAATTTAGTGTAAGAATTGTAATGATTCCATTTTTTGTATAAAAATACAAAATAAAATTGATTGACTATACGTGCCTCAGATATTGTGTTCCTATGTGATTTCGAAATTCACTTCACCTGTGCCACGAAACGGTTCTATAAATTCAAGGTCGAGCGGATGCCGCTTTTTGAAGTGAACCCAAGTCTTTTACTTTAACCTTTGTTTTTGTGCATATACTTTTATTGTATCCATATTTTGTGTTAATCACATATAATAACACTGATCAATTCTATAAATCTAATCATGATTTTGAAGTTGTTGGAGAAAATAGTAGAATATTGAGTTAACAACTGCCTTGCTCATCTCTGAAAATCTTTAAGAACTTTTAATAATCTTTGTGTAGAATACACGGTTTGCAATGAATTATCACCAGAGATGTACAAAAATACCCTGTACAAAGTATCTGGAATACAAGATACAAAATACTTTTAAATTAAGTATTTCAGATACCAGATACAAAATACTTTCGAGAAAAGTATTTGAAATACTAGATACAAAATAGGTATCTTATAGATACTTTTTATAAATACAAATACTTTTCTAAAAAAAGATTTGAATTTAAGTTTGTTTATTAAAGACCACAAAAACCTAATTCTTAGACCAGATGGTTCCAGGGACAAATGTGGATTTTTTAAGCATTTTTCATTAGAAACAATTTTTGTAAGCTTTTATTTGGTTTCACCTGTGTTTGTACTCAAATCTTACAAGCTAAATTTCACCCTCTTTTCCTTCGTTTTATTTGTTTGTCAATCACAATGTAACATATAAAAATGCAAATATTTATTTTAATTTTTTTAGTTCCTTTTAATAATATTTTTTTCAATATAGCATTGCGAATGAAAAATTGCTGAAATATAACAACAAGAATAATTATTTAAATTTAATTATAAAATTATTATTTATTTAAAAAGCTGGTTTTACGTACGACGTAAAATTACGGAGAACTGAAAATTCATTTTTTCCTAGTGAGATGAAGAGAGTGGGTAAAAATATAGTTTGATTTTAAATGGCTAGTACAGCAGAACGGCAATTACATAGGTAAAGACCTAATATTAAGACAGGACTCCGCCCATTTTTTTGTTGTTTCTCAATAAAGATCCCTTGAATTAAATGGTTACTTATTAAAGCAAAATCTACTATACGATTACATCACAGATTGTGTTGTATTTTTGAAAAATAAAGGAGTATTAATTGACGATGTAAAAGAAATTATTTGAAGAATTTTTTCTATTAACAAATTTATTTTTATGACGAATTAGTTGAAAAGCAGTGGGTAATTATTTTCAATATATGCAATGACAGCATTCGTTTCCGAACTACTGAAGATTTGTCAGTATTTTTGTTATTATGCCTCATAATGCGAATATTGATTTTTTTTTCGCTCATGAATATGCAGTGGTCAAAAGATAGAAAAAGATTAACTGTTGAGTCAATAAAATCAATATTGCTTTGCTCATGGGATATAATTTCAAGCATTTGCCATGTATCGAATTTCACAGTGAAATTTCTTTCAAAATAAACTTTTTGAATGCTGTTGTTAGTGGAAAAAGTATAATGTGCAAAAAAATAATAAAATTTAATAATGAGTTTAATTGATATACTGAGTTTTATTTATAGCACATAACCGGGTTTTTACATAAATCAAATTGTTATTCGATTTCAAGCCCTATGCGCCATCTATCAATTTTTACTAGGGAGGGTGTATTACACCGGTATAACCGTACGTTCAGTTCTACGCATTTACTTTTTAAATGACACCAAACAATGTTTGGATTCGAGTTATTTTCAATTAAATATTCATTGTGTTGATAATTGAACACTTTCTTTTTGTAAATATGTATGTTTTAGGCAAAGAATGTTTTGTGATATATATAAAATGTAAGAAATAATCTTTTTATAAAGTATTTTATCAGAAAAAGTATTTAAAAGACACTAAGATACTTAAACAAAAGTATTTAAATACAAGATACAAAATACTTCCTAAAAAAAGTATTTTAGATATAAGATGAAAATACGTATTTTGTATCTTGTATCTGTATTTCAAATACTTGTATCTAAGATAAGTCACATCTCTGATTATCACAAATAATACCTAATTAACTAAATATAGCTCATATAAATAATAATTTGATGCAGTCGGGTAAAAATTAAAACCTATTTCAAAAGTGTGAATGTTTTGCTTTTATTCAATATTTTTATTTTATGTCGTCTTTTCTTATATTTCATGACAATTGAAACGCTATTGATAAAAGAGAACCGATTTCAAATTAGAAAAAGTAATAAATAAAACTTATTTTTTAAGCGGTAATTTTTCTTTAAAAAATATGGGCAGAGGTTTTCTTTAGTTTATTAAATATTACCCGACTACAATGTTTCTTGGAAAATTTAGCCGCTCTTAAAATAAGTATTATTTATCACTTTTTTCTTTTAAATTTGAAGTCTGTTTTTTTGAAAAATGTTTTTAATTCATTATTTCTAGTGATACGTATACAAGTAGGATAGTGTGATTTACCTGTGGGTGGTTTGAATATTTTGAATAAAATTATTATTTTCGGTAAAACTATTCATTTTAATTACAAATTAATCTTTATAATAAGCAGTGTTAGCCAGGAAAAATATAATAGTTTTTAAGAAAATTAAATATTAAAAAAATGTCTCATTTTGTCCACAAGTACAAACTTGAATGTACCAATTGACAAGACCAAATGTATCTTTAGACAGTAGTCTACCTATGGACAGACTATTTGCATATCATAAATCTTTAATATAAAAAATATTAAGTTACATAACACTTTGAGAAGTTAAGTTTTTTAATATTACAAGTACTCAGCATATAAATCTTTATTAAAATCAAATAAACTTAAATGTTATAGACTAGTCATTAGATAATAAATTAGCAATCAAATCTAAGCCCATAAATGCATAGGTGGAGCTTCTTCTACGAACTGAATGTCTCCATTCTCTTCGAATACCTTAGGATATGACGAATCATATCCTTCCTAAAAGCTCTAAGGGCAGTGTCCCTAATATCATTGTTTTTGTTTATTTAAAAATTGTAGACTTTGGTATTTTGTATTTCTTAATAATTTTACGAATCGAAACTCTACTTTTGACTACTTTGACTGCTACCTTAAGAGCCTCTGAACATATTTTATTGCTATTTACCCCAGTTTTACTACGAAGCACTTGAAAACAAAATAAATAAATTATTAATATATAGTATGTATAAAATTCAGATTACAATATTCTTTCGTCTATAGGTACAAATACATGGTTATAACCTCTAAATTGCCTCTGCTTTAAAAAACATTTGAGATCAAGCAAAATGGTAACACGTCTGGGTTACCAAGAATCAAAAATACTTTTAATATCTGTTCGAGTTAAGAATTTTTGGTATTTAGTTTATGAGTTATCAAAGGTGTCCATAGGTAAAGCCGTCCAGAGGTACAACATTAAATATCTGTAAAAGAAATTATATTTACAACAAAAGGGCTGAGATTTTTATATATTTGCACGACGTAACCACAAAGATATCGGTGAACAAACTTTGCATAAAAAATATTGTATATAGATCGTTGAATAGAAATAAAGAAACCTGAGGACAGCTGAAGTAATATGAGGATCGAGATGCAAGACAACCAAAGAGTCATGTATATAAGACAACTTTACTGACTATAGAACTTCAAAACCATAGATTTTTATCTGAGTTCAAAACTTAGTAAAAAAACTTTGAAAAAATATAATCTAAACATAGACTTTTTTTATGCTGCCGAATATAATAGTGGGAGAGCCACGCTTCGGCATGAATGGGCCGGCTCGACCGGAGTGATACCACGGCCTCACAGAAAACCGACGTGAAGCAACGCTTGCATTGTGTTTCGTCGTGTGAGTGAGGGTACCGGAGGCCCAACCCCTCCCTATTCCCTTCCCTCCACCCTTCAACCCTTCCCTCCCTATGATCATTTTCATCCCTCAAAGGCCGGCAGCGCGCTTGTAGCCTGGTGTTGCAGGTGTCCATGGGCGACGGTAATCACTTACCATCAGGTGATCCGTCTGCTCGTCTGCCCCCATCCCATAATAAAAAACAAAAAAAGATTTTTTTAAAATCGAATCATTATTGGCCGAGTAATCGTGTAACAAACACAAAAAAATACAGTCGAATCGAAAACCTTTTTTTTAAGTCGGTTAAAAATACGTCTTTTAAACGACGAATACGTTATCGTAATAGAAACGAAAGTAATTATCCAACTTTTAAAAAAATCATAGCCACCGTTTATGGGACCTCAAGACCATAAAGTCTGTAATTTGTAGAGAAAGTTGTGAACACACATAAAAAATACATACCTGTCGAACATAGAACTTTCTTTTCGATTTGGAAATCCTTGAAAAAGAAAGAACCATATAGGTGAATACTAGTTTACTTGTGGAAAATGTGCTTTCTGAATTATTTTTTTTTGTGTGGCCTTGCTTTATGTAAGGCATGAAAAGCAGCATTTTATATAAAGAATATACCCATAGGGTTGTCAACATTTCCTCCGCAAAAAGTATAAATTCAAAAACTATATACATAAAAAAATTTATACTGTTGTGATTTTTTAAGAATTGAAAATTTCAATTATATGAAAAGGTAATTTTAAAATGTGTATTTTCATGAGATGTTATCCTACTTGTCATTTTAATGAACCAGCAAATACTCATTATTTGAATAGACTTGTAATATTGTAAAGTGAGATTATAAAATATGGTTTTTAATTAAACAAATTTATTTATTTACAAAACGGAGCTATTTACAGAGAGTTTGTTTAAATAAGTTGGTATATTTATAAAAAATAAAATAATGACACTTGTCCGGAAATGGATGTTGTGTTTATAAAAAAAGGTTGACTTGACTGGTCTTGTTGTAAAGTAGTTGATAGTCTTAGGAGCATTATTGTTGGAGACGCAGTGTGAAAATGTGGTCGAATCTAGAAGTCTTATTACACTACCTTTCAAATTCTACGGGAACTAAGCATTAACCAAAGAAATGTGTAAGGATATTAAAAATAAGGTTATTGGAAGCACTTTGAATAGTTAAATATTCTGACCAAGACCAGAATAGGCGAATGAAACTTGGCGAAAGAAAACTATCGTACTTAACAGGTTTTAACAGAAGTAACCATTACATAAGTATTTTTTGCGTATTATATATTTTTCCAACTGAATATAGTACGCAAACCCAAAGTATAGTATAAAACTTTTATATTACAGTATTCTTGGCAACCCTACCTACAGTATTAATTGTTAAGTCGTGGCTCGGTCTATTGAAAATTTAACTACGAGTCATGACAACCTAATTTCAAAGTAAAAGTTACAATGCGATAGTTAACAATCAGATTTTCTTTCAACTTTAATTAATATTGAGTTTGATTTTAATATAATTATTTATTAGTAGGTCTGATTCTAGGAATTGTTAAAGACAGCTTTGCCAACGTCTTTAGATAATTTAGACAGACAGCAGAAAGCGACATCGTTTTATATTATGTATAATCTTATCTGTTTCTAGCTTTTGCCTGCGACTTCGCCCCCGTGGTCTAGGTTTAAGTCCAGAAATGCGAAAAATTCCATAAAATCTTTCATCCCCTAATTTATCCCCTTAGGGCTCAAATTTCGTAAAATTCCGTCTTAGTCCTTAAAAGAACCCGCAAGCAAAATTTGAAACTCCTAGCATTTGTAGTAAGGAAGTTTCATACAAACTTTCATCTCCTAATTTAGTCCCTTCGGGGTGGAATTCTCAAAAATCCTCTCTTAGTAAAAATCCTCTGCTAATCTTCATTCCAAATTTGAACTTTCCACGCTCAGTAATTTCGGCTGTACGTTGGCTGTCAATCAGTCAGTCACTGAGTAACAGGAATTTTATATATATATAAGTATATATTGTTTAATTAAACAACACGCGCTACTCTGTCGCTAAACGGTATAGTAACTTATATTGTACACCGCCGTTGTTGCCGACAAAGGAGGTTAAATACCTTTTTTTTACTTTTCATTTTATTCTTCTTCTTCTTTTTTAATTCATGGCCTATTTGCATTTACACAATTCCGCCAATGTCACGTTTGTGGTCTTTACACGTATAGAATCATTAATAAAATATGTAAAATTTTGAATTTAAATAAAATAATAAAAAAAATAGCTCTGAGCGCGTCTATCTGATTACATTGTTAAAGATAATACAAATAGAATGTATATAGAAAACAAATATATTTATAAATTAAGACTATTATTGATTGCAAAGAATTTAGATAAAATTTTGAATGGTCTGGGATTCTCCATACTCAAGATACATTTTATATTTGTTGGACGTGGAACTTTTGATGGTAGCAAATCATAAAGCGAAATGGATAAATTTGAACAATTAAATAGAATATGATCCGTAGTTCCTTCCTCGATGCCACAATCGCAGAGGGGGTTGTCTTTAATTTTAAATTTGGCAAGTCGAACTGGGGTACACACATGTCCAATTCTCAGGCGACAAATAATTGAAATCGTTTTTTTACTTAAAAGCTTTTCCTTAAAGAACCAGGGAGTACTGGGGATAGTTCTCTGAATGTCAAAATAATACTTTCCCGCTCTATTTCTAGTATTTTCCCAATCAACATTCCATGACCTCATTAAATGTTCATGTGCTAGTACAAAGAGATCGTGATGAAAAAGTTTGGAATATTTTAAAGAGCCAGTTATAATAGCTTGCTTAGCACATGCATCAGCTGTCTCGTTCCCAGGAATACTACAGTGTCCCGGTATCCATGCGAGGGTAATGAGCAGCATCCCTTAAATAATATATGTCATTTTAAAGTCACCTAGACGTTTTATTTTACCAACGAATTTTTCTAGCAATTTTATTTCAGGTGATTTTGGGCAACAACCGTATTTAAAAAAAAAATATCATGTTTTCTAGCGATTCGAAAACATAAAATATTTATACACTAACTACCTAAGAACTCAGTTCTCTGCGTGAATTCTGTGATCTCGTTGGTGAACAATGCAACGAGCGGGGCGAAATTTAATAAAAGTAAAGGGTATCGCCCGAAACCTAATTTCCTTCCTTTATTATTATTTCTTTGAATAAAATAATAGTAACCCTACTAACGCTCTCGCAATATAGCAACAATGCATAAACTACATAGAGTAGTAACTACATAGTAACGTAGAGTATCTTATATTGTACAGTCAATATTACGCCAAATTATACCAAATAGATGACTACTCCATTCGATTTTAAACCTTAATGCATTGAAAGTAGAATTCAAAATCAAGTAAAAATTACATTTGTGGAACCCTGGCGTGCTGCTGTGTGTGTCCTCACAGATAAAGTCAGTCTGGCTCGTGAATAATTTAACGTAGCTACTCTAGAACCTACAACGAAGTCACCTTTATGGGCATTATCTATATGAAATTATCTATGGTATTACATAGATGTGTTTCTTTACTGTGAAAATTTAGACAACTAGACAACATCACATACTTCGATCAGTCCATAATGAGTAGCTAAAGTCCCTTTATTATGAAGTATCTGAGAAAAAAAAGGTACCACAACACCAACCGACAATATAGAAAAGTCCATTTTCTACATTGACCCGACCCCTGGAATCGAACTCGGGATCTCAGAAACCTTGATACCGGCGGGCGAACCACTCGGCTATGGAGGTCGTCGAAAAGTTAGTTTCCTTCTTTTAAAAGGCAATAAACGAAAAAGCTTTTTGATTGGTTAGTAGTTTAGGAGTTAGCGCAATTGACTTTTAATAACTTCAAGCTTTACAACAATTTACAGATATTCACTCAACACAAATATCAATCGCAACTAAATTATTGTATTATATGTCGATTCTTGTATTAGATAGCTGGACTGCTCCTTTTGAAAATATCAGTTACCTAGACAAAATTACTCTGTTAATATTCTATACTGTACTCTGTTAATTATAAAAGATTTGTTTTGTATTATATAGCACCCAAATACATCAGTTATTTGTGAGTGTATTTAACCAGAAATACATAAGTGCAGTCACCCCATAATTTACAAAACCGTACATGGATGGCAATATGACAAATAAATAATATATGATTAATAGATTTTATTTCTACAAATTGATGAATTTTAATGTCGGGGAACCAAACTAAAATATTAAATGCTGCTAATAATTATCAAGATAACAAAACGTCTGATGATAGTGCAAAAACAAAACGCGAAAATCTTCTTAAGAAACGTTCTGGTCTACGCAGAAGTACTTTAATAATAAAACTATATCTAATAATAAAAGGGTCATCTATTTTAATGGATATTATCGTTTCCTGTACATAACAATTAATTCTATTGCCTTTAAAGTACCATTAATACGCTTAATAATCGAATTTAAATTCAAAATAAGATTATATAGAATAGATTCCGTTCTCTTTAATTGAAAACCACACAATATGTCAAAGGGTTGTAGTTTGGATGGTTTTTGAAAAATCGATCACATACATCAACGATGTCAGAAGCGATTCTCAATTAATCGCGAGTTTTTTAAACATGTTCTATAGAATATTATCTGTCGTCATTAACTGCTAATAATAAGTGAGATATGTGATTTAATGATGCGTACCGACTGAGCGAATGAACGTCAAATATATATTCAATATAAAATCTATATATAATATATTATATGAAATACGATCTTTGAATACTTTCATAAATATTTATTTTATTTGTTCAAATTACGAATTGAATACTTGAGAAATAAAAAAATTGAAAGCTAAGATACCACAACCGATTTAAGAAGATTATTGCCAGTTCTGCAGTTGATTCGATGAAAGGTTAACGTATCGATTATTTTGTTCTAAATAATCGATTGGTTGATTTTATTTTGACATGCTTGTTTTCATCTATGAATGTTCTATGATGATGATGGTGGAATGATAGCGGATGATTAGTTTGGTTTGTTTGTTGTGTGTTCGTTCGTGGAGTTTGATATTTATGTTAATATTCAACTTGACAATTAAGCATGTTTCTTTGACTAACGTTGATAATTGCATTACTTTTGGATTCCGAATGGCAATCGATTCGGTATATCAATGACAGTTCAATGTGTACATTGCCCTTATTTGTCACTTTCAGTTGTAATTATTTAATTAAAGGCAAAGGGATCTACTCCACACAGTCTAGTCATATGTTATAAATGTTTCATCTATTATAAGTGTCTGGATCTTGTTAGATATGTTACTATCTTAATCTAGTTTATTAAACGGAGTAATCTGGTTACCATTTTTATTTATTTTAACGGCCATTCAACGAAAAAGCAAAGATGCAATATATAACCCCACAAAGTATTTTATGCCATATCTTTTTAACCCCAACTTTTAAAGGAAAAAGACGATTAGGATTTTGTTACTTTAGTTTATACCTTCAAGTACACGTTTATTTCATTCATGAACGGGACTTTAAAAATTCAGGTCCAAAGCTATATGGGAGTTCCATATTGTGGCAGTCTGACGTGCGGTCGTGTGTACATCAATAACACTAAACACATAAGTACATTATTTTCAAATTTTTTCTCTTTTCCTAACGCTTTTTGAAATCACAAATTATAATTATAAGATGAAAATGACGCCATATTAAATCTAAATCTCTCAAAAAGGCAAAATTACTTACGTACTGCTATTAAAGTAATTTCTCTAATGGATTAAAAATGCCGCGGTCTGAGCTACTGTGATAAAAGACCTTTTATAGGAAGGTAATAACTATAGGTACTATTGAGTATCGTAAAAGGAAACCGTTCCACATTAGAGGAAAAGAGCTTTAAGAGCTCCCTGTAGACGAAGTAGGTACCCACTTACATCGGTATATATTGGTAGCGATTCTATTGTCCAGACTAGACTAACTTTAGGTTTATTCCGGTCGAATTCCGTTATCAATTATGGAAATAACTAAGATAAATGGATTAAACTTATTATATTTTGGCGAACAGAAGTATAATAATATGTCTTTGTATTCTTAATAAAAATAAAATGGGAGTCGATTTTAGATCTCAGGTCAGTCAGGCGGGTAGCGAAAGGTCATGGGTTTAAGTACCATCTAAGGGTACCAGGAAGTGATAGATTTTTTAAGCATTTTTCATCAGAATAAATTACCAGCATAGCATTATGAATGCAGAATAGATTAAATATATTGTATGTCTGGTTAGATATGACCACAAACAAATTTCACTAATGTTAAAAAATCTTATCAAAGTTAGATGTTTTTTTTATTAGTTTATTTTAGAACAGCAGAATTGGCACCTTTAAGTCGAGCTGTCCCAATTACTAAGAGGACACGTACACCCAAAATCACTAACTTATTGAAAGAAACAACGACCAAATAAGCTTTAGAAATAAGACAAACATCATAATATTAAAATTTACAAAGTTTGCGAGTAGGTAATTAATTGGTAACCGTTTTTGCCACGCAATTCGTTATCCTCTATGACTATCTATCTCCTTGCCATGTGCAATGAATGAAATAAGCAGGGATAGTTTTTGACTTTTCGCCCCTCTAAGTCTTTTATCGACCAAACCACGAACTAAACTTAAGCATAGTCGTTTAACCACTAAAAAGACATGTTTAATTAGGAAAATAAAACAAAATATCGATATAACATCGTTAAGGTGTTGTATCCTATGGCAACAGAATTATGCGGTATCTTTCCTGATTTTTTATAAAGTAAAGAAAAACTACCAATATTTTCATTGTTTACTTTACGAAGGGACTATTAAAAAACGCGTATGACGCATAAAATCCTAATTTTCTTTGTCTTTCAATCACATTTGGTTAAATTTATTTATATTAGTAAAAAAATTTTATATATTTTATTTTATATATTTTATACGATCAACAACAATTCAGAATGACTCTACAATTACCCTAAATTATTTGGCCTTCAATTTTTAATTATACTTTTCATAATAGAAAGCGACGAGTCAGTTGACTAATCAGAATTTTCCTTATGATTCTATACATAAAAGAAAACATAACATTTAGCTTTTAATCATGTCGCGTATCTTCTATTGTTATTGTGAAAAGAAATAAAAAAGGATCGATATGTTATCGATCAACATTTGTGTTTTCATTTATTTACATCCCTACAGCATTCCCGAAAAGGTTGCGAATCTACTCGCAAAGTTTAATGAATTATGAAATGTGCTGTATAATATAATAATATACTAAAGTTGTCACAGTTTAAAATAGACGATAGGCGCGTTTACACGTCAGGATTGTGGAATTTTCGTAAGCACGTAATTGGTGTCATTTGAATTGTGTTATCTATAGTAGTGAATTATTTAAGTACCTACCGATATAAACGCGAGTTTTGTGCTGTGTCAAAGGTAAGAAGAATTATTATGAAAATGAAAAGAGAAAAAATTTAACTAAACAAAGTTAAATTACCGATTTATTTGTTACAAACATTATCTATCTATATTAAGAATAGTTTTTTTTTTAATTAAATATGATTATAAAATTCACCTCAGCCCTAATCAAGCCAGGGCGGAAAAATCCGTCTTATTTTCTATTTAATAAGTTATTTTCAGTCACAAATAATACCTTTTACGTACAAACTTTAACATCCTCTTTGGTCTTGTTGTTAGATGTGTTGTTAGTATCTTGTGTGAACTACGTAAACTTCTAAGATATCAAGTTACGTACCTAGTTGCTAATAAAGTTAAGGAAAGTGCAAGGTTTGTAAGGAGACGACAGGGTAAGTTGGTACTAGTTTTTGCACAAGTACGGACATGTTCTTAGGATACATGAATGATTAGAATAAGGGTTCTGTTCCGTTGACTTTGTTATCTGCAATATTAAAATATTTTTGTATCATTTAAAATACTATTCTGTTCGATAACTTTTTGCCATCTAGTAGGGCCACGATCTCATTGCTAGAGAAATTTTGGGGCTGCAGATCAAAAAACCACAACAAGTGGTTTTGGCAGTCCTCGCGTGATGTAAACCTGACACTGCCTAAAAAAGAAGAAGAAGAGACCAAATTAAAACCTTCTGAAGAGACCGAAACAAGTGGAAATCTGAAAGTACAAAGTCAGGACTATACGGCGGATGCATTAACACCTCCCAGCCAAACTCTTAATTTTTGCTCAGTGACAAAAGATCTAACGTAAGGTCTAACGTTAACATAACGAAAATACACACCCCTTCTATTGATTAATTCTGGCCGCTTTCTCTTAACATATTGCTTTAATCTCATCAGTTGTTCGAAGTGGAGTTCAGAATCGATGGTCCTGCCTTGTGGTACAAGCTCATAATGAATAATGCCCTTCCCACCATATACACAGTATCACCTTGTTGCGAGTTAACCCTTGTTTCGCCACAGTCTGTGAAGCCTGACCGACCTTTGATCACGACCTTTTCCCACTACGTCATCCACTTTTCATCACTAGTTATCAGCTTTTCAAAAGTGGTTCGGTTTCATTACGCCGTAATAAAGAATCACAAATGAGTACATGGTTCATTGGGTTTCTTTCAGTAATTTCGTTAGGGTACCCAAATATCCAACTTTTTTGTATACCCAGCTTATTTAAATGTGCCAAAACTGTTTTGTGGTCAATCCTCAGTTCTTCAGCTACGTCGTAACTACTGATATGCCGTTCTTGCACCACTTTTTAAAAAATGGCATTCATTTTATCCGTTACAGGGCCACCGGAACGACGGGCACCTTAATATCAAAATTTCTGAACTGAAAACGCTTAATCCAAATTCATGCTACTCTCACAGAAACTGCACAAGGTCCATAAACGTCATATTTTTTTTTTGGCGTATGTTATATTTTTATCTTTTTGTAAATAATTTCAAAGTGTATCCAATTTCTTCATTAGATTCACTCGTTTTGACAGTAAGAAAAACAAATGAAAATCTCACATTTTCCTAATTTGAATTCGGTGTTATCTTCTTAAAAATTTAAACGTTTTAATGATTCCGAAACCAGCCATCTAAAAATTATATAGACAGCAAGATTTTTTTTTACAAGTTTATGCATACTATATACGAAAATACTTTTTCCCCAACCTAATATTTAATTAGCATTATGAATAGTACAGAAATTCTATTCCTTGTTTTGATTTTGTTTATAAGCACCAACAACTACCTAACCCTAACAAAGGTCTTTCTGTAAGTCTCTGCCCTGAACAGTATAATGGACTTTAACCTAGTATTTAAAATGCACATGCACAATGCGGTTGTTGCCGACGTCATCTGCTTTGCAGTAATATTTTAGCTACTAATGCGCCTGCACGGTTTGTAAAGAGACGACAGGATATACGAAAATGCAGTTTTATACGTGTTCTATTAGTGATTGTGTTTTATTTAGTTCATTTGATGTGGAATGTGACTTTAATTTAAAAAAAAGTTTACTGTTCCAAATAACTTAGTGCAACTTTTAACAAAATAAATGGTCAGTGAATACGTTTCGTACTACATTTAGTACCTACTAAAATAAATATACAAATTGTTTATTTAAAACGCTTTTAGCTTTGCATTTCCGTTCCTTTTCAGAAAGTTCTTATAAATGTAGAGATATAAGTACAGCTTGACCAGAAAAACAAAATACCTTCTCTGGAGGCGCCACATTCACTTTTTTAGTTGTAACACATATATACAATGTGAATTGACTAGCTAGATTATTATTTTAATTGATTTATTTTTAATTTTAAGTTAATGACATCATAATTTATTAGATACAATGCAACTTGGGCTCCTATTCTGCTATTTTTATGAATTTTCAATGATTTATAGCAATATGGCGAGTTTTTTTTTATTTTTCTGATTAGGATTTAATTGAATTTTGATAATAACCTGTTCTTATTTAACTATTTTAATCTATTGAATCGATTGTTTATTTAAGTAAAAATCCCTTTTGTACGTTAAGAAAAATAGTAAACGTCAAAAAGTTGTTGTCAAATTATTGCTGTCATTGTCAGTCAATTTAGTTTTGTTATTGTTTAGGTTAGCTTGTGTGTGTTTTCCTTTTATTTTAAAAGTGCAAGAAAGCATTTTATAATTATCAGTGATCTTTGTTCCTTAGTACAAACGAATTCGAAAAATATTAGACTGAAGATGATTGAATTATTTGAACTATCAAAACGTCTGCTCACACGTTTAAAAGTTTGTTTTTCTTTTGTTTCAATTGTTTTATTAATTATATAATTTAGATTTATAAAGTTGGCTCACCAATATTATATATTTCAGCTTTGTTGTATTTTATGTAAAGGGTTCTTTTGTTCTAAGAGTTTAACTTTTATTGTTTTAGACTGTGCTAGAGTCAGGGAGTGTGGGGAACGCTTCATCGTCTGATGAAGAATTGGAACAGTGGGAACAAATATTCATGATGCGAGATGAAAACGGAAATAGTTACAACGACAAGTAAGTACTAATATTATGCTGAAGATTTTCTGACTATGATTTTTAATTTACAAAACTTAAATAAACAAACTTTCAGGAGAAAAAAGCGTAGTATATGGTGTCGTCCATCTTGTATACCGGTGTCAATAGTGATATTGCTGATTGTGCTGGTGGTTTTAGTACCATTACTTGATCAGCCTAACGTTGTGCAGTTGGCCACTCCCAGCACTCCCATAACCTTGCATTGCTCAGATGAGTGTAGGTGAGTGCTGATATTGTTTATTATATCACTTTGAATTACATGGAAATATATAGCAAGTATTGACATTCCGTGAATTTTATTACATAATTTTATATAATAGAGCACAGGACCTAGTTTTGGGCATTTTAAAATTAGGACCTAGTTTTGGCCACTTTGAGAGTTACAACAAAGTGAATTTATTACATCATAGCAATTAAAACAATTACTTTTGTTTGCAGTTTTATAGCAAACAAAAGTAATTCTATTAACTAATTTGATAATTAAACATTTTGAATACATGGTAAATTAACATATTTGTCTATGCTTTACTTAGAACGCTGTGAGTTCCAAACGGTCAAAATTGAGTTACTCTACTCTTCATCTGCTACAAAAACAGCTTTTGTAAATTTCTTTAAAATTGTCTTTAGCTCATTCAACTTATTTCCAGGCTATCTTTAGTAGAAAGTATACCAGAGGGACACATGTATCCTCCCAATATGACACACATATCTACAAAAAATGTGTGGTTAGATTTAATAGATGAAGCTCAAACATCTATAGAAATAGCATCCTTTTACTGGAGTCTTAGGTTTAATGAAGAATATCCATATAATTCCTCAATTGAGGTAAGCAACATATAGAATACATTGGTCATTACAAACTGGTTATTCTAGTCTGTACATATAAAACTAGCTGTTTTCCTGTGACTTTGTCTGCATAAATTATGTTAATTTATAAGAGCAGCCATGGATGAGTATTTTTTTTTAAATCAGTAGAGTAGTTTCAGAGTCTTTTCAATGCAAAGAAAGCATCAAATCTTTCCTCTTTATAATATTAGTATACATTGCTCTTCGACATTATGATAGAATCTGAAACTTACAATTTTGCATATTGTATAATATAAATAGTGTAGGGTAATGAGATAAGAACGTCTAATTTTTGATATGCCTTATTAATAATTTTTGTTAAAACAAGTTACAAATAATAAAATATCTATTAAATTGTATATGGACTTTTAATCGGCTTCAATTTGTATAGAGTGTCTCTAATATTGAAATTAATAACCATTCATACGTTTACAATTCCAGTATATTTTTAATCAAAGTTAATGTAAAAAAACTTCACATTCTGTCCTGTTTTTGTTGAATGATATTTTTTCCAAATAAACACAACTTTGTTATATTTCAGGGTGAACAAGTGTTCCAAGCTTTATATGCAGCTGGGTCAAAACGAAATATTAATTTGAAAATTGCTCAAAATTGGCCCACTAAGTTATATCCTAATATAGATACTGATTATTTAGTTAAGAAAAAAGCTGCCCAGGTAAGTGAAATTTATTTTTAGATATAGTTATAGTTTCTTTTTTGTCATTTTAGAGCATATCAAACACTAATTCGTAATTACACTATGGAATTTGAGAAATAAGGAAATTAAATAATATTAGGTAATAATAAAGAAATTATTAGGTTTTTTAAATCACAAAAAATATCAACCTGTTTTAAGTTAAATTCAGTGCAAGTAGACACTGAATTCTAAGATGGCATGCTACTTTCATCAACCGATGTTCAGTTACAAAAATAACCCACACTTGATATAACTTTCTATTAATGAAAGAACTTTTTAAATGTGTCTAGTAGTTTTGAGTTCTTTTATTTTAGTATCAAGAAAAACACACATGTTTTCACTTCAAGACTTTTGATTATTTAATGAACATACAAACTCATTAAAGAATGAACCAACTTACAGAGATTGTGAGTCAGTTCTGTGGTTCATGTTATATGCTTGCTTTCCTTTGTTTTAGGTACGGAGTTTGAACTTTTCAAAGCTCCTTGGAAACGGAGTATTACATACGAAATTTTGGATTGTAGATAGAACACATTTTTATATTGGTAGTGCCAACATGGACTGGAGGTCGCTCACTCAGGTAATTAATTATTCAAACTTAAATAGGACAAATGGTATTATTATAGATAATCACACACATTAATAGGTCTAATGTAAGACCTACAGTAAAAATTAAAAAAAAATCTAAAGACAGTATGTGAATTCACACTTCATAATGTGGTCTAGCAACTACTCCCATTGATTTTAATCTGTTATAATAACCTAAAGTATTATTCAGCCAAATAGTAAGTCAATACTGACTTTATAATTTTATTTCCGCCCGCGTCTTTGTCCGCGTGGTCTTGTATTATACATAAAAACCTTCCTTTTGAATCACCTTATCTATGAAAAAAAACCGCATCAAAATCCGTTGCGTAGTTTTAACGATTTAAGCATACTTAGCGATATAGGGACAGAGTAAACGACTTTGTTTTATACTATGTAGTGATTAAGTTAAAAAAATATCTGATATTTTTTATTCATTAATAACTATTGTATTTAGAAATAATGTTTCTGTCTTAGGTCAAAGAGCTGGGTATAGTCGCATACAACTGTTCCTGTCTCGCCACAGACTTGGGAAAGATATTTGACGTAAGTTGTTTTTATTTTAAATAAATAAATCTTAGAATATAATTATTCGAACAATCATAACAAACAGAATTCATTGAATAATATTAGAGTATCGATTGTTCTATTTAGAACAGTAAACATTGAACATAAAATGGATATTTCATGCAACGACCGAGAGTTGCATGCAACAATTATGCTAAGTTAAAAATAAATGTCGCGTCCATGATACACCGCAAGGTCTCTCCGCGAATGGCAATGAGATTATTTAAAAAGAATTTCTATTATTGTTTCAATAAGAGTTTGTATATAAATCGTTCTGGTATTGTGGTAGAGCAGTTCTTTAAATTACATTTCACAGTAAAGCTGTATTTTCTGAGGAAATTACTTCAAATTAAAGTGAAATGCATCGAAACATTGTAATTAAATTAATATAATGGGCTATTCCGTACTTTATTGTCTTTAGGTTAAGGTTTAAAATTGAATTGTAAATATCATCCAACATAGAAACAGTTTTTCGAAGTGCCTGAGCACACTACGGACAAAACTGTTTTGTCGTTCATAGACATAACTATCTTAAAATAGTCTGACAACAGTTTTACTCTGACACGGAGCACACCTGAGGCAAAACTGTTTTGTCTCCGCGTTAAGGCAGAAGAATCTCGCAATCTTGTAACAAAATAATCTCATACCGATATTGGATTATAGAATATTGTATCAATAATCCAATATCGGAATGAGATTATGTTGTTATTTTAGTTTTAAAACAGTTGAAAAAACTTTTTTTATAATTTTTAACTCTATGATAATTAGATGATGCTTGACAAAATCGTAATTAGGAACCAACCTGAAAGCAAATTTTAACAGACACGGTAGATATTAGCGTACATATTTAAGTGATTTACAATATGATATTTTTAATTGCAAATTAAATTATTTCTATTTCTTTTCAAAGTGTATGAGAAAATATTTGAAAGGAGAATGAGGGTACCTCGTGATCACCTAGTATTTTATACAATATTACAATTTTCAAATTGAACACATAGAATAAGATTCCATTGGTAGGTAAGTGTACTATAGTACTATTTTAACAGAAAAACATACCTACTTGTTTGCAATATTACGTAATTTGTAAGTACTTATTTAAGTCCTATTTGTTTGTAAATAAGATTCCCAACAAACTAGTGGCTTCTGGTCTGTACAATCACTTCGTAAGCTACAAATACTAGGCAGACTAGGTGAGTTAGGTATCTGGATGACATATCCGGTGATACTAAGAATTAGTGCAATTAGTATCAAAATTACATAGTATGTATATTAATTTCATTTCGAAAATATTGCAGTAGCAGTATATATAACTAAAATATAACTAAAATAGTGATAAGTATAGGATAAATGTACACAGTAAACTGGTAACACTAGGGAGCATGGTGCTAGACTGTTTTGTCGTGTCTGTCAGGCTGGCAGCCTTTTGGTTTTGTAATTATTTTAGATCCACTTAATCTATTTATTTATTAGCTTGTTATGATATAGTGACAAATATCCAAGTTACGTAGTCTCTGAGATAACGCGTGTCTTCGCGTCTGATATAAACCATGGGCTGGTTAACATTTTTTAATTAACTTTATCCGTTAAGTATTTTGAAAAATTACGATCGAAAAGGATTAGTGAAAACTTGGCTTCAAAGAGCTATGTATTATTTAAAATAAAAAGAATATTGAAAAGAATATTTTATACACTATTAACTATTTTAAAAGTTTTTCATTTATCTACGGCGTAAGTTTCATGATAACTTCATATGAAATCAACTCAAAATTATTTATTCAGTTTGAAATTCAAGATTAAACTATTACTAATACTAGTTAGATTTGGAACAAGTGTTAGTTATTACTAAGAGTAGGTATAGTAGACTAAAATTCACCCAACACTAGGGGGCTATGTCGCTCTATGCTAGATCGTTAATGCACCCAGTGTTTCCAACTTATCAGGTTATTCACTGAAATTTGTGGTTTCAAACCCCGTTATGGTGGCGAAATATTGTTCGTAGTCACTGGTTCTAGTGGAAGATATAATAAGGTGAATCACTCGACTACGCGTTTTTTGACATGATTTGTCGCAAAAACATTTACAAAGTAAAAAAGAAACAAATTAAAAAAAAAGTCAAATAAAGGAAAGATTCGATTTCTAATTCCATCATGTGTTTGAATTAACGCTTATTTCATTCAAATTCTCGTATTTTGGTCAAAAATATTTATACTGAAATAATTACTTCTACTCGACCATAAACACGACTTCTATAATATATTAATAGTTTATAGTTATATTATTTCACCATTCAGCTTTGGATCATTTTAGTTTATAGCTGGTTTCCCGCAACTTAGCACGCGTATATTATAGCCTATGTCAACCCCGTATGATGTAGCCTGCCCGTAGGTGAAAGAAATTTTAAAATCAGTCCAGAAATTTCGGAGTCTATTCGATGCAAACAAACAATTAAATCTAAACTCTTTATAATGTTGTGGTCTTAGGGTAAGTCCGCCACTGCTGAAGCCATTACATTGTTTAAAGTTCGGTGAAGTTACGTACAAGTTAGTACCAGTCAAACTTGGAAACTTAACTGGAATAAGCAAGGGAGTTAGGGGGGCAACTACGCCACGAGCTAACAAAGTCAGTCTTTAGATTACTTGGAAACTAACACAAACAGTTTGACGATTAAATTTTTATTATGCTGACCGGGAAGTTGCAGGAAAAATATAGAATGCGTCAGATATTTTTCATCACGTGCAAGTAATAAAAATCTATAAGAATGGTATGTAGACCGGGTGCAAACGGAGAGTGTTTGTTAGTCTATACTAATATTATAAAGCCAAAAGATTTAATTTGATTTTTTCTCAGCCCCAAACGTCCATTAAAATTTTTATTGGTTTAAAACTACATAACCCTTTACAAGTTTGACATCCATTGGAGCTTAAATTAAACCTTAATGGACATTTATACAACTCAAATTCTTTGTATTAAATAACGTCTAACTACTGGATCGATTTTACCTAGGGAAACTACATCATATGAGGGTGACTTAGGCAGCTGTTTTCATGCGACTCCGTTCGGGTAAATTATTGCCTATGTTACTCGATAATTTAAGATTTTTTTAAGAACAGTTCAGTAGTTAAGAAGCTATAATATGAATATAGATCTATCTATGCGCGAAATGTTAGATTTTACTAGTTGTAAAGAAATGGCGCTCGATGGCGTAATTTTATCACGTATGGCCTGCTGCATGTGGAAGTAAATCAACTTTGGCAAGGGCTGTTCATAGATTGGATGACCAAAAATTTATTATCTCGAGCTCCTACGTGTTTCGAAAGTTTCGTAGCAACCACTAATCTGAATTGGGCCCGATAGGTCATGGCCCATTCTACCTATTCGATTCCATCCATAGGAAAGGCCTGTGTCCAAGCGCCGGTGACATAAATAAGTTGATTATGATAATGAAAGACACCAGTCTAAGGTCCTAAAAGATATCAGTCGTTGTTATCAAGTTTCATAGAAGTTTGGGATACATCATTATCATCACTATAAGAATAATATCTCATAGGGAGAATGGGCCATGACCCACCACGTGGTCCCAGTCGGTATTTTTGGGTAATAACAACTGCAGATACAACCGGGACCAACCAAAGCATGGAGGAGCTATAATATATTTTTGGTCACCCATCCTATGACCATAACCGAATAGTTGCTTAATAGCCGTATCGCAGACCGAGCGCTCTAACCACTGCGCCACCGAACTCCTTAAAGTTTGGAATTATTTTAGGAATTATCTATCTATCCATATCTTTACGCAGGATAGCCAGAAAGGACTAAGCGCCATAGAGCACGGTCTTCACATACGCCTTTCACATATTCGACGTTTATTTGTTACCCTTTTTATGATTTCTGACACTACCTTCTGAAAGAAATGATATAATTTAAACCTTTATACAGCCTAGTAGCGATTTGTGTTTGTGGCAGTTAATGATATAAAAAGCGATGCACGATTTTATTAACCGACTTAAAAATAGGAGGTTCTCAATTTGAGGTGTATATATGTTATTTCGTTGGAATGGAGTAATATTCATATATGTTGATCTGTATGAGCTTCTAAACACGTACGGTAATTTAATAAGTATATGTATTGTATTTCTTGCAAACTGAATTACAAATAATCTTTTTTCTCAACCTCAAAAAACTTGTTGGTTTATTTATTTTATTTAACACTTCATGCACATACTTCATTGCCAAACTTAATGCCGTAGGCATTTTCTGCCAGTCAACCGGATGTGTGAAGTGGAGATAAAAGGTGTATCTACTTTTTGTGTTTCGATTTTATTCTAGACAAAAAAAATGTGGTATTATATCTCTCTTTTCAGTTGTTTCTCAGTGAGTTTCACAAACGTCTATTAAGGTTTAATGTAGCCTTTAATTTATTAATGTCGCTTTAAACTAATGACATTTTAATGGACGTTTGTGCAACTGGTTGTCTCTTTATTAAAATATTGTTGAAATTGGTTTAATTAAAAAAAAATTTTGCTTCGTGCGTATCATATTTATACGTTAGTAATTATAAAGAGATTTATTTGTCTATGTTAGGTGTACTGGAGTCTCGGAGCTCCAGACGCAGTAGTTCCGGACAGCTGGCCAGCGGAACTGGCCACGGATATCAATATGGCCCATCCCATAAACATCACCGACTCCCATCGTGCATATGGCGCGTACATCACGGTAAGTCTTTTATACGATCTTAATACAAACATGAACTGTTTTATAATCTACATCAGCTTTAATTAAAGTATGCTCCACACATTTGCGGTTCCACGAAATTGCTGCTCGATATAATTTATTCGGTTTACGGCGGGAGACCTTGTACTGAGGAGAACCGGCAAGAAACTCGGCAACGGCTGTTTTTTTCTGTTTTATTTCGATTGAAGATGTCAAAAGTCGCCTTTCAGTCGCTTTCCATTACATAAAAGATTACAAAAAAAAAAGATAATCGTTAATCGATCAGTATGTCGTGTCATATAACTTCATTGATAATAAAATAATAAGCATAATATTAGGAAATGAATAAAAAGTCCAGAGCAGACTCATCCCCACTAGCAGTAATGTTAAAATATGTATGTAATTCATAAGCTCTAAAGTTAAAATATGTATATAATTCATTGTATATAATATATACAAATATATACTTGACAAAGAGGGGGCTAAAGCCAATAGACTGTCCCCGTTTTGACCCTTGGCATATATGAGATTATTAAATCGGGACAGTTGGACAATTGCGCGCCAAAAATGTTTTTAATGAATTACTCAAAAACTGTTACGGTAATTGTAGAAGTGTTGCATAAAGATCTCGGCTACAAAGAGACTCAGATATTCACATCAAGAAAAAAAATGAGGATTTTATGGGTAGCTTTTTGATTTCTTCTTCAAACGACAAAATTTATAATTTCATGTTTTGACTGCAACATAACTCGTACAAAATCTCATGATTTCACATAATTACAGCATATTTGTATGTTACTTCTTTGTTATAAATTTTTATAATTTATAGGAAAGCATTATAATACTTTTTATTTACATTATAATATAATAATACTTTTATGTACTTATATAATTAGGAAAACGTTTAAAAAGAATTCGCAAGTTCTGACATAAATGTAAATGACTAAAAATACCTTTAACCTTTTAAGTGAGACGACTGACATATTACTCGAGCAGATAAGCTATTTTTCCACAAAAACATTGTGAGGCGTGGTCAATTTGTTTGATTCGCTTTGCATGCGCCTATGTCTGGTCCGTTTCTACAGCCTTAGCGTTCGGGTCAACGACCTGAGTAACACATTAACATTAGAATTAAATACTAGTAATTAATCGTTAGGGTCAGGAAAGTTCTATGACACCGAATAATGGGTTTTTAGTATTATTGCTGAAAACATCTTAGATATTCTGTGGTTGATAGTCGCTCGTTATACAGCATGCGGGATCTCCCCGCAGTCGGAATACCAGTGATTTTTTTTCTTTAAGATACCAATATGATGTGTTGTGAATGAAATATTTATTAAATATAATTGTTAGAATTGCTACCACTTATTGTATTTATTTAGACTTTTTAAAATTTTGTAAAGTTTACTGAACCCGTTAGCTCAAAGTCCTGAAAAACAATTGACTATTTAAAAGATTCATATTAGATTTATATTAATATTAATAGAGTTAATTTCAGCCTTAAGAATCGTATGCACCAGTCTTACAGCCGGTTGCACAAACGTCCATTATAAAAGACATCAGTTTAAAACGCCATTACCAATACAAATTTGACAATCATTAAAGCTTAAAGACATCATTGAACCTTATACAAGCTTTTTTTAAATATGTTTGTGAGCAAACAGTATGCTAATAAGGAACAAAGATTTTGCCAGCTCTTTGTCTATGCTGCTTTGGAATAAGATATAGCTAGAGCCTGTAGATAGGTACATCTATACTGCTCTATAACAAGACTAAAAACATCGACCGTCGTGACCTGCAGCTTTTTTACGCGCCATTTTACTTTTCGTGTCTGCAAAAGCAACACTTGATGAAAATAAAATGAACATCATATTCATTCCATTGTACTTCTATACTAATATTATAAAGAGGAAAGAATTTGATTGTTTATTTGTTTGCATCTATAACGCTCCGAAACTACTGCATCGATTTTGAAAATTCTTTCATCTACGGCGAACTACACCATACGCGGGTGAGATTGGCTATAATTTAATCTGATAAAGTCGTTAGTATGTACTTTTAGTAGTAAATCCGGAAAACAGCTTCTATATGTATAATAATTATAAAAGTTAAACCTGTTTACGTATTTAAACCTGACTCGGAAGCATCGAATTAATATTTTTAAAATAAACGTCAATCAACTGGTTTAATTAAACAATGTAATTATGCATACCCTAATACTGTCTCAATTTTCTAGACGCGTTTTATTTCACGGAAATCCATTAACGTACTAACCACACAACCTAGACTAAATATTGCCCTATAAAAGGTTGGGTAAAACCGCCGGTCGTTAAGCTAAAACGCACCGTTTAGAATTGCCAATACGACGAAACTCAATCTCATCATGATACAACTACGCAGAGCTGTTTGTGTTTACGGAACCATTAACCAGTAGTGTTTGTTTATCAAAGGAACATCGAAATTTTTGAGGAATTGAAATAAAAAAAACAAAGCTTTCGTTATTTAACATCGTTTGTAACAGACTTCAAAAAAGAAGGAAATTCGAGGTGTATGTATGTAATTTCGTTGAAAGGGCGTAATTCATATATGTTGGTCTGTATAGGCTTCTAAATATGTGTACAAAATTTTATATTGTTTGTCTGTATGTTTGTCCACGGATATCTCGCAAACTCGACAGTGGATTGCAATTATTCTGACCAAGAACGACTGAAAAGAGAGAAACAATACCACAATTTTTTTTTCAAAAAAATCTAAACGCAGAAAGTGGATAGGTACACCAACAAATTTTGTGCTAGCCATGTATATAAGAGCAAATTTATTTTTCTCTTATATACATGATAAGTTACAAATAATCTGGCACCGACCTCAAAAAATTGCAGGTGTATCTATAGCGCGAGTCTGATTATGGCATTTGGCACAGAAAACACGCTATTATAAATTACAAATTGTTTAATAAAACTGAAATACAATTAAAATTACTAAACTGTAATCTTCACACAAGCTTATAAAATATCTTTTAAATTCTTTACATGGCGGCTAAAAGACAGAACCATAAACAATAGACTTCATAATAATAGATTAGAAAAAAGGTCAAGAGCGAGTTCTGCACTTTTACACAGATAATATATTAAACATAACGAGACGGTACACGGACTGGTCGCCCAGATGTAGTAAGACACGGACGTAGTGCTTTAAATCCACTTTTAAAGTATCGATTTTTTCCAAAATAAAAATTTGTGGTATTTTAATCTCTTCAGCCGTTTCTCTGTATTACGATTTTTGAAGGTTTAATTTTAATAATTTTTTTTTTTACTATTTTTAATTATACCTGTACGAAAATGTATAAGTCTAGCATTAAAAATCATGTTTTTTTGGAAATAGAACTGACTGGAAATTAATCAAGAAACATTTATTGACGTTGGGCGGTTATCATTTAATAACCTACAGAAAATATAAAAGTTCTCTGTCCTCATGTCTAATAGCAGCTAGTTCTCTTATCCGAAGCTAAGGATCTGTGTGTCGGGTGTGATAAACATCTACCGTTGCAATACATAAACCCTGGAACTAGCGTGACCGATGCACTATGCGCTTAGGGTAACCAATCATACTCTTAAATATAGTGTTGTACTCTATATATCATGCCAGCGTACTCTATTGTCAATAACATTAATAGAGGATGCTAGAATACTCTTTTCACATTATAAGTCCGTGTTTTTTCTTTAGCGTAGCTCGATGGGGTAGTGGATAAGCTCCTCGGCTCGTGAACGTTGTTGCTAAGCAACTTTCGCAAGTGCCGTCATGAGATGGGTGATCAAAAACTTATTATCTCGAGCTACTCCCTGCTTCGGAAGGCACGTTAAGCCGGTGGTCTTTCATTTATAGTCGTCAATAGCCTCCAATCCGGCCGGCATTGGGCTAGAGTAATTTAGCCCATCCTCCTCCACCATACAAAAGGAAGGCCTGAGACCCTGCAGTGAGAACGTAAAAGGGCTGATGATGACGACTCTCTATTTACCAGCTTGTAAACGGATATACTCTATTTCTTCTAATAAAAGTGGACAACCCTAGACGCGCCGGCATCGATTTTAAAAACTTACTAAATAGTGCTTGGCGGCGGCCACTCTGTAGGATTAGTGGAACTGTTGATGGACAAAGCTAACAGTGTGGACGGTATACACGACTGCACGTCAGTTTACCACAAAAGGTTAAATTTCTTCAATTGATTATGAAGTTTACCTACAATGCATTAAGGTTTAAAATCATAACTCACTGTTGAATCGAATGTGCAATTTATACAACTCCGTCAGATTCAATTTTGACAGCTTTGATGGTTCTGTGGCCACAGCAAAAAAGGTCTCAAAAGATATATATTTTTATAAAATCATTTACTTTATTCACACTTCTAAATCTAAATGAAATACTTAAATTTAAATTCGTTATGTTAAGTGTCTCTAGAATAGTAAATAATCTATTCCTGTAAGAATATGAATTTGATTACATTAATTTATGCATGTTGTGCTTACATCGAGTAGGTTTTAATGTAGTCTCAAAGATTCAATTTTTTCTATGTATTAATGTGATCATTGTAAACCAGTTTTGTTAGCCTAATAAAAAAAAAATAAACAAATGGTCAATTTTAACAGTTATGCCATATATTTCCTGCCATATTGACTGTACATTTGACTTTGGTGTATGCTGGTTCCAAACATTTCCAACGGCTGAAGGCCTTTCCTTATAATGTTTACGTAATAATTGCATCTCAGTAGAATCTCGGCCACTTACATTTGCCATTGTACTATCTAACTGAAGTCCAATATTATTAGTGCTACGACTTCCTCACACATCAATGGTGACAGATATATAATAATATGAGACATCAGGTAGATAGTACAATGGCAGAATGTAGTTGAAATTCTATTAAGAAACGATTATTACTTATACATTAGCAGAATTGGCCTGCTGTTCAATTTTCTTTAAAATACAAACCGTTTCCAGAACCAGACTTTAACTTTAACGGTCCTCCTTGGCAAGGTCGTTTCGTCAGAGATTTTGGTTAGAACAGAAAGATTTTCTTTTCGACTAAAAATTGCGACAAGTGCTTGAAAGATTCATCAGTCCTGTTGGGTCCTGGGTAGCTCAGCGGTTAGAGCAGTCGCCCGGATTGCGAAAGGTCGTGAGTTCGAATCCCATCTCAGGGTGCCAGGGACCAAGTGGATTTTTAAGCATTTTGTATTAAGAATAAAAATTGATTTCATTTTAATTCTATGTATATTGAACTTATTGTAAAAATAACATTAAATTCATTGAAAGTGTAGTGTCGCTAAGTTAGAGTAGTAATATAATTAAGTGATATTTAAAATCCTATAATATCAATAATACTGTTATTTTATAAATGATCAAGCCGCATAACTTTACGATAACACTTGTTGCCCCGTTCGTACTCTTTACTTTCATATAAAATTTAATGATTTTGTTCAAGGCAAAAGATATTGGCCCGACTAGCCTTTTGAGTAGAATATTGTATTGTAAAAATACTTTATTTTTGGGAATTATATTCTTTTTATTTTCAAGATGTCATATCACGTCCTGTAGCTATACTGCCCAACTGAAAACCTGATTGCTCTGTGAATATGAAAAACTGAATGATCAGACAAGATTAGTGTGTCTACAATCAAAGTACCACGAAAGAAAATTCGGAAAATTTCATACCGTTCTTATAATTTTGTTAAAATCAAATCTGTGGAGATAATAGATATGTGCATTAGAGGCAGAGTCGGGTCTTAACTCCGTTGCTTCATAAATTATCGAAAGAAGCATTTTCTATGAGTGTATGGAGAATATACATAATTTCTTTTACAGAGGTTATTATTTACGCGCATAACCAGCAGTTATAAATTAGTTTAAAAACTGAATGTTCTAGAATGTTATTAAGCAAAAGAAAACAAGTTGATCATAATTATTCTTCGTATGAAACACCTACAAGTTTGTTTTGTTTGTCCTCCAACAATTTCCAACACTGTTTAGTAGAAATGTTTTTAAAACCTCCATCTGTTAGCCTTGACACTCACTCCGACTAAATGGTTGATGACTTGCTAGAAATTCTACGAAAGATTGAACGACGACGCGTCTCGTCTATATTGAAGACGCTTTCTTTGCATCTTTATATACTTTAAACTTGAAAAGCAGGTGCTTTATTTAATAGGTATGATGACTAAATTTTTTGTCTGTCCTTCAGGTAAATTATTGAAGAATATTATGCACGTTTTTTTGCGTAATCAATAAATTACGGTAATAAATCGACTTAAAATGTCACATGACGTCACGCATTTGTACATTTTCTACAAAGCTCCCCCACTTTAATCTAAGTTATTAATTAAACCAAAAAATATACGTATCTAATATTTTTCTGCGGTTTAGCTCTAAGATTATTGGTGCTAGAAAGTGGTAATTTGGTACGTGAATTTCGCCAAAAAGTGGTAAGGTAAAATTTTTAGGCTACCTCCCCTACATGTAAAGTGGGGATGATATTTTTTTTCGTCTTCCCCATAGTGTGGCGCATCGTCGGATTAGTCTTTCAAAAACATTGTGGGCGCGGGAGGCCGTTTTTTTATTTAATTGCAGCAAAGTCTTTGCTTGCGTTTGAAAGGCAATAATAGACTACCGGGAAAGGAAAGCTTGTATTTTTATATGTCAAGTCAAAAGTTTATATTTGTAATCCAAGTGTGTATTAGCAATAGCTATTGCAATAATTAAAATCTCAAAAATCGAATTAGATGTGCAAAATTCCATTATTTACAGAATAGCTGTAGTAAAAAAATTAAAAGATTTTTGCCTTAAAAAATAAATATTATCATTATATTTGATCAATTTTGCATTCACAGTGCTGTACTTGAAAATATTCTTAATGAAAAATGCTTAAAAACTCCAAGCGACTGCTCTAACCACTGGAAGCTCAGCTTTTATTACCTGGGTGATCTATTTTATCCAACAAATCCAGACTATATCGTATATTTACATTTTCTGATTATGTTTTAGTAAAATATCTTGTTAATTTATTAAATATATGTTTGTTATATAAATTATAAATATTTCTTGAAAATAAAGTGTAATTTCCAAGTGAAAATACTAAAGTTCAGTTAGCTGTACCAAGGTCGAAGTTACGACGGGCCTTGCTGGAAGTTTGCGTCTAAATTGTGAGCTCGTGCGACTAATGACTGGGGTGGACTATTATGCCAAACATACGTATCCTAGGGATGTCCTATATACATATATGGACAGATAGATAAGTGATTTATTTCGTACCAAAATACACACACACACACACACATTACATTTCATTCATCAGAAAAATAAATAATATGTATACCTATATAATAAATAAAATAAAATAAGAAATTAAGTATGTAGATGAGACAAACGACCACTAGAAAATAATATGTGTGTGCGTCGCAGCAGTACACAATGGTCGCAGCTTAGCGTCAAGTATTCACACGTATGCAATGCGTGCAACTCGTTGATTTTCAGCTTCAACCAAGAGTGAATGCAAACAAAATTATTTTGTTATTAAAATCAAGTTAAATTGTATAATTCTTTATTATCATTAATAAATGAAAATGATAAACAAAAATGGTCAAACATCAACAAATACATCGATGCATGTATTTGTTGCCATAGCCACTCGATGTAGCGATTCAATCTCGTAAAATATCGTATCGATGTTAAATCCGCTAATTTAAACGGTGCCCTAGTTAGTGCAGCTAGTTTATCTACCAGTTACGCTAACCGTAGCAGTGCTACGGTGCTACAGTAATGGATCGAAATAATAAATTCGTGTTATCAAGCTCAATTCCTATTTTTTTTTTATAGTATAATATAAAATATATTATATTCGATCCCTGTCTGTAGGAGGACGTTGGTATTATAACACTCGTATCTATATAGTCGAGAGAAGTAACTATCTAGAGTACGTTATAACTGAAGCAGCTATGTTTACAAAATAAACAAGAATTAAGTAAGACCTGTTAATAGTTAGAATACTATTGTTATTAGCTATCATCAGTTCTTATTTCATTCAAATTTTCGTCTATTGGTTAAAAATATTTGCTTATGACATTTTCTGAAGTAATGACTTCTCTCCATACATGCATAGAGAGATAAGATTCTCATATAGTAAGTACTCGACGTTAAACAAATTTCAATGTTTCTTACATACAACTTGCATATAACCTAACGAATCGATAAAAAAAAGTATATTTTGAGTGCACATCCCTAATATATCGTATACTAGACAATTACGTTTATACACGAATGTGTACGCGTTCGGTACTTTTATTGGAATGTGTGTACGTATCTATACGTAATTGTGATTAAATTGATGAATTTGATGGCCTTTACGATTGTCGCAGTTGTATTAGTCTACGTGTATAAAATATGCTTTCAATTGGCTTTCAGAGAAACGTAAAGGGCCTTGAATTTGTTACGACAGCCTTAAGAGGACGCCTACACCCAAAGTCACTATTTTGGTCATCAGAAAATAGAAACTTATTAAAATTAAACTTAAATCCTTCTTCAATATAATTCGTTTTGTCTTATATAAGTTACGAGCTGTTTTAATATAAAAGTTAGGCATAACTTTTAATTAATATTTAATTGTAATATTTAATGAAGCTTTCTAACTTTCTCTCAGCGGAGTACCATTCGTAAAATAATTATACCAAGTGGTGTAAAGAGAAGTTGGCATTTTCAATTTTCATTGGAACATTCTATGGATATCTTACTTGCTCTTGAATGTTTTCATTTCAATATTACTTTGAGTAGATGGTTAGAAGTTTCTATTAGTCTTGCAAACATTGACGTTGGGCAGATAATCTCTTAAATCATTTTTTCATAGTGGAATTGACTAAAAGCATATTTCTGTATTATTCTCATGGACTTTAGATTTGCGAAATGTTCAAGAGCTATTTAGACTGAGGTTCCGGGTTGGTTTTGCGATAGGGTTAATGTAACTTTGCATATTGACTCGGGTCTGGGAGTTGTGTTACCTTCACTCATTCAGATTTCCATGATGCTTTAGGTGCTTAATATGTGTTCTGAACAATGTATGTGTCGTTGTCTAATGTTTATTTAATTATATTATTAAAAATAGTTGCATTAAACACTATAGCCTAGATTAAACCTCTTACAAGCCTTTAGCCTCACTCTGGAAAATATTATGTTTATAACTAACTATGTACCTTGCCACCAGCGGCTTTGCTCGCGTCGTCCTGTATTATAGGGGAGTTTGTAACAATTTGTGGTATCTTGGCTATTGAAGCTTACTTGTTTGATATTAAGTAAATCTAGCAGTCCTATTCCAATTAACAACTATCGATTTCGAATAAAATTTTAATCAAACCGACGAGTGTGACAACTTACCCCACGATTGGGGCTAGTTGTAACGGGCTAGGGCTAAATTGTAACATTAAGAATTGAAAACCAGTTTTATACTTTATAATTAATTATTTGGCATGAAAAACTTTAGACACGCTCCCACAAGTTAAAACTATTAAGTTTAATTTTTAATCTAACAGAAAAACTAACGAATAACATGTTCTTTCTTTACTTAAACTGTTTAGGATTTTTCAGCATACAACCATTTATAATCTTAACTTTTTCAGTAATCAGACTTTTGATTAATTTAGCGTATTTAGCTTTATAAATCTTAGACATGTTATAACAAACTTACACTTTTTAGTTTTATTCTTAATCTATACAATAATATTAAAAAATTATTTCTTAAATTAAAAAGGTACTTTAGGTTCACAGAATTTATAATAACAAAATATCAATTTTTTTCATCTTTGCCGAACCGGTAAACTGATAAGTGTCAGCTGTTACGAGCTCCTACTCAAATTATCTTAAAAGTGCATATTCTGTGTTTTTTCTATCACAGTTTTATTCTTAACATCATATAAAGACATATTACTATCGTCGCGTGCATATAAGTGAAATTGTCTGGTGTTATTATCTAAACCATCGATGCGACTTTGTAACATCTTCGAGTGACATCTACCTACTACAATTTTATGCAAGAAGCCCCTGCAGGGGAATTCGACGTCTAAGCCCGTTGCATGTGTACAGTGTTAAGTGCGACATTTGCGTGCGTTGTACGTCCACACACTCATCGCTCCGTGTATTTGTCATCGGGCAAAGATCAAGCATCGTAGATACGCCATCCGTATTGATGTTACAGGGAAGTAATAACTACTCAGCAAATTATTTTGAACACGAATATTTTATAATTTCTTTATCAACAATGAATTGTATAGCATGTAAGAACAAGGTAAGCCGCAGTGAAGTTTTGGTTTGTATTGGTTGCAAGGGACACTACCATTACAAGTGCCTAAATATGAATCAGCAAACCTATGCAGTCGTCAAGGTTAATTGGTTGTGTCCGAATTGCACAAGTGTATCGAGGCGCCCCAAGGGAGACGAAACACCCACCCGACGGCAGTTCGAACAGCCACAAATGGATGCCGATATGTCCTGCGATGAGCTGAATACTCAACTTTTGGTGTGCTCAACCAGTCCCTTGCCCGTTACCGAACCTAGCATATCGGAGGTCCTTAAAGAAATAAGAGCGTTTCGAAGCGACTTCTCTTCAATGAATTCGAGCATCCAGGCCGTGACTACCGCAATACAAGAATTGAATAAGAAGTTCAGCGAAATGGAAACCCGATTTAGTAGTATCGAGGACAGAATAACTGAAACGGAGAGAAAAGCCTCTATTATACCGCAGATGAAGGTGGAGCTGGATCTCGCGAAACAAAAAATTACAACACTCGAACTAGAGAATCATAAACGAGATCAATATGCCCGTATGAACAATATAGAGATTTCTGGTATCCCTATCGGAGCCGGCGAGAACCTCCAAACCTTATTACATGTCATCAGCAATAAGGTCGGATATGCGCTAGATGATCGAGATATAGACGGCATTGTACGTGTTAAACGTTTCGAAGCTGGTGAAGTGTCTTCATCCGCCGAGTCAAGTGGTCCGCGTCCTCCTGCAATCGTTGTAAAATTTACACGCCGTCTCGCTAAAGACAAATTATTGGCTGCTGTGCGCTCGCGACGAGGTCTCACCACCACCGATATTAACCTTTCAGGCCCTAAACAAAATATTTATGTGTCTGATCACCTAACCCCTCAAAATAAGCTTTTATTAAAACGAGCCCGACAACTAAAGACAAGTCTAGGATACTCTTATCTATGGATAAGAGACTGTAAAATTTTAATGCGAAAGAATGAGAGATCCAAGGTCGAGATAATAAGTAATGAGTCTTGTCTATCAAAATTGAAATGACTAAATTGTTACAAAAAATGCTTTAATTCATATTTGACCCGTCTCTTTTACGTAGCCTTTACAAACTTCTATTATAAACAACAGGTTGTTCAAAGTCTAAACATTGCGACGTCAGATGTGGCGAACTTGTTTATACAAAATCTTCAGTATCTCTCAAATTATTTGATTATTTGCTGCTTTTCGCGATATGTATCTCTCTCAAACTTTAAAATCAAAGCGAATAACACTATATCATTACAATATTGTATGTATAATTTGTTTAACTCACATTAATGGGGCCTACAAAAAAAACATTATTATGCTATTACCAGAACGTAAGGGGCTTGCGAACAAAATCGCACGATTTTCTGTCACAGTTGACTGCATCTGACTACGATTTGGTATGTTTAACGGAAAGCTGGCTAACTCCTGATTTCTATGACGGAGAATATTTCGATAGCAGGTATGCCGTATTTAGGTGTGACCGCTCGCAAGTTGAGAGCGGCGCTAGGCGCGGTGGCGGCGTCGCAGTCGCGGTGCGCACTAACCTAAGACCGCTGCGCAGAGACTGGCAAATCCCGCCGCGCGCCTTCTCTGACTGTGTATGGGTATCTATACCGTTGAATGCAAATAGTAGCAAACACATAAACATTGCGTGTGTTTACATACCGCACGGTCCCGGTTATCGCGATGCGTTGGAATCGTTTTTCACTTTATCAAGTGAAATCTTGAATGACCGTCCAAACGATGATTATTTGTTAATTGGCGATTTTAATATTTCAAATGCGGTATGGAAGGACAGTCATACTCACTGTAAAATGCTTCAAAACGGTGGTGACATACCGGTCGGAATGCTGAGAGACTTTTTGGCTTATACAGGTGTACAGCAATACAATGGAATTTCAAATGCTAGCGATCGAATCCTGGACTTGGTGTTGAGTAACGTTGAGTGCAGTGTCGTCAGTTGTGTCCGTCCTTTGACTCAGGAAGATTCACATCACAAATCTATAGAATTTAGTATTGATATCAATGACTTCACTAGGTTAAGGTCAACGGCAATTCATAGTTACAATTTCTTTAAGGCAGATTATCAGTCAATTAATTACGAGCTCAATAAAATAAATTGGAAACAATTTTTTGACAAATTAAACACACAAGAATGTGTTACTAAGTTTTACTCACTATTAAACAATTTAATAACTAAATATGTCCCTTATAAAATGATCAAATCTAATGCAGCTTGTCCCATATGGTTCACTAAACCACTTAAAAAGCTATTAAATGAAAAAAGAAAATACTTTAAGCTATGGAAACTGTACGGAAATCCATTAGATTATCAAACTTTTCAATTATTAAGAAAAAGAGCGAAGCATATGGAGAATGAGTGCTATAAAAATTATGTAAACTATTCAGAAAATAAAATTAGATCTTTTCCGAAATATTTTTGGACCTTTGTAAAGGCTATTAAACGCAAAAATACAATACCAGACTTTATGAATTATAAGGGACGGAGCAGTAATAATGGTAGGGAGATTTGTGATTTGTTTAGTGAACATTTTCACTCTGTTTTTGTTAGTGGCGGGGATGAGATTGTCTCGACAGAATTTACGAACTCACCATTGAGTGCATTATTTGACATTGCCACCATAGACTTATCTTTCACTTCACTAAATAAATATCTGAAAAATATTAATATTAACAAGGGAGCCGGCCCGGATAGCATTCATCCACTACTCATTCAAAAGTGTGCCGACACATTGACTGATCCCTTATTGTATATCTTCAATCTGTCTTTCAGTACCGGTGTCGTACCACATGAATGGAAACGCGCACTGATAACACCAATACCTAAAGGTTCCGTTAGTAATGATGTGGTCGACTACCGACCCATTTCAAAGCTGTGTCAATTTGGAAAAATACAAGAAAAAATTGTCACTGACCAGCTACTTGATACTGTCAAACGTATGATTGCACCAACACAGCATGGTTTTTGTAAGAAGCGTGGTGTAGAGAGCAATCTGCTGAGCTTTACGGAAATCTTATTGGAGGCAATGGATGGTAATGCTCAAGTTGATGTTATTTATACAGACTTTGCTAAATGTTTCGATAAAATCTGCCATAATACTCTACTAACTAAACTTTGGCAGCTTGGAATTCACGGAGATTTGTTCCGCTGGATAAAATCGTACATACTAAATCGTAGTCAGGCTGTAGTTTTGCCAGGTTATACTTCTACATACAAGGACGTAACATCGGGAGTTCCGCAAGGCTCACATTTGGGCCCATTACTATTTCTTTTATATGTTAATGACATCACAAAACTCATGAAGGATTCCCATATACTCCTTTATGCTGATGATACCAAAATTTTTAGAGTAATACGAGAAGCACAAGATTCTGTACTACTACAGAATGACCTTAATAAATTCGAAATTTTTTGTAATACAAATAACCTGTTTCTGAATGCTGATAAGTGTCATATAATTACATTTACTAGAAAAAAACAGCCAATAAAATTCTCGTATAAATTGTGCGGAAAGATTCTTGATCGTGTTACAGAAGTGAGGGATCTGGGAGTGGTAATGGACTCCAAACTGACATTTGTACCACACATTGATAGAGTTGTAAATAAATCTTTTAAATTATTAGGCTTTATCTTGCGTATGGGTAAACCTTTTCAAAATTCTTCCACATATAAGTTACTATTTAACAGTTATGTACGTAGCAGACTTGAATTCGCAAGCCCTGTCTGGAATCCCCGTCAACGCATACATCAGGATAAAATCGAAAGGGTGCAACGGAAATTTATTAAATCATTAGACTACAGAACAAATAATCAACACATAAACTATGAGACCTCTCTCGTCTTTCATAATATAATGTCTTTGAAGCAGCGTAGAGATCTCATAGATATAAACTATTTGTATAAACTCTTACATGATATGGTCGATGCACCTTTTCTTCTGGAAAAATTATCTTTTCGGGTACCCAGGAAACAGGAGAGAGCAAATCGTAAAAAGGCATTATTCGCTTACAAAGCAAGTAAAACTAACTATGGAAGTAACAATTACATAAAAAGAGCTTGTACTCTATACGATGATACATTCAGTGAAATTGATATTTTTGAGACATCCATAGTTAAATTCAAGCGCCACATCGTAGATCGCTTGAAATGTTTGGACGTGTAGAATAGACCAATTACTAAATTCATTCATATGTTTTGTTTTTGTTTACCGGTCCGTAATGTTAAGTTAAGTACATATGTATGGAACTATAGGTTTATATGTTGTTATGTTTATTTTGCTCATATATGTTTTGTTGTAACTGTTTGTTCCTGAATAAATAAAAAAAAAAAAAAAAAAAAAAATCAATTTCTTAAGTAATCAGCCTTTTAATTTACGTAGACAAAATATGAAATCAGCCTTCCGAAAACAAATTACAATTAGCCCCGTAAAAGTGTTACAAGATACCCCACAGTGGGGTTTAGCGGAACCACATTAATTTAAAAAAAATGCTTACTCGATGTAAAATTACAGTTAACTACAATCAAGCAACAAATAATAAACTGTAAAATTACAGTTAATTATTTGTTAAATATAATAAACTTAACGAAATCAACAACTGCTAAACAATTTGATATCTATGCTAATAAATTTCGTATAAACCAAAAAAGGTCCGTTACCTAACTTTATCGGGGTGCCTCCACAACCATCGCTTCCTGCGCTGTCCGGCGGGATACTAACCGAGCTTATATGATACATTGCGTATTAAATAGTAGGTTGTGTTGAAAATCAAACTAATATTCTTCTTTTGTGTAGATCAATAATGATTGTTACTACTGACCCCTGTTACAAATAGCATATAAACATTCCACTTGAATCACTCTATATATTGAAGAAAACCGCATTGGGCAGTTTTAAAGATCTAAGCGGACTGTGTTCTATATATACTATGTATTAATTATGTCGGCGTCACAATTTCAATTTTAAAAGAAATATTAAAGTTTCTTTATCGCTTGTGTCCATGTAATACGACCGTTAATGTCAAAGTAAACTTTCTTGGAACATCAACAAACCCATTTATGTCATAATAAACAAACAAACGCAACGTTGGAAGGAAGTAACCCATAGAAGATGACTTACTATGAATATACGTAGGGCAAGGTCACACTGGGGATCCACCCTCCACTAATGTTGCTAACTGTGAATATTCCACCAAAATTGATGGGTAAGATCTTATACTATTAAAAAAATGTTGTTAGTTGTTTACTTTACAAGTTTTAGTGGTTAACACAAGCGCTATACAGGTTTTGGTTATGGAAGGCTGTCTTAGTATAATCTTCCAGAAAAATTGTAAGGAAAAAGTATGAATGTCAATAATTTTCAATGAGTTGGTTTGATTGCACTTCCCTTGAATCCGAGTCATTTTGTTTTTTTTTATTAAATTAAATTACGTCAAAAAGTAAAAATACATAATTGATACTTTGTCACAGCCCGGGTTAATTGTTAGATTCCTTTAAAAGAAGACTGAATTTTGAATATAATTTAAATTATAAACTTTATATAAAAGTATATAAGCAAACTTATATGCATAGAAATAAGTAAAAAATACGTATTTACGCCTTATGCTATTACTCTTTTTGATGCTTTGAGCAGTCGCATAATGTAAGTATAGTCGGAAAGTTGGCAACACTGTACACTGCCTATTTAGTCTGCTATTCTCATGGAAATACGTAGTTTGCATGCCCGGCGTCGACCTTTACCAACTGACCTAATGCCTTTTATGTTTATTGTACGTATTCATAAGAAACTATAATGTGCCATCGCCGTTATGATATATTAACGATTGCTCTGAAGAAAACGTTCGTGTCCATGAAATGTAATTAATATTTTTGTCTGTATTTTATTAATATAAAATACAGAGAGATTCTTTAAAATACAGTCAATTTATTATAAATAATTTGTTTTTTACATGTTTTAGCACATGTAAGCTTATAAAGCGTAAATGTTTATAATATGTTTAATTTATAAGATTTCTTGGAAATAAAACTTAATTGCGTTGCTCTGTAAGAGAATTGTTTATTGAGAAACAATATTTCATTTACAATATTTTACAATAATAAATTTTAAACCTATAAATCTTACCTGTAAGAGAAACAACATTTAATGCTATTATTTCACTATTCCTTTTTATATTAGTTTAATTAATTTAATAAAAATAAACTTATAATTATTATTTCTAAATGTAACCATCTTTCTCAGAGAGTAAATAAATACCACAAAGTAAATCATAAAACATTAGTAAGCATGCGCGGTAGTTTAAATAAAGTACTCTTTATTTACATCTCCCCTCCCCCTCAAAAAAATTTTTTTTTTATCTTAGTCTATTTTATTACAGGCACAAGTTTCGTTATATGGAATAGATTTGACTCGCATCTTTTTCGCCCTGTATCTATTCTATATATTGTCTTGGATAATTTTTCCACAATTTTGTATGGACCAATTTTTATCTCATCCAATTTTTTTCGATTCAATCGATTTCCATTTTCAACATATACAGCGTCTCCTACTTCAAATTCACAGTATACCCTATTTTTGTCAAATTTTTTCTTATTATAATTGTGTGATTTTATAGTGTTTTCTAATGCAACTTTTCTGTCTTTTTTCAAATCATTAAATGTAACATTTTGTTTCAGTTCTTCTGGCAAGACATCAACATTTTTTCCTTCCAGTAAATATTTTGGGGCAAACCCTGTCACCGTGTGTTCAGTCTCATTGTACTTTTCCGTACATTCATGAGCAATAGTAGTCCAGGCTTTTTTTTCTTTATTTTCATTTATTTTACATCTTATTTTGTTTGTTAAAGTTTGGTTTAATCTTTCATTTAATCCATTTGAAAATGGGGCATTCACTGCTGTAAAAATAATTGGTATTTTTTGGGTATCTAAATAGTTTTTGAAATCTTTTGAATTTATTCCAGGATATTGATCTGATAGTATAAGACCTATTTTGTTTATATGTAACACCCTTTGTATTAATTTTATGAAATCCTGTGAATTTTGTGTTTTGGACGTTAATATATAGGCAAATCTAGTAAAATGATCTACTAATAAATGTAAATAAGTTTTTGTAGAACGTCTACCTCCAAATCCACCAACTGTATCTATGGATACTATTTCAAAGGGATACATAGCAGGTCCTAAGTGAGACATTAGTCCAAAGTTACATTTTTGTCTAGATTTGTTTTTAATACAAGTCTCACAGTCTTCGCAGATTTTTTTAATATTATTTGTTAAATTTCTTGCTGTGTAATGTTGTTTAATTTTTCTATTCATTTGCTGTATCCCAATATGACAATAATGATAATGTATATTTCTTATTAATTCTTTACTAAATTCTTCTGTAAGTATAATCTTTTCTCTCTTCCTGACACTTTTATAATAAATTTTATTTTTCAAATGCATATTTTTACCGTTTTGTTTTATTTCTTCATTATTTTGTTGATCTCTTTGTATGTCTTTTATTTTGATAAGATTAACTATTTTTAAGGTTTCCTCTTGATCTTCATATGGTTCTAAAACCGGATTTCTACTCAAACTATCTGCTTCCAAATTATATTTTCCTGGGGAATATATTACTTCAAAATTGAACTGCGATAGATAATAAGTTAGGTCTCCAAGTTCATCGTCTGTTCTCGCTTTTATATTCATTTTTTCGAGAGGCTTATGATCTGAGAAAACAGTGAACTTTTTTCCGATAAGCCAGAAGTACCAATATTTTACTGCTTCTTTTATTGCTAAGCACTCTAGATAAATCGCTTTTTTCTTTTTCTGTGATTCATTTAACTTTCTCGAAAAATATGCACATGGTTTTTCTTCTCCGTTCTTTTGTGGTTGTTTTAATACAGCACCTAGGCCCTCTATACTGGCATCTGTATAGATATGGATTGGTAGATCTGGATCATAAATTGTTAGTATTGGTTTTGTGCATAGTAGTTTTTTTATATTGTCAAAACAATCTTGACATTTTTCTGTCCAAACGAATTTTTGTCCTTTTCTTAGCAAATTATGAAGTGGGTCTAATATAATCGATATGTTTGGTACATATTTTCCATAAAAATTGATTTTTCCTAAAAATTGCCTCACATTTCTTTGTGTTTTTGGTATGGGAAATTCTTTGATTGCAACCAAATTATCCTTTAATGGGGTTATTCTATTATTTTTTATTATATGACCTAAATATTTCACTGAATCTTGTGCAAAATTACATTTCGAGAATTTTAATCTAAAACCTTCTTTTGAAATTGCTTCCAGTAGTAATGATAAGTGTTTAATATGTTCTTCAAATGTTTTTGAGAAAATTAATATGTCATCTATATAATTTACCGTAAAATCTGATAATTTATGTTTTCGTATAATATTACTAAGTATTCTTTGAAATATGGCGGGGGATGTTTTTAAACCAAATGGTAAGCAGGTCCACTGAAAATGCCCTTCTTGAGTAAAAAATGCTGTCTTCGGCCTGTCTTCAACTTTCATTGGAATAGACCAAAATGCTGAATTTACATCTAGCGTCGAAAAAAATTGACAATTTCTTGTTTTTATCATTAGGTCCTCAATTAATGGGAAAGGTTGTGATTGAGGAACAACAATTTTGTTAATGTCACGAAAATATACACATAATCTTGTTTTTTTCCCATCTTCCTTTTTAAAAGCCAAAGTTACAGGAGCTCCGAAAGGACTATAAGACTCTTCAATCAAATTATATTGTAGTAGTTTTGCAATTTGTTTTTCAATCTCTTTCTTATCTTCAACACTGCATCTGTACGGTCTCTTGTTACAATATTTATCTACCAACAAATCTATATGTGCTTCATAGCCCTTTACAGTACCAATATCATATTTGTCTTTTGCAAAGAGTGTTTTATATTTACATATTAATTCATCTATTTCCGTTTGTTTTTGTAGATCTAGATGATTGACTGTAATTTCAAAGTTTTTCTTTTCCATGTGTTCGTTAAAATTTATCATATATTTATGATTTTCTTCTATAATCTTTTCCAAATTATTCTTTTCTTCGTCGTTGTTATAAGATTTAATTTTTTCTTTAGTTTGATCACCCGTACAGCCGGGAGTATATATATTTTCTCCTACTGAGTAAACCTCATCATTATTTCTTTCTTGAAGATTATTTATAATTTGTTTTATTTGTAATTTCTCATTTTGGGTAAGTTTAAATTCTTGTATGCAGTCTAATCCAAGTAAAAAGTCATAATCAAAGTTTTCGTCCTCTATAATGAATACATTCATATGTTTTTCAATGTCAAATATTTTTATTTTCAAATTTGCCATTCCTATAGCTTTTTTTACACCATTAATCGTTTTTAAGTTTGTATTATTCTTATTACTCATGTTATCCTTGTAAGACAGTAGTCTCGAATTTACAATTGACACATTTGATCCTGAGTCATAAACTCCCAAAATTTCCAAGGTGTCATTTAATAATAGTTTTATTTTGATTAATGGTGGTATCTTTAGAGTTTTGGATCCATGTCATTTAATTCCGTTTCTAATTCAGAATTGTTTACACTCTTTATCTGTACTCTTTTTTGTCTTTCATTATTTTTATTTTTGTACCAGCATAAGGATTCTGGGTGGTATCGATTAAATTTATTTTCTGTCTCACAGATTTTACATGGTTTCATGTTAGCATTTTTTTCTTTGTTCTGATTTTCATAATCTATCTTTTTTTCTATATACTTTTTATTTACTAAATGTTCTAATCCTCTTATATTATGGAATAAATCTTCTATATTTTTTAATTCATCTCTATTAATTTTATCGGCGATGTAATTTGGTAACCCTACTGTGATTAAATCCATTATTGTGAGTATGTCCATGGATTTGTTCAGCTCTAATAACAACTTTTCTTTTTTCACGGCATATTCTATTAATGAACCCTGTCGATATTTATATAACATTGCGTATCTAACCGAAGACCATCCTCTTTCCATATAGGTTTCACACAAACTTTCCTTCCATATTAACCATTCAGAATTTATTGTATGTTTTATGAGCATGGAGCTATACCAATCCAAAGATGAGCCTTCGAGAAATAATCTAAGTACTTCAATTTTTTTTGAATCTTCCTCTATTCCTAACCTCGTACATTCAGATTCAAAAACAGTTACCCATTGAGATATATTAGTGATTTTTGAATTAAATTTTTGTATTACGAATTTCTCTGACAATTGTTTCATATTACATGTTTTTGGTGTATCGTTTTTTAATTCTGAAAGCTTTTCTATGATCCTAGTTAATACTGTTTCAGAAATTCCTGCAGATGATGTCTCCTGCTGTTCTTCCTGCAATCTTTCTTCTAAAAAATATCCTTTAAACTGGATGTTTCCGTCTTCATCTGTATAAACTTTACTTATTTCTGGTGTTTTTGTAATCCATACCTGTCTTTTTTGATGTCTTTTCTGTAGTGTATTTTTTATCATTTGAAAAGCTTTAGTTTTTACAATTTCTTCATGTAGTCTTATAAGAGATTGAATGATACAATGACTAGCGGTAATGTAACATATTTTTCTCCACCAAGTTTTGTATATTAAAAGTTTAAAGGTTATTAGAAACTTATGTATTTTTTCGAGTATTTGCCATTCACTAGCTGTGATTTGAAAATCATTCAATTCGGTGACAGAACTGCACAATATGTTAATGCCCGCTCTCACTTTTAAACCAAATCCAATCATATCATGTGTGGAATTCCATCTCGTCAAGAATGGGATTCAGATTTGATGGCACGCCAGCTGCTTCACAAGCAGACTGAAACTTCTTCTTCACTATTTCACTTCTTTTTATTTTGCTGGAAATACTGCGTTACTTTGTTACAGATGTACGCGAGTTAGCAATATTTGGTGCATATTCTTCATCTTCCTCAGTTTCGTCTGCATAGTCTTCATACTGCTGATCTTGCGCGTTAGTGTCAGTCTCACAGTGTAATGCTTAGGTCTTTAATAAATCTTGTACACCAAGGTTTAAAATGTGAGCAAAGCACCGGAAATGTTGATTGTCTGAATCAAAGTATGGTGGCAGCTGTTTGCCTAGTTCATACATAAATTTAGTATTTGCAGTTGCGTTGTCGACCGTGATACTTTGTATTTTATCAATTATGTCATATTCCAATAAACATTCGTGGAAAATCGTTGCAATATCTTGCCCAGTATGTCGACCGTGTGATGGTATAAAATCAAGAACTACAGATCGATACTTCCATTCGTTGTCTATATAATGCATAGTAACTCCGTGGTAACTCCTACCAGCAATTGACGTCCACCCATCAATGGTAAACGACATTTTAGATGATAACTGTTGAAGTCGTTCCTTGAGATTCAATTGGAGCTCTTCAAATCGCTCTTTGACTTTCCTTCTAAGTGTGGACCTTGTCACTACTGTTTTCCGACTTAAATAAAACAATAAATCTTGTGTTATTATTTAAAACATACTAGGTTTGAGCGTTTAGGAGGAGGAGGTTTGTTGTTGTTAAATCTAAAGTTGTACTGTAATTTACCAAAATAAAGTACTTAGTTGTTACAGGCCGATTATGAAAACAAATGAAAATATGGGTGCTTTATAAAAAATATTTAACACGATAATTACTTACTTAATATGTGTGATGTAATTGTGAAATAAGTAAATTTATTCCTACCTGTCCACTTCTTCCAGCAGTTACGAAAAAGCTTGCGATATCTCCGCTTAATTTTGGTTTAACAGGAAGAAATATTTGTGATTCCTTTTTGTGGAAAGATATTAGATGTTTCCTTAAGCCTGAAGTGTTATTATACACCGAACTGTTATTTCTAACTACTCCGTGAAGTCCTAGCTGCAAGACGCAAGAGTCTTGCGGGATTAGTCTTGTTCTTGCTCAAGTCTTGCATGGTCAGTCTTGGTCTTGGTCTTGCTAAAAATACGCGGTCTTGTTCTTGGTCTTAGTCTTGCAAAAATGCAAGACCAAGACCAAGACTGAATTTGGGCAACACTACTCCTATTGCTATAGAAATTTTGGGGTTCTGATGAAAAAATTGCATTCATAAAGCCTTGAAATGTAACAGTAACAGACGGTCAGTACCATCGTAAATAACTCTGCGTTTGATTACAATCGTTACATCTATGTTGGCTATCAAAAATTAAGTACTGATAGGGGACTGTGCTGCAGTGTTACCAACCCTACTGTTTTAACAGTAAAACTCGACCACGGCAAAGCGAAAGGGAGGGTTATTTGTCTGGTATTTATGTATGTTTGTATGTATTTAAGAATGTTCATCTGTTCCCTTATAACTTCTCATCATAACTGGACAAATGAGGTATATTTAGAAGCGTCTTAGTTGTCCGTGGACAAGAGGCTATATGACGTTACATTAAGTTGGCAACAGCGCCCTCTAGAAAGCGTAAAGTAAGAAACTAAAAAATGTATTATTCAATCATTCCGTGTAGTGTATCAAATGAAAGGGCTTAATATTGATAGATTTTGCATGCGATTTTGCTTAAATACTCCCGAAAATTAATTAAATAAAAAAAGTAGTTCAAAAACTACAACCTGATTACAGCTACGCTTTGAAAATTTGAAACGAGAAATTAGTTTTATAGCGTTAATTATATTATAATAGCGATGGCCAAAGGACAGCGTAGTCGTATGCCAAAACAGTTTGTTATGATCAGGGGATTAAGAGGGGATTACACTATGCAAATATAATCCTTAATAACCGATTGATACTCATTTGAAGCCACAGAAAGGCACATGAAAGAATTCAATGAAACTACGTATGATTTTAAAATGAAAACGAATCAAAAATTAAGGCTATTAAAGATGAATGTGGAAAATATATATATTTTTTTATTTTTATTTTGTTTCATTTTTATTTTACATAACAATATATACAAGTCCTGAGAACTAATAAAACAATGCAACTGTTTTAATTATGTGAGTACAGTATGAAATGTGTCTTTTTTACTTAATCTACTGTTTTTTCCTGCTTTTTATTGGTGAGCTGTCGTTTTCTAGTGCTTGTGGTTGGCAGCACTGCTGCGCTGTCCGCAACGGTAATGAAATGACATAAAACATTTTATTTGTTTCATTAAAAATAAATACAGACTTCTCTTCAGGCGCATACCAAAATCACTAACTTTCGACAGGTTTTGTAATAAGAAATTAAGGTCCAAGAAACTGTAATGAAAAATGAGAAATTTGCAACATATTTCTTGTATCTTTAAAAATTTTAATTTTTACATTTCTTGATTTAATTATACTTTTGTTTTTTAAAGAAAAATTGGTGAGTTACTTCGTAACCGAGGTCTTTATACAACACTTCTACATAATCGTAATATAATTAAAATAAGTTTCTGACGCGCTTCCCATTCTCTGTCGCATCTTTTTCATTGCGGGCGCAATGAGACAGACAAGTATAGCTATTTGAAGTTACTCCCCCTTTTCATGCAAATTGTAAATTTTGTTTAACTTGTGATTTGTTTATTATAACGGTTTTATTATAACATCACTGGCTCCCTACATTTGTTAGCCGTTCGAGAGTTTGTCTTATTATCTTTCTGTAGTCTGGATGATACAATGTAAAGAATAGCTCTGAACGTAATTTCTAAGTTTATTCTCGTAAGAGTGTATTGTAGTACATATGTGTGAATGTACTAGATGTCCCGGTGTACTTTGTTTAACTTCTTACCATTTAAACCTTCCGTGGACTACGATAAACATTACAAAAAACAAAATCAGCTAAATCCGCCCAGCCGTTTTTAGCGAGACAAACGAACAGCAATTGATTTTTATATATACATAGAGACTTTTTTATACAATTTCTTACCGGATAGGGGGGTATAATTGCACCTCCTTGCGCTGCCATTTCCATGATCATATTATCTTTACCATTATGGATACAATAGATTTTATACTGTTGTTTCCAGAGTTCTCCACCGCCGTTTAATCCTACGGGCCGAACGAACGACGACGACGCCATCGTGTCTATAATGGAAGCAGCCGAGGAGTTCATCTACATATCAGTGATGGACTACGCTCCGGCTCTTGAGTTCGCACCCAAGTTGAAGTAAGCATTTTCATAGTAAAACCAGAGAGCGCGTTACGCATACGCACCGAAAATGGTTTGTGTGTGAACGCGCCCGTGCATATCTGTCGTCGCACGCGCACATTAAAATTACAGATGTCAAAAGTGCTCAAGGTACGATTGGCATACTCTGCATTTCTGATGATTGAATAACCTATAAACGCCAGCCCTACATGTTTAGGCTATTATCGTTCGCACAGGGTACGAGACGGCGTACGTTTTTAAATGAATGAAAAATTCTTTATTGTACACCAATGGACAAAAACAAATATGTGGATACAATAAATGTGAATGCACAATTGGCGGCCTTATTACTAAAAAGTAATTTCTTCCAGGCAACCTTGTGAACTGAACAAAAACTATATCTAAATTAGATTAGGGTAGCTTATGGTGCCTCAAACTTTATCTTGATATCATATCTCTACATATATTTAATTAAATGAAATACATACACAAAATAATAAGTACATAAATACTATAGATTCTATAATACATATATTTATATATAACATATATATAAGCCCTTAGTTAGATGACAGATAAGAATCAGACGGGATTTTTTTGGTTCACGATCTGTTAATTTGAATCTGAAATTTTCATTGTCTCATTAATATAAATGACAGAATAAAGAATGGAAATGATTAGAAAATTCCAACAATGAATACTGATACGATAAGTAAGGCCGCGTTTGTATCAGTAGAATTATTTTGCACCGACACGATACAGAGACAGCGCGTCTGACTCTTGGATGAAGCCATGTGATCTCGATGTTTAGAAGAGGCAAAAAGAATGTTGTGGGCTAGTAATAGGTTTGAAATTTGATATAAATAAAAAGTAGACCACTAGCAAAGTTAAATGAATGAGGAAGTATAAAAAAAAAATTAGTTCGTGAAATCAAACTACATAGATGTTTCTACGATATTTTCTTGATTTCTCCATGACAACCCTTCCGGCTTTCTTTCATGTATAAAAGTAAATTAATTTTCAAAACTCGATAAACAAGTCATATTCTATTTGTACTTTTTCGTATTTGTATTGATATCAAGTTTCGAACTTTCCAAATTTCAGTTTCTTAATATGTAAGTTAAAAGGAACGAAAATGACTGTCTTTGGTCCATTTGTTGTTCCCTGCAAAAATCAACTTTTGGTAGACACCATCTAGTGAGGTGCTTTTAGTGCTATCTTTTTTTTCTTAAAATACTTCCTCATTGAATTCTTAGTAGATAGGAAATTACACAACTTAGCTCCTAGCTACCGAGCGAAAGTATTCGCGCTCGTCTAAATGCGGCCTTAGAATATTTTACTATGAAACTTATCTATTGTACTTAATTTTGAAGAATATTACATCGACATCCCTAGCAGATTTTGTCATATTGTGCAGCAGATTTTGACTATAATAAAAAATGACTTTGATTTTAGATTCTGGCCAAAAATAGATGACGCAATACGTCGTGCAGCTCTCGAGCACAGAGTGAAAGTGAAGATGTTGATCAGCTGGTGGAAACATTCTCACCCATCCGAGGTCTACTTCCTGCGGTCCCTGATAGCACTCACGAAGTCTTACCCGCGCGTCGATATACAAATTGTGAGTATCTTACTTTGCTGCGAGGATATTATTCAATAGATGACATAGCGTTCTAATTGGATGTATTTTTTTGTGATTGAGAATAATTTTTAAACTTAGTATCTCATTTCAGTCAAATAAGCAAGACAAAACGTGTTTGTTACGTCATTTCATATTAGATGTAGTGTATAATGATCCAATGAACATGTTTTTTTTTTACACTTGAGCATAGTAGGTAATTAGGTATTGTTAAATTCTTAATATATCTAACGGTTGCTTTAGTTTAGAAGAGTATGGTCATATTTTTAACCAAAAACATGAAATTAGAACATTATTGACGCTGAAAAATACAGACACTGTGTCATTTCACCTCATCCTAGTATTTTATGTATTATCAAGTTTATTAAACTACTTTTTTGGTGGTCTACCATAAAACTAAGTCAATTTCTTGTTTTTGAACTGAAAAGTATAACTTCTTACAAAAATTATCCTTCGAGCTTTTCTCATTTCTTGGAAATTTAACTTTCGAATTGTTGTAATTAAGATCCTGCCAGCATTTCGATATTTTTACCACGTGTTTTGGTCTTCGTAATTTTGTTACACATAAACACCCAGTTGTACAAACGTCCAATAATGTTTAATGATAACATTTTGCTCTAATGAACTATGAACATTACAAATTTGATAAATCGTTTTAAACTAATGACAATTTCAATAGACATTTGTGCAACTGGAGGTATATCACCGAAATATTTTTTGTATATGGTGGTTTTAGTAAGGTATAGTACAATGGAGCTCGCTTTCTGGTTACTATGACAAATATAAATATACTAGGATCTGTAGTTCCTAGTTTGCTGGATTTACCGACACGTCTGCCACGCCCACTTGACTATCTTGATATATTTTGAAATAAATCTTATAGTAGTAGTAGAGCTGATCAATCAAACATGGTTGATGCAAATTGAGCGCTATGCGTACCAGTAAAAAATCTTACTAATTACGGTGTATAATACGCGGTAATAAAAACGCGCGGTGAAATATCGCAGCGTGGACAAGCCCTTATACTACTTTTACTTACTTTTTTTTATATCAGAAACGCTTCGTGGTACCTTCTACGCCCGATCAGGAGAAGATTCCGTATGCCCGCGTTAATCACAACAAATACATGGTGACCGATAAAACTGCATACATTGGGACTTCCAATTGGTCAGGCGATTACTTCGTAGACACAGCCGGCGTAGCGTTCGTATTCCAAGACGAATCCCATGGAATAATCCAGAATGTCACACAGGATATAAGGAGGGAGCTTCAAGATGTGTTCGAACGAGATTGGACTTCCCCTTATGCTGTTCCGTTAAGGTTATAGCATCTTATTGCGTTGAATTAGAGTTCGGTTTGCGTTACAAGTTTGGACACAAACTATAGTCGAATAAACTTGCTCAATATGAAGTTTGATGTCAACTGCATTTAAGGGTTGGTGCACAACTGACTGATTTATCTCGTCTCATCGATCGCGAGAATTGCTACTTGACAATAAATTATGAAATTTGTTGGAAATGGTAACTTTATGTAAACAACAAATATGTAGTATTTTTTTGTTTTAAAATAATTTAACTTTTGCAAAATTAACTTGCGATTTATCATTTGTACTTTTGACGTCACAGTTTAATAAACTATATGACTTGAAATGTCAGGTGACTGATTGTTTTCGCGGGAATATTTAAATTAATGAATAAAAATATGTTTTTCTGCGTTTAATAACACTATTTGGAGATAAATCTAATGGTGGTTTAATATGTTCTTTATATTGAATTTTAAAATGCTTTTAGCATTAAAAACAAGTAGCCAATTGACAAATCAGATGACATTAAACCTTGCACGCTCAACTGATGATCCGTCGCGTACTTGCGCAATTTCCATGAGACGTTCGACGGATTTTCAATCTGATTTACATTGACTCTAATTTTTATTTAGATATTTATGCGACTTAATATTATATAAGATAACTTTAAGATATTATGTATTGGAAAATGTTTGGCTGTGTTAAAATATTAATTTTGGCGATATAACTAATTAACATGTGCCAATGATATTTTAATTATAAGATTATTTAAACAGTTGCACGCTATTCGACTATAGATTTGTAAGTATTTTCATTTTTATTACTAACGTTATACGGTTGAATCTTATTTAGCAAAGCTGTTGAACATCTTTCTTCCAATGATTGGAATTGCATTGATTATTTATTAATTTTAAAGCATGTAATTTGAAATGTTGAGCATAGATTGCGTATAAACTTGGTCCTTTTATATGAATAGGTAACATTTTTAAACTTCACGAAACTTGTACAGAATATATAAAGTAAAATATAAATAATGCTAAATTTAATCTACTGTAAAAGTATTAATAGAGTTAATTATCTGTATTATTATTATGCCTGTGTATGGTAACGATGCTAAAGCTATGATTATCTTTTTGCCTGTGAATTTTTTAACGTTAATAATTCGAATATTTAATTGAACTGACTGCATCATTGATCATATACCTAAAACAAGTAGATATGTGTAAAAATACATATGCATCTGTTGAAATTCAAATTAAGACGGCAACGTAACCAGTGGTAACGCTGGAACGTGGATTTGGTCGCGTCTCGTAAATAACACCGCTAGTGTCTCATTTACACTGGTCGGTGCGGGTGATTTTGATTTATTTACCAATGAAGTCCACCTTTTTACATTTTATACATAGTTTTGACGTAGGAAGCCCCCACTCCTCAACTTTAGTGCCTATCATAGCAATTTATTGTTAAATTGATGCAGAAAAATTACTTATCTAAATGATTTTCTATCATCTGACCGACGGACTAAATAGAATTTATTTTTTTACCAAGGAACCATTTCCATTACAAAAACCATCATAAAACAAAATGACTGGCAAACTTACCATACATAAGCATAATTAATTGCCATATGTCTCGTATATGATCCTGTGTGCCTTCGATTTTGTGTGATAAGAGTGCTTATATCTTGTGAAAATTCTAAATTTGATGAGTTTTTTTATATCTTTACGCGTTTGATGCGTATCATAATGTAAATAGTACTGTTTCTTATGTTGTGATTACGTGGAATTTTCCTATAAAAAATGTATAACTTACGTCTTTCTAGTTAGGATTATTCTAAGATTGTAAAAGCAAACTATATTCCAGTATAGCAATAAATTTGTGGATTTACTGAATAATATATAGAATAGTCATATCTTGTATAATATTTTTTTCAGCAAATTAGAAATTGGTTAATTAAAGTATAAAAACGGTACCTTCTTCCTTGAATTTCTAATGTCAGAGGTCGACAAACTATTGTTTTCTTTGGAATAGTGTACAAGTTAAAAACTCAAACATTATGAGACTAAGTTGAAAAAAGATAATATAGTATTTTCAATAATATATTTCTTTGACCCAGTGCCTAAAGGTCTCATTAATACTTTTTTGTTTAGTTTTAAAGTGCGGCTAATCAAAGTTACCGATCCCTGCATGTTGCTGTCTTGCGTTCCCACATGGGAAGTTTTTTTTGTCGAGTTCTTTATATAAGATGTAATATTAATATGTACCAGGACTTCGTGGTTTAGTTCAGTGGAATATACTGAACAACTTTCACTATGGGATTTTGGAATGATGGAATTCACGAAAAATTAATCAGCTGTTTCATACTGTTGGCGAATGTAGGTATTGAAATTTTGTATGACAGCTCATTATTTTTTCCTGGAGCCAGTTGCTCCCATAGTTAAAGTTGTTCAGTATATTTAATTTATCCACCCTACGAAATATTGGCACATAATAATATTACACCTTATGTAGGTTTATATACATACCTATTACTTGTTGTACCTGTCTGTCATCAACACACAGGTTATATAAATCTGTCAAATGTCCCCCCCACATTTGATTTTTAACCTGAAATGCAGTCGTGTGTACAATGGAACTAATAAAATGTAAATAATTTGTTTGGTGTATAAGCTCCGGTTTCCGAATCTACTGTTTTGTTATTTCTCACTGCATACTCCTTATGGAAAATAGCAGTTGAATTTTAGCGTACTAGAATTAATTTTCTACTGTTAAAATGTACGAATAAGATGGATAATAAAACAACGTAGCTATTTAATTTGTAAATAAACACTTACGCATTCATACTTGTTTTTGATTTATGAAAAAAAAAACATCTTTGACCTACTTCATTTTGGTTCAATGAGGAAGTCTTTAAAAAAATTGTGCCCGAAATCAAACTAGAGATCACTATGGTACTTTCTTGATTTCTCCATGACAACCCTTCCGGTTTTCTTTCATGTATAAAAATAAATTAATTTTCAAAACTCAATGAGGAAGTATTTAAAAAAAACGAAAGCACTAAAAAAGCACCTCCACTAGATGGCGACCCTAGCAAAAATTGATTTTTGCAGGAAACGTATGGACCAAAGACGGCCATTTCCGTCCCTTGCAACTAACATATTAAAAAACTGAAATTTGAGAAGTTCGTAACTTAGATATCAATACAAATACGAAAAAGTACAATTGGAATATGAGTTGTTTATTGAGTGTTGAAAACTAATTTACTTTTAAACATGAAAGAAAACCGGAAGGGTTGTCATGGAGAATTCAAGAACGTACCGTAGCGACATCTAGTTGGATTTCGGGAACTAGTGTTTTTTTTAAATACTTCCTCATAAACAACTCTTGTTCTATTTGTACTTTTTCGTATTTCTATTAATATCTAAGTTTCGAACTTCGCAAATTTCATTTTTTTAATATGTTAGTTAAAGCGGAAATGAATCTTTGGTTCATTCGTTTCCTACAAAAATCAACTTGGCACGAGTCGACATCTAGTGGTGGTGCTTTTATAGTGTTTTCTTTTTTTTTAACACTTCCTCATTGGGATCAGCTTTTCCGAGTATTCTGCTTTCTCTGTGCCGTTTATGGGTATATACTATATCTGTATGTATAGTGTAAATCCATATATAAGTTCTTCTTCTTGTCATAATTGCTTCCAATCTCTAGCATTTTACTTGACACGTAATATAGTAAAACACGGTTTTAAAAAATGGAAATATTTATTTGTCATATTATTAAACTAATACACATTTTCTATACATCACTTTGTATTTAGATTGTTAAGAAGTCAAATAAATATATATAAAGAGCAAAAGACGACAAAATCAATTTGCCATATTCTTTACGCAGTGACGTCTCTTTTTTTCTCTCTTCCTTGTTGAATGTAATGGCTGCACTAATATAATAGATATTGAATTAATTATAACGCAGATCATATATGAATTAGAATCCTCTTCTTGTAATGTAGTAAAAAATCAGTTATATGGTCCCATTAGTCAATTGACTGACATTGCAATCAAAACTAATTTTAATTAGTTTTTGAAAACCGCTGTTTATCAGAACAGTATTTTATAAACTAGGTCTCTCGACAGAGGAGCACAATTCCCTAGCTAATTCAAAGCGATCGCATTTAAGTAAGAACGTGAACTGAGTTCAACTGACAAGTTATCGATATAAGTTATAAGTGGGTTTCACGATTGCTATTAATGTAAGACTGCATGCCCTGACCTTGAAGTGGCGATTATACTTACAATGTATACTGACCATACTGATTTGATGTTCATTTGCATAATTCAAATTAGTTGACAACAGGACACCAATTTATCACAAAATGGCAAATTTCCACAGTCGATTTTGAACTTCATTTTCAATACATTAAGGTATAAAATCAAATTGAGAAATTTGATATTTTAACTTTACGTTTTATTGACTGGTTTAGTGGTTTTAATTTAAATAAATATATAACAACATCGGATACATTGCTCAGATTCCAAGATGAGTAATCCCCCGTATTATGGAGTATCTGAGACAACGAAGGTACGACAACACCCAGACCCGAGACAATGAAAACATTGACCCAACCGAAAATCGAACCTACGGCTACGGAGGTAGTCATACGGAGTTTATAATAAGTGTAGCCATTATATTCATACCTTACATAACTTAAAAATATAGAAAACTAATAGCTATATATTAAAATAACAGAGCAGCTTAACATATCGGAAATCATTAAAAATACCAGTAACATTAAAAACCTAAAACGTCTAAACTAAAGAAATAATTATTTATGTAATAATAAATTCTAAAACTAAAATTTTCCGTTAATTTAATTATATGTCGTAGCGCATGTTAATACGAATCTATATTCCATGTTGTTTCACTTACATCTCGAAAATACACAAACATTAGGTACATGAAAAAAATTCGGTATAAAGATAAAAACTTTTACCGTTGGTGGAAAAAATCTCGTCTCATCATTTACTATGCAGAACAAAAATGTGATAATTGACAAAATCAATTAATGGAAATGAAAATGCAATAAATCTTCTAACTTCTATTTGATTTTAATTACTCTGATTTCTAATTAGATGTACTAAACTGACAGTTCAATCAGGTACGTAGCTACCGTCATATCAATGATACGGGACCCTCATATGCGTAAGCAAAAATTCATAAAAACTTTCCAATATTATTTTATTTCAATAACTTCAAAAGTAAAAAAAAGCAATTCCATGTCTTGCCGGGTAAAGCGTGCGTTCAAAAGTTGGTTACACCTGATGTAGCAGTTATCGCGGGCTTCGGGATTTACTTCAATGGGAGAATCCCGCAATAATCGATGTATGTAAATACAATGATAAACCAAGAAGAGTAGTGTTTATTTATACGTTTTATTTAATAATGCATTACATTGTAATACGAAGAAAGACACGCTACGCCACTGAGTTCATTTCCCTTCTCATTGAGTTTCATATGGACTTCAAAAAGTGTTTTTTTTTGTCTTCATTAGGTAGTTTTATTTATCTTCCCAATTAAAATACTAACACTCGGATGTTCTCATATAGTCGAGAGAAATAATTACTTTAGAAAATAGCATGTTATCAAATAAGAACTGTTGTATTATAACTAATAATAATTATATTCTTACGATTAACTTGTTATTCAAATTCTTGTTTATTTGTAAAAATATGTGCTTAACTAAATACTTTTACTCAAGTAATTGCTTTTGAGTAAAAGTCGAGTGACTGCAGATAGAGGTGTTACAGTCCTGTCAAAGTTACAGTTTTGATAAAAAAAAAAAAAAATCTGTTCGAAATTAATAATTATAATTTTCTAACTCTATAGTTTTTAGTTACCCTTTTTAGTTAACCCTATGGTAAACTAGAAAGTAATGCACGAAAGTAAACGAATAATAATTCACAGATCACATTCCATCACTCTGTTTCACAACACTATTATTTATTTGCAATGGCAGCCCACAAAATTTAGTCCACCTAATTAAAAATCACAATATAATTTATTTAACAGATACGTAACTGAATTATATTACATATTTTATTATTTAAATGTATTAAATCTAAACTCAACACCTATCTATGCATGTGTAGCACTGTCTTCAACGAAGTCTCTCGCCTCTTCTTGGGTGACACATTCCACGTGTGACACTTTATTCCTGAACTTGACGCCGTAGAATTTGTGGGCGTGCTCCAAAAGCTCCGGCCGGAAAGTGGTCGTAATGAATTGAGCGGAAGATGATAATTCGTGGATCATGTTCGCGATCGCTTTACGATGTTGAGCGTCTAGAGCCTAGAGGGTAAGATAAATATTCAATTAAAATAGTGATGTATCAAGCTGTTGGGAATATTCATAAATATACCTTGCAACATTTATAATGATAATTAGATATAGGTGATTTACTCAATAATGTGATAACACTGTCATTTTTTTTCCGGTTCCCAAGCGAAATTTAAGAGTTTTAACGTGTGTCCTGCATTTTTATTATACTTCCCCTGGTGTTTTAGACATTAAGAAACCAGCAAAGGCAGCCGCCATCATAGTCCTTCGAGCAGGATAAAAAAGGGAAAAAATGATGTTGTCACATTATTGAGTAAATCACCTATAATCTTATTTTTATTATAAATGTTATTATTCCCAACAGTTGCTAAGTTTCCCAACAGATCAATTTGAATTATGTTTGTTCAGATAGTAAGTAATATTTGAAGCAATAGCTTTTAATGTTGTTTCTCTTTACAGGTTATTAATTAATAATTTCAGTGTAAAGTGTAAAAAAGATTTGTGTTTTATGATGATTTGTGAAAAATAAATTTCTCTTTACAGAGCAACAACTTTAGTTATTATTTCATGAGAAAATAACATATTACACCCATATTTTATTGTCGCAAAACAAACTTGCAATTTTATAATCTGTAGATCGGAAAACCGAATAGATTGGCAATTCCCGGTTAAGACCATGTCTAAAACCGTTAAATAATATAAAGCAGAGCAATTCCGTAAAGATCCAAACTCGAATTCTAAATCACTCAGGTGTCCGAGTACACTTCGAAAGCGACATCCGCTCAACCTTGAATTGATATTGACGTTTAATGATGGCATAAGTGAAGTGAGTTACGAAATCACATACGGATAGATTATCTAAGACACGTATGAATCAATCATTCTTGTTTTGAATTTTTATATGAAAGATAGAATTCCTTAATTGGAATTCGGTCACCGAGTCATAGATACAGTATACAGATGCCTCATCCCATAGAACAAAATGTGACCGTCCTAACTCTGGCTATTGTTCGGGCTAGTTTGTCTTACTTGAGTCGGCGCTAGATACCGCAAGTGAGCAAGCAACTCTGCTATTCTATGGATTTTCGCATAAACGGCAATAGATGGCGTCGATTTGTAGCACACCATAAAATAACGTTAATATGGATACACATTAAATATACCTATAACAGTTTCTTGTGTCTACTACTCAATGTAAGTTTATCGTCTTTTATTTTTGTTTTAAATCGTCAATCAATCAAAAATTAAACACCAAGAAAAAATGTTTTAAATAAAATAATAATAAAAACATTTACAACGCCATCTCTGCATAGACATTTAATTATTTAAAGCATACTTTTGCTCTAAAATTGTGACAACTTGTAATTTTACTAGAACTCGATTAAATAACCCTTTATTTCGTTATTCCGATTTATTTCCCTTTAAGAAATTATACTGGTTATTATATATTTGGATTTTTCACTAATGTAAATATTGAATGATACACGTAACGCCATCTATTGTAATTTTAAAAAACAAATATTTTGAATTTATCGATGAGACCCTGTGCCCAAGTGAATTTTTACGGAATCGCGGTTACTAATCAGTCCAAAGTCATTAACTTACCTGATCGATTTCGTCGAACAGATAGAATGGTGCAGGATCACACTTTTGTATGGCGAATATAAGGGCCAGGGCCACTAGTGACTTCTGCCCGCCGGACAGCTGGTTCATCTCTCGCATATCGCCCTCCCCGCCAGTGAACGATACTTTGATACCGACGCCGGCGAATTGATCTCCTGTCGCACGCTAAATTAGAATAAAATGAAAGAAAGAGGTAAAGTTTTTTTTGTTTGTACATGGTCATTTTCGGAAATACTGTAGGCCGACTATCTAATTACAAAATCTATAAGTGAATAGTTGAGATTTATGGAATTATTTATCTGCAATCGCATTTGGAACGAATAATGGTTTGAATAATCGAGAAACAATGAAATCTTACCTAAACAAGTCGAAAGAGGAAGGGAGGGGTTAACTCTTTCGTCTAACGTTTCTCAATAGATTTTAAAGATATTTGAACTTAACGCTTGTATTAGACAATTAACGTCAAATCAACAATATCGTTCAGTCAATGTATTAAAAAAAAAGTCGAGATCACAATTTTAATGTCAAAATAGTTGTAACGTGAAATTCTTGAATATCTTTGATAACAATTGATATCACCATAAACACGACACTAAACCGGCGGGGACTGATGATGATATAAAGTAGATTAAATATTTCAAAAAATAATAAACAATTTTTTAATTAAATAATGATACAAAAAATATGTTCATATATAAATATATGTTCATAATTAATGTTCATATAATTTTCGACAAATACCGGTAAAAAAGAAGTTTTTTTTTAAACACGTTCGAACGACCTCCTTAGACGAGTGGTTCGCATGCCGGTATCGAGGTCCCGGGTCCCGAGGTCCCGGGTTCGATTCCCGGTCGGGTCAATATAAAAAAATTGGTTCTGTGTGTTGCGGTACGTACGTTGACTCAGATACTCCCCAACCCGTGTAGTGGACTATTAGTGGTTATTAGGCTTCGAATCCGAGCAATGTATATGATGTTGTCTAATCTATATATTAATACATGAAGCAAAAACTTTGGACCCCTTTTTACGTAAATTGCGAGTACGGAGGAGTATGAAATTTGGCACACTTATAGTTTATATGTAGGAGAAATGGAAACGGCTTATATTTTTCACAAATAATACTTGTAAAGTACATTAAATCGATAAAAAAAAACATTACACACACTACTATGCATTTTTTTCACACACAAACAAGTATTTGCTACACGCATTCATGTAATCTGTGGTCACATTGTATCTTTTGACATAGAGTTTGTTTGTTTCTTTTGAATATTGGCTTCGCACAGTTTGTGCATTTAGCCAGTGTTAAGTTTTATATGTTAACCATAGACATCTATTTATGTTTGTGATGTTTACTGTGGTTTTATTGAATGTCGAAAGATTTATGTCGAATAATTTCTAATTGAAATTTATTACGGTTGAATTTCAACCACTAGTATTTATTATTATACTAGCTGAGCCGACAAACGTTGTCCTGTCTTAATTTTGAATATTGATTTCAAACAGTATTTTTTACAGCTATTTGACGATATTTACAGCACGCATTTTGTCATACGTTATGACGTAAGGTTACATTAAAAAAATATATATTACCCAAAGCACTAAGGTTAAATTTGAAATAAATTTATATACTGATTAAATATTCTTAAATTTTCCACACTTTTTTCTTTTCTTTTTCTTATGAAAGAAAAACAAAAGAAAATGGAAATGGAAAAGAACATTCTCTTAACAATAACAATCATTCTCAATCAAAGAATAAGCGATATCAGTCCAGCCGTTCACAGGAAATAGGGATTCAGTTTTTATACTTAATGCACAATTGTACATAGGCGGACTTAATGCCTTTTCTCCCAGTCAACCTTTGTGTGATATGGAGATTTAATTATAGTGAGTAGGTGCTCATTTAAGTACAAAATCATAAACCTACACAAATAACGTAAAGAGATAAAACATGGTTACAAATTAATTATATACATGTAAATAAATATTATTATTAATTTATTTTCGTAGATGTTACAATTACTCACCTCAGCGTTGAGTTCCGACGCATCATCAGCTCCGGTCCTCATGATGAGCGAGCCGCGACCGTGCGGCACCAGTTTCTTGAACACCTCCGTGAAATTCTTGCTGACCTGACGGAACGTGAACTGGATCGCTTCCAACTTACGGTGCTCCAGTGTCTCTATAAGCTCGCGAATCTTTTCACCGCTGTTGGAAAAAAATTGTATATTCATCATCGTATATGACGAGTAATTGCTTATCTGTCCGTCAGGTACATTACTAAAAAAATATTTAAACCATATTTGCGAGATCAATAAATTAAGGCAGTACATCGAGTTGAAATATCGCATGACGCCACGGCTTTGTACATTTTCTAAATAATTGTGTCGTGAGCGAGACCCCACTCCTCTTTAATGCGTATTAACTAAGTCATTTCTTGTTAAATTGAAGCAAAAAACAATAACGTACCTAATATTTTTCTATTGTATGACTGACGGACTAAATAGATTTTTTTTAACCCAGGCATCATCCCTATTTTCGTATATAAAATCAGTGTGAATTAATTTTCGAGTTATCAATTCATAAATAGAACTTCGGTAATAAAAAATAAGCAAAAACTAAAACAGATGTTCTAATTTTTGCTCATAAAATCCTGTCCCAGTTATCTGGCAATGAACAGGGGATGTGAAATGGGACAAGCATCTAACTATCTTTGTACAAATATTACTTTCATTGATTAGATCGAATAAACAGGGATTACCAGTAACGAGAGGACCAAATTGAGAACCCTTAGGAACACCGTTATAATAAACAATATTCTATATCTATAACATTCTCGAACTAAAACTTAAGTATGTTTAGAATGAAAAATAAAGCTTTTTTAGTTGTTCCTGAACCTGTATATACCACCTTTTTATCAGAACTAATGTAAACGAGAACAAAAGCTTTTTGTAAGGCTCATTAAATATTTCCATATCTAATTTTAAAAAAAAAACTACTTATCGTACAGCTAGCCCTCTTTCGTATATTGAAGTATTTGTTAAATAAGAGTAACATGTAATCTCCATTGCAGAAGGTAGATTGATTCTTACCCAATATCCAGCTCTTCTTTGCGTTTATAAAGTTTTTCCTTTTGCTCCGAAAAGCTGATGAATTGATCCAAGGCTTTTTTGTTCACATGGTTGTACTTTTTTAAATGCTGATTGGCTTTCTCTAGTTCTTTGAAAAGCTGCAAATCAATATGACTTTAAAGATTATTTATATCTACTTCTACTATAATATTATGTCAAATTATCAGTACTAGACTGGTTTTTAAGAACTTATTATAGTTTTACCTTAATATATCAATGTTTTATGTGTATTATAAGTACGTACTTGTTTTAAAGATAATTTCTGATATTTAGCATGTAATTCTGGTGCATTTGGCAGCGTACCCAGCGCTGCGATTTTGTCTAGTGATTCTTGTATTTTCTCTTGCAGTAGAACTTCTTTTGAGGCCATCTTCTCTAATCCTTTCGCATCCTCCTCCATTTTGTCTTGTGCTTCTTTTTCCTACAAAGAATTTATACTTTAATGTTATTTTTTAAATTTGTATTAACTTTCAGTATTAACTTTCAGTGTATAGGACGAACATGTTTATATTTGAATATTATTTTAAAATCACTCAAACGTTATATCTTCTGGTCTTAAGTAATAAGTTCAAGCCTAACACTGAAATCTACACCTAGAAAACATAAGACATACCATATATCGTGGTTTCCAGAAATCAGTCTCAACTTTATATTTACCTTATTCCTCCACTTGTCTAGTTCCATTTTCAGTGTCTTCTCGTTCTTGACAGCTGCTTGAACTTTCCTCTCGACTTCTTCCATCTCTTTATTGATCTGTTTGATCCGTTTCTCGGCGGCGGTTAGATCACCTTTACTATTCGCTAAGCGACGCTTACGATCTTCTACTGATATCTCTTGAAGAGCTTGCACTAATTCGTCTTTACGTCTGTTGATGGAATTTTATTTATTTACTATTACCGCAGATATATGTCTGAATTGATTATTGTCTGTATTTTCAAAATAATATATAAAGATACAATATAGCAGACATCAATTCCAAAAGGATGAAGATTGTATGGCACCATTAAAGGGAGCGATATTGTTAGCATAAGATACATATCTATATAGATCTTGTAAGATTTGGAATATTCTGTCAATTATTATACCACTTTTATTCTCAGAAGTTTTTAAGTATATTTTTGCCGAAGTCAAAAAGCGATCATCAAATACTAACAATCAAAATAATAAGCAAGAGTTAAACTTTTAGGACTCGCATACCTGATCAAGTTGTTAGTGAGTAAGTTCTCCAATTTATTCTTGGTAGCCTCCAGGTTCATTCTGGCGCTGAATGCTTCTTTATTCTCTTGTGTAAGTCTTCTGATGGCGTCATTCAACTCATCCACTTTACCTTGATCCGCAGTCGATAATTGCTCCATTAATTCCTAAACAGTTAATATTAGGACCATTTACGTATTGCGTATGGGAAGCCAAATAACTGCCATTTTGAACTTAACCATAAACAAATTAAGGTCTTTTTTCACTACTACTATAGACTTATTAGAGAAATTTTGAATTTTACAATCAATCTAAACCTAAAATTTTCCGAAATATAAAACCAAAGATTTAATTTTAAAAAAAATGTATATTGGATTTAATAAGTTATAATATGAGCATTACAGATTCATAAATTAATTACCTTTGCGAGAAACTTAAAAACTGTCTACTGTTAACAACCCTAGAAATTATAACATATTGGTTCTAACATAAACATTCATCATAATACAAAGGTAAGCAAATAATAAATTAACAGGTATTTAATATAAAGACAAAATTCTATTACGTATTGAACTTACCTGATGTAATTCAGATTCGAGTCCCTCTTTGGTAGCTTGCATCGCTTCCAAACTTGAACGGCATTGAGCCAGGGACCGTTCTTTGGGACCACGGAATCTTTCGATAGATGCTAACTCTTCTTTCATCAAGCGAATGTCTGCCTTTACTTTATCGAAAATATCCCTAACAATAAAGAATTTAATTATCAATATTTCGGAATACCATAAAGCTAGAATGCGACAGGCCCAGTTCCAAATTTCTGTTTTGATTTTAAAAACATCATATATTTGAGCAACGAACCTAAACATAATATGTACACAGGATTTAATTGAAAATTAAATGTCAAAAAATGGTTCCAACTCAGCATATGCTTGTTTTACAATCTTGTGAAATTTAAGAACATTGCACTGAATACCATAAATTTAAAATCAGATTTAATTTCATTGTTCAGTACAGATATCAAAGATAGATATAAAAGTCTTGAAGTTGTTATGCATTTATTAGAACAAAACGTAAAAGTAATATCGTAGTAGTTATTTTTGCTTAAACAGTGTGGATGAGCATAAAATAAGCACAGAAATTTAAAGGTATCCTAATTTAATTAGAATAATCGAGGGCGATTTTTTTTATTTATTACTTTGACTTATTATTAGCCTTTAAAATAATGTGGTCATGTGGAATAAAGCCTGTCTTAGTCTTGGTTTGTATGTAATGTAATAGGGATGACGACTGGGTAAAAAAAATGCAATTCTATTTGGTCCGTCAGTCAGAGAATACAAAAATATTAGATACGTATTTTTTTTTTTACTTCAATTTAACAAGAAATACCTTAGATAAATAGAATAGCTACGTCACAGTTGAGTAGAAAACGTACCATAACGTGACGTCATGCGAAATTTCAACTCCATGTAACGCCGTAATTTTATGAATACGAATACAAATAAAAAAATACGTGTTTAATATTTTTAACACTCTACCTGACGAACAAACAAACAAAAATTAGTCATCATCCCTATTGTGTATGTAATAATACATACAAAAGATCCGATCAGGTTCAAGGCCCAATGCGACGCCCGTGACGCAAGACAGTCCTTTATTGTCTAAGTAAATAATCTACTATTCTTAGCTTGTGAATTGTAGAAATATTTAATATTTTTTGAAATGGTCATTATGTGTCAGTCAACAAGAAGGAAATCATTCCGTACTTCAATGAATGAAAAAAAAAAGGGAAATATATTTTGAGTATCTTTGTGGTCTCTATTATTTCAGCAAAAGCTATTTTATATGACACAAGTAAGTCAAAGTAGAGGTTCAGACAACAATTTAATGAAAATGTAATTGTGTGTGATTATAATACGGCGAATTTTTTTGCAAAATAAAAACGCTTATATTTTTAAATCAATAAACAAAAACAGAATTTTTTCAATGTATGTAGTCTTTGATTCACGATTGAGTAAGTGAAGTGAAACATTCAAAGTATAAAACAATTTTAATGATATACTGAATTTTTAACAGGTTTGTAACCTGTGCCATTATTGTGTTTTATTTATTTGTAAGCATGATAAACAACACAAACAGCAAACGATAATAATTTTTTTTTACTGAAAATCCCTTTTTTTACTCCACAAATGACGTTACGTCTTCCGAGTCATCGATTATGCGGTTTCTTAAACAGTTTAATATTAAACATTTCTTTTGGGTAAATAATAAAGGTTATTTACATAAAATAATCTTTTTCGTGGAAATAACTCTCCATATTTATAATTTAATAGTTTATAGTAAAATAAGTAATAAGTCTAACTTCCTATTGAGGGCTAACAGTGTACAAAATTGAACATTATCCATCGCTTAATTCCAATAAATGATTGATGAAAAAAATAGTAATAAAGATTAAAAAGTGACAGTGACAACTCACTAACAGATAGTGATCCCCGTATGCAATCAATAAATAGTGGTGTCCTTGGTAATTGATATATTTTTTTTAAAATTGATTACTTACTTTGCTTTCCCCTGTTTAGTTTCAGTTCTTTGCATCTCAGATACAATAGTGTTGATACTTGTTTCAGTCTTATTCAACTCTTGTCGTAAAGTGCTCAGTTCTTGTTCCAATGTTGTTATTTGTTCCATCAGTTCAGAACGAGTCTTCTGCATTTCAAGACGAGATCGCGATTGGTTGAAATAACCACCTGTTAGGGAGCCTTTCGATGATACCTAGAAGAAGTATGAAGCAATTATAACTCTTATATGTAAAGTAATAAGGTAATCTTCGTTGATTTCTATGGATTTGAAAAAAAAAAAGTTTATTAAAATATATCAAACCCATGGAAAAGCATAACATATTTTCTATTTTTTTTTATAAATTTTATTATTATAAGCTTTTTTAATATATTCTTTTATATTTATTCTCCTTGTATACAAGGCTAGACATATGATATTTTTCTGTCTACCTTAACATCCGATCCCATGCCCGGTAAGCAGATATTACACATATTCATTCTCAGTATAAAATAATAGATACATAATACGGGTGTGGACAGTAAACGAAAATAAATACATATTATTTGTTTCTAGTTGTGTTAAATATACTATTACCGATAATTACACTTTTATGCTTATTATATTTATAATATTGCTAAATTATGAAAAGACAAATAAGTCATACGTTGTCACGTGACCGCAAACAGCGCGTGACGTCACTCATATCAGAACTTAAGAGTATTCAACCTTATGGATACATAGAATGGTATTAGTTTTAGAGGGTCTTGACTTCGTGGCGACTCCTTGACATAAGTTGGCGTTTTCGCAGGAAATTTTGAAAATACAATTTATTTTAAATTCTTAAGTTATTAAATGAAATATATATAAAGTAAAATTATTAAAGAAAAGTTGTCTACCCCTATTATATTAAGTGTAATAAAAATACTATACAAATATCTTCTATCACAATATTACCTGGTCTCCTTCCAATGTGACGCAGTCCAAGTGGAATTGTTTCCCGAGTTCAGTGGCGCATTCTAGATTTCTGCAAATCAACGTCTTGCCGAAGATATATTTCATCGCCTTCGCGTATTTGGGGTCGTATTTCAACTTCTGCACCATCGCTATGGCGTTCTATGTTATATACAAAACAAATATAATATATGCACAACAATAATATGAGTGTTAACTATTTCGCGAATTAAAACATATACACAGACCAACAAAGACCTTCATATAGAAACTTTATCACGACTCTGATTAAAAAATTTTTGTCCTATTGTTTTAAGTGGTTTTATTCGTATATTTTAATATGGATAAGACTGAGGGGATCTAAAATATTAGTTATTTAAGACTTAATAATAGAGTAGCTTGACTTTATGTTGTAGTGGGAGAATATTATCGAAATAATTTTGTTTGTTAAAAAAGTATATCCTATGGTATAATATAGGTATTCTAAACAATAAATAGCTATATCCTTTGCTATGATATAAGTAATCTAAGCAGCGAATATAGGAGTACCTACAAATACAGATCTAACACTAATATTTTTTCTCTATGAGTTCAAGTAGTGACATTCTTAAGTTGGGCTCCGAAACACGAAGGAGCTCATGATATTATATTTTTGCTCACCCATCTTATGACCGGCCATTTGAAACTTGCTTAACTTAAACATCTATATTCAAAGAAGGTGTTTGATTATTTGGTGCATACTGTTATTATTGAGATAAACATTTTGAAATAATAGTTACGGTGTAATTTTTCGTTCTTTGTCTTCACTTTATTTTTTTCAACTTTCTATTGCTAACATATTAATCTTAAAGCAACTAAATCACTCACATTGTCATTAGGATACACCATGTCTCGTACTTGAAGTCTGTTCAGAGGCATGAACGTGACTTCACCGGGTAAACTCTGACGGTTCATCTCCTTCAGAATTTTGGTGCCGACAGTATCTGACTCCACTATGTGATGGAATAGACGGTTACCGGCTGTTACCTAAGAACAAATACAAATATCGTGAGAGAAAAATCACCGTATGCGCCTGCGCACATTACTTTTCTATAGATAGAATCACATAGGTAAAATAGAAGACTCTTCAAAACTCTAATATGTGTATTAATTTGAAAGAAACGCACTTTTCGACTATAGGGATGTGACCTGAGTAAAAAACAATCTTTTTAATTCGTCAGTCAGACAATAGAAAAATATTAGTTACAAATCTATTTAACAAGAAATAGGTAACTTATATAACAGGCATCAAAGGCAATAAATTAAAGGCTAATTTAATAGTCTACTTCGTCTATTTTATACACAATACATAATGCAACGAGGTAGGACCGAGATTGCCTCTGATGCATAGATAGTTTTCACGGATATGATATTAACAAAATTATAAGATATAATTTTGTTAATATCATATTATAAGAGATAAGAAGGATACAAAATTTTCCCAATTTTCGTGATCAAACAGTGGCCATAATCAAGTATGCTGAGCCCAATTCAAATCAATAATTGCTATCGACTTGAGACAGCCAAAAATATTAACCAGGATAGAAAATAATATATTCTTATTTCAATATATTGAAGATAAGAAATTAATCATTGTGAAGATTAGCAGTGATAATTTTTGTCTTAAAATTTTTTATATATCAACATTTTAACCGTGTTTCTTCACTAAGAAATATACTATAGTTCTCAAATTTTTTATTACAGTTTATTTGTTACAATAAAATAAATGATAATAACATCGTTAATAAAAAATGCAATAACATTATAATCACCTTCAGTATTTTGAGCGCTATATAAATAACATTAGTACTTACTTCAACCGCAGTGTATATAGTCTTATCACAAGTGAAGTTCTCAATGACAGGTCCGTAGTATTGTGTTGCTATTTTCGCCCACTCTCCCCCTCTCTCTTGGAATGTTTCTAATACTTTTCTGACACTGTCCCTTCCGTTGAGGATCGGCTGTAGAAATCGTAAAATAATTTATATGTACAGAAAAAATATGTAGTCAGTACGCCAAATTTAATATTGTGTTGGTAATGGTGAATAATATTCCCATTTTAGTCTCCCTTTTTTTAAACTGCATCAGCGTTAAAAAGTAGTCTATAAACTCATTGCTACTTATGACTATTAAAATAACTATAAAAATTAAATTATCCATATTATTATTTCATTATGAATTTTAAAAAATCTTTGTCATATGTTCTGTTAACGATAATAAACCATAGGAAAAAGTTAGAGCACTGATAATTCCTTTTTTTCTGTATTGGGTAAATATCATTGCAGTTTTTATTGCCAAAACAGAGCATGCAATTTCTGAGGAGATTTTTTAAATATCTATTGGTATTTTGTGAATTTAACATTCAGAAAAAAATGCTTGGATTCTTGCTTACTTTGCCAGCCATAGATCGAAGTGCTTGATCAGCTTTAGCTAAATCTTCTTTCAGAGAAGACAGATTCTGCGTCAATGTGGTCTCCTTTCGCCATAGTTCGCTATAAAACAAAACCATTTTACCATTATAATGAAAGTTTTAATTGTATATAATAATATCATTTAATATTTCACAAATATAAAATCATTATAAAAATAAATTAGTACTATACTTCATGGCTTAGCTGTGGTTTTAGTACTGTTAGCAAAAAAAAAAGTTCGCTAAATATTTCTTGGATTCCGTGTTTAACTTTATAGATACGTCATATTATTGGAAATATTACGATTGGCATGTCTTAAACAAAAATTAATAAAATATATTTTCTAAAGGGGCTATCCCTAAATTACGTCACATATTAAGAGGGAGGGAAGGAAACAAAGTGTGGCACTGTACGACATGGGGGTGGGAGGGGCCTTAAGTTTAGTGGCGTCACATTTCAAAATCTATTAGTACCTAAGTGTTAAAACACAAACTTTAAACTATTACTTTACAAAAACCTCAAAAACATATACAACTATATTCTATAGTCACTCGTTCTAATATAGGTGATCGTTTTTGTTTTGTTTTATATGATGTTAATATTATTCAAAAATAATTCAAATGGAAATAAAACTGATTTCGTAACCTCTGTTTTCATTCAGTAATTTCTAAATGTAAATTTGCAAAATATGTGACGTCACATTAGTCAGTTGTGACAAGGACGGAGGGCGATGCAAAAAATCGTATAATTTATGGATGACCCCAAATCAAAATATAAAGTTGCCGATTTTAGCAGCAATTAACGATAGCTTAACGTTTAAATTAACGTTTTATAACTTCGGGCTCAATTACAAATGTCAGTTTGCCATGATCCGGTAATAAAAAAAAATATATTACCATTATATTTATGCCTTTTTTTTGCACGTCTTACGTTATGTCGAAGTTGAAGCGCAATGCGAACCAAGATGGCTATTTGACAGTACTATTTTTATTTATCTCGCACAGTAATTAACATAAACCTAATTGTATTTATATAAAAAAGGCCTCACTTAGTCCAATTTTATAAACAAATTTATCATTACAGCTTGAATAAAAGATAACTTACTTCCTAGCACTCTGTTCTTGATCCTTCTTTTTCTTACACTCATAATACTGTTTGTTGTGTTCATCAATGGCCACTCTTTGTCTCTCCATCTCTTTAGTCATTTCTTCTATCCTCTTCTCTAATTCAGTCAGTTTGGTCGCGTCACGTCTTAGATCTTCGCGCAATTTACCTTCGTGGTCCTTCTTGTCCTTTATTTGTTTATTTAGAGATCTGTAAGGGGGTAGCATATTTTAATTTCTTTTTAGTGAATATGAACAAAACCATTTTATCAACTTACCGATAACTAGTACTGCTTAGATTAGAATAATATTGTTTATTATATCCACACTACTGCCTCTTATAAAATGATTTTCTTTGAAATTAATATAAATCGAAACTCAAAACTCATAATATACAGCCAGGTTAATACTTAAAGTCAAATTTCTTCAATCGATATTAAGCCTACACATGCATTAGCATGTATAAGTTCAAAAATTACTGAAACATGTTCTTTTATAGTAATTTAGCTGCTCTGTGTACATACAATAATATTGTAAGCAAAGTTGAAGCAGCATGTTGCTAAGTTGCTGGCAACAATGCGTGTTGCGAAGTTGGTCAACAGTTGCGCAACAAATATTTACTATGAATACAGGGCTTAACATAATTTTTAAAACTGGCAACACAAGAATGAGTGTCTATACATAAAAATATTTGAATAATTAACAGCATCAAATAAATACCTAGATACAATAAAGCGACAGAGTATTTGATACTTTTCTGAAAAATATTTTAAATGGTTAATTGATACATTATGTATAAACACACTATATTTCATGGGAATCTGTTCTTTTTTCGATGAAAATAATTGTTGAAGTTTAAATTAAAAAAAAAAACGTGTATTTGTATCTACTCTGGTTTTGTTTACAAAAATGAACTAGAAATTGTATGTATAAATAATAATTTTGAGTATCTCTAATAACACTGTTTTGACATGACAGCTTTCTTGTGACGTCACATGGCGGTAAACAGAAACTGTTATTGGTTGCGACGACAACGAATTACAGGGCGTTTTCTTCGTTCATTAAATTCCTAAAAATGTTGCATTTACGTCACATTATTTTACTAAAGCTAAACACATGTTGTCTGTAGATTCTAAGAAATAAAATTTATTAGATTATTTATCTAATAGGATGGCAACATGCAACTTATTTTCAATTGCGTCAAATACCCTATTACGCGTAATGCAGCCAAAAGTGACGTAAAAATGAAGTACTTACTTCAACTCTTTCTCGATCCATCTATCTCTGTCTTGCTTGGAAGTGAACTGTGTGCCTCGTCCCTGTTTCGCATATAACTCCTGCCTCTTCTGCTGATTGAGAGCTAAAGCTCTGGTGCATTCCTCCTCGCGCGCTTTCATCTCCTCGTATTTCGGCTTCAACTCCTCTAGCTCGCGCTCTTTCTCCGATATTTGCTGCCTCAGTCGTTCCAGCTCAGCTTCGGCTCTTTCCTGTTTGGCAATAGTCACCAGTCTATTAATATCCCCACTGCTGAAGCTCAGGCCTTCTTTATGGAATCGAATCGAATAGGTAGAGCGAGCCATGACCCACGTGGGCCCAGTGCGGATTGGCGGGTATTAACTGCAGATGCAGCCGGGACCTATGGATTAAAGTGCATGGTTATGGCCCATTTTCTTTAACCTTCTTTAAGGAAGGCCTGAGCCCATGCAGTGGGAACGTAGAAGAGCTGATGATGATCTGTGCAAGAAATACTTATATTTGCGCACTAGTGAAAGAGATATGTAATGCTGGGTATGAAATTTTCAGTCAGTGACCGAGTTATAGCAGGTATATCGTTTTCAGTTATGATCACATGGTTGTTAGAAGTCAGGCAATGTAAGACCATAACAAAAATGGCGGAAAATCTAAAAAACATTTGTATATATTACTAATGATAATTATTTATTGTGAAATGCAGGTTACTTGATTACATGTTATTTTAGTGTTACATTGTCTCATTAAATTTTCACCATTTTACAACCCTTTCCTGGTGTGGAACTCGTGCACCTACCCTAGTTACTATGAAATGAAATATGTTTGTAATAATACCTTAGATTTGTTGTCACCATCAACATCATCAGTCAAGTCTTTGATGGCCAGTTCCAATTTGGTTTTCTCTCTCAACAACTGTTGCTGTTCTGTCGATAAAATATCCTTCTCTTCGCGTGCTGCAGCCACATCTTTACGCGCTTCCTTCAGTTTTCTAAATTATTAATGAATTATGTAAAATATTAACATATACTATGTGACACCGTCAACCATATACTATGTGACATGCAATAAATTAATTATTTTTATTATTATTATTAGGGGTGATCATTAAAAATGTAAATCCCTGGATACGGTTCGGAATTCCGATATTCATTTCTTTAAATCATTCATTTCACAGATATAAATCACACTGGAGATAATACAAAAAAAAACATACAAAAGAAAAGAATGGTGTCAAGTGCCATGTTAATTCCTATGAGTAGTATTCTGTTTCAGTAGCAACTATATACGGTTCGGTAGGAGACAGTGCACCACAAATTTAAATACATATGCACACAAATATTTATAATAGGAAAATGTATTTGTCCTTTCACATTGCAACGAAGCGTTAATATGGTATGTTATTTTGAATGGTACAAATTCTTAACTAGAACGCGTTAACGTAAAACTTACACATATCTCAGTTTTTAAGGTTAACGTGCGATACATTTAACAGGAGAACCTTCGACTGTATAAAATAAACACCCAATTGCCCAAACATCCATTAAATCTAAATGACGACTTTAAGCTCTAATAAGAGTACTTTTGACACGATAAATAGTCGTTTGTGCAACAAAGTGTAATAGCTGGTTTACGTAATTAAGTAAATATGTAGTGTAGTGAGTAGATTTTTAATGGCAAGTTGTACAAACGTCCATTTAGGTTGAATGAATGTTAAATTTGTATGGGGTAATGTCGCTTTAAATAAATTACGATTTTAATGGACGTTTGTGCAACTAGCTGTAAGTCAATTTAAGTGAATAATAAACTGTAAACACACAAATAAGTAATAGGTACCAAGTTAACATTTAATTAACTACTTATGAGTTTAATTAGAATTACTTCATAAATTAAATTAAAAATCTACTTACTACTTAATCACGTGTAAACAAGCCATTAGTGACATATACCCGGTTTCTTAATTGAGTATCTAATACATACCGATTAGCTTCTCTAACGTGATCTTGAGCTTCTCTTACTAAATCAGCGTAGTGTTGCTGCTCTTTACCGCTGTTTGAACGCATCTTCTCCAACTATATTCATATAATCTCACTGTCAGTTCATTTATATACAGTGTGTTAATTATCGGGGGGCTAATTTTAAAATATATTGCAATCCCTTCAATGTGACATTTGAAAGATATCTACGAAACAACTATTTCACATATCATAGCGATTGCAACGATTTTTTGAACGATCGGAAATAATGATACCGTTAGTTTTAACATTAATTGGATTTGTCTAAGGCAAATGTTAGACTCGTATGATATCTTTGAAAACTATTCTTAACGAAAAATGCTTAAAGCCCCAGGTACTCTGAGATGGGACTCAAACTCACAACTCGAACACACAAGCTGTTCGCGCCGTTCCCGTTTCTCAGCGCGGGCCGAGGAGGCGCGGGGGGAGGAAACCTGTCTGCGTCACCACTACTGCCAGCCGGAGGACGAGAGCCGAACAATACCTTCTTGCACAACGAGACGCCGGCGCGAGAGGGCGCGCGCACCACATCATTCCTTATTATATACAATCACTGTTGTAATAATTATAAAAAAGAGGAGTAAATTTGTAAAGTCATATTTATGTTTCAATTACTGAACACAAGCATTTTTCATTAAGAATATTTTGCAGTATACCATTGTGAATGCAAAATTGATATAATATAATAACTATTGAGAAATGTCAATGCTATGTGCAATCATTCAAGGGGTTTAAGTAAATTTTTATCATACTTCTTGACCATTCAAATCATCATTATGACTTTAGAGGTTATATAAATAAATCGCTATACTATTGAAAAGGATTGCAATTGATTTTAAAATTAGACAATTAGTCCATTGATTTCGGACACTTTTTCCACGTATCATAGAGTAAGTTCCAACTTTTATAGCGTATAGTGAGCAAACCTACGAATCCCTACGATTATGGAACGATGATAATGTAAAATGTTTCATTGACCATAAGGTGTAAAATACAACGGCTTACACTCACACTCAGCGTCGTCAGGTAGCGATATTGATGGATACTTCAATCGTTCTGATCGTACTTCAAGCCTTCTGTATACATCCGTTAGTTAGCAATATCAGTTATATTTTACTGTAACCATAAGGTTCATAATGTAACTAACAGCCTATATTAAATAACAAGCATACCTCATCAAGTTTTCTTTTATTTTCCCTGTGCTCTGTGTCGTGAATAATAAATTCTAGAACGCGACGAGCGCGATCCCACTTCTGGTATTCTTTCAGTTCCTCCTTCTCTTCTTCCAGAGTCTTCAGACGTTCTTCGATAGTCTGAAGAAATTCATTAATCTTCTCCACCTGAATAGTTGGATCAAAAGTTACAAATAAATAAAAGTATTCTAGTAAAGTAACAGAAAATTTCTTCACACAACCTAATATATTTTGTTGGTATTGTCTAACATCTTCATAGAAGAAATACATTCTTAATACATTTCAAGATGATCATTTTCATGGTCATGATAATGTTCATAGCTATATTTGGCTCTAAATTTGATTGTGTTCATTTGTACTGGCTAAAAAAATTTAAAACCAGCACATATTTGATTATCTATTACAAGTGATAGCTTACATCTATTGCATCTTAACTAATATAAACTTTAGAGATATTGTTTTGTTATGTAATAAAGAGAGTGTTTTGTTTTTTTTTTTTTAAATACGTCTTACCTTTCCTACTGTCTCTTTGAGAATAGTGACAGACTCTTCTCTGCGTTCATCATACACTCTTGTACCAGCCACTTCCCTCAACAGCTTCAATCTGTGTGAATCTGGTGCCACAGCCATTTGGTTAATCTGTTGACAAATTATTCAATTTAAAACGCTATAACTGATAAGCGCAGCATCACGATGTTTCATCTACGTGTTACTAGATAGCATTACGTGTCATTTAAAACGCGCACCACCGTCGAAACTATGTGTGTCATGTGTCATATACATCAGAGAGAAATGAAGGATCACTAGGGAAGAAAGGGATGGGTAGCGTTCAAGAACTTTTTAGTAATACCTCGAATTCACCAGTACAGCCAAGGCCAACCTAGAATGTTCTAGAACATTCTAGGATGTTCTAGAACATTCTAGGTTATGGTAATTCGGTTCGTGAGTAGTGAACTGAATACGAGACCAAGCGAATACAAGCGAAACTCGAAGCGATAACTATATGAACAATCTATTAGCGTTGTGAAGTAAGTGTAGTGACGTGAATAAGAGAAGCTGAAGAAGTGTGCATTTGCTGTTGGTTCATTTATGTGATCTTATTAAGTACTCGTAAATAATGTCGGAGTGTGAACTATAACTGGCATATTTTTTTTATCCCCGAACCCTAAGTCGTAAGAATAGCTTGATAAAGGGGAATCATCTTTAAAGAACTATCATTTTTTATTTCTGATACAGAAAATGATAGAAAAATAAAAAATATGAAATGCTTAATTTTTAATTATAAAATGTTTTAATTTTACTTTTTGTTCTATGCGATTTCCTAGTTATTTATATTTTCTTTGTATAATTTTTAGTTTAAAAAAATAAAAATAAAAGCTGGATCAATTTTGATGCTTTTCTATCTTTCTAAAATTTTTGCTAATTAAAATAATTATCTTGATAATTACAAACCCTGCTTATTACTCATGACTTGTAATATATAGTGTTTATTATTTTTAATATTACACTTACTTGGAAAGTTCATCAATAATAAAAGTAGTGTAATGTAAAATATAAAATAGCCCTAGGTTGTAAGTAGAATTCATTACTTAATTTGCAATATACATATTATATATGTGTAAAAGTTGTTTACTTCAAAACTACTCGCTAAATCAACTCTACTCTAGAGTGAGAGGATTAGTGAACCATGGGGAGGCCTATTCCAGAGGACAACCTGATTGTATCAATAAAAACCCTGCTATTGAGTACATATATTTAAAACAACAACAATGTATTATTTTTAAGGTAAATAGTCAGATAATAAAGACTATTTCTGTTTTATTTATTTATTTTTATGAGAAATAAAAGTCTTACTTGTTAATGGCAGTTTAGCAAACTAGTATACAAACCTTTCCCTGTTTGACAATGTAGTAAGGATTGGAGTTAGAAAGTCCAGCGCTCTCCAGTAGATTGAGGACTTCTGACCTTGGCACCACTTTTTTGTTGAGGAAGAATTGATCCTTCTTGGACCCAATGACCCGACGTAAGAAAATTTCATCTTTCTCAATCTATGAAATCAAAGTATATAACTCTTAGATGACTTAACTTTCCAAATAAATATTGAAATTGTAAACATCATAAATTCCTTATATTAATTATGTTTCAATTTTATCAATAAGACAACTGTGTCTTGTTTACTGAAACAATAATTAGTTACATTAGGCCCAGTGATCATAAATCTAAAACTTTTCTCCACAGAGCTTTACTACGTACACCCAACCATATTTACCGATAAAGAATATTTAATCATATCTGTTATTTTTTGTAAGTAAAGAAGCAATTTAATTTATGTGATGTTAGAAAAGTATACAATAACACTACTGTTTAGGTAATCTAAAAGCTCTCATAGAAGGACTTATCATTATCATTTTTTAATACAAGAAGAAAATACACAAAAAAAAAAACAAAATATATATGTTTCATACATACCGGTATTCTATTGTCAGAATTGTCAAATATAATTTCAACAAAAGCAGATATAACTCTTGGTCCAGTGCCTTCATGAAGCAACGCCAATCTTTGTTCAGGTCGGAGATGAGAGAATTCATCGCTCAATACAAATTGAATAGCTGTACACAAACAGACATTTTAAATCATCATATTAGTACTAAATATACAATGTAAAAGTATTAAGCTACATCAAGTATAATTATTGTCACTTGTTCTAGTTTCAGAGTAAGTGTTTTTACTATTTCGCTTATGGGCTATTTTGAAAATTATTATCAATTTAATAATATCAGAAAAACGTTTCATATAGCTCAAATGATAAACGTTTCCATATGATTTGGTCCGAGCTATGGATCAAAGAAACATCAGAACTCACGACTTTCTTACCATGGAAGAAGTTACTTTTTCCTGAGCCGTTGCGCCCAACGACTACATTATGTCGTTTGTCGAATGGCTCCACAACAATTTGCTCACGATAACTTTTAAACCCTTGAATAATCACCTAAAAAAAAGAAAAAACAGTGCATTATTACAATGTAAACTTAAACAGGCACAGTGCAGAGTAATTAGATTAGAACTGTTATAACATTTCGTAATAAACTATAATTCCAAGTAAGGATAGAAAATTAAGGGCACTACTAAATATTCACCTGTTTGATATGCATTTTTATAGATTAAAATGTAAAAAAATAACAAAATAATTAAAAGCGAAGAACTGTGACCGCCATTTCTAAACGTCAATGTCACTAATTCAGTGTCAAAAAATATTTTTTGAACATGTCAATAGTGTTGCGCAACTTCTACAACTGAACTGAGTTTACTGTGCCAGAGCTTTACAAAATATGTTGATACTCAGTGCAAACCCGAAAAAATGCACAGTAAAAGCAAACCAGCAAATCCGTAGTAAAATTTGTTGCATTTGAATGCAAAAAGGATCAAATTTAATAAAATTTGTGTTGTCCTAATTTTCAACAAAATATACAATGTACAAAAAACAGGTGCAAAACTCAAAATGTTATATTAGCTTTTACATGAGAATACTTTCAAAGCTTCCAACGTCAATTTTTTTACATTGCCTGACAAAATATATTCCTACATCTGTACATACAAGTCAGGCATCTCCTATCACTCTTGCTCATAAGGCAATAGGCTTGTGTCCTACAAGTGAAAATACAGGTTTTTGTTATATCTTCGAAAAATATGAACCATTTTAACTTATAATTGTTTAACAAAACAAATTTTAAGTCACTGATTTGGAAAATTTTACGCTTTGAAAACTTGAAAAAAGTAGAAAAAATCTACTACAAAAATTTGCTAAAATACATTAGGCATTAAATTAGATATAAAAAATGTTACAATTTTCATTATAACAACTATAAACATAAACGCACAAATAATAAAGATATTACAAAAAATGTCCAGACGCCCATACATTTTTCTCTACAGTACCACCATGTGACGTCACTTAGTGACAGGAATTTGTAGGGAGCGTTTTCGGCCAACTAGCAGCAGTTCTACAAACACAGCACCGTATCTCCGAAACTATTAATCGCAGACATGCTGTTACTTCGACATTATTTCTCAGATGTTAATGGACTATTTATTTATGAAATAAAAAAAAAGTTGGCAACTAGCCTATTGTATTAAAAATGCATGCTACATTTATAATGATGAACACAAAAATTACCTTCGAAACTCGAATCGTAAACGTGTCTTTATTTAAAAAAAATCGACTTGTGAAACATTCACATTCATTATTTATCGTGTTTGACCCGTTAACGCAACATAAGTTCGAAAAGTTGTCATTGAAATTAAATAAAAAAGAGTTTCAAGACTTTGTAATACGGAAAATAATACTTATTTTGAAGGCGGTTCATATAGGTATAAGCAACTTCCTCCAATGAAGTGAGACAATCAATGTTAATAACTTACACAAAATCTCCGCCCAACTTTAATAGAAATTATTTGAATATATGAATTACCTTAAAATAATAATTATTTTTCACAATTTCAAAGGTTTTAATTAAAATAAATATTTTTTGTAAAGATTTGATTGGTACAATTTGAATGGGCCCCGACTATGAGTCGTTCTGCTCTGTATTACTTAACAGAATTCTAAACTACTGGGCCTGTTTCTTTCTTTTTAGTTTTACTTTTAAGTTAATTTTTTCATGTATTTTTTAAGATTCGTTTTCACGAAGTCGGATTTCTTTGTTTTTTTTTAATTATTTAATTTTATTTTATACTTTTAAGTTAGGTTTGGTTGACTTCGTTATAAGTTGGTAAATTTCGGAATCTAGTCATTTCATTGAGGGAGTTAATATCGTGGGGATTATTAAGTAACTTACGGTGGTCTAAACTACTGATGATTAGTCCCTCTAGTGACCTAACTCTGCTCAAACATATGCTTTATTTTTTTACCAAAAATATTTGTTTTTCATGCTCTTTTCACATTTTTTTTTTGTTTGTATATCGTTTATATTTTAAATGAAAACTTAAATCAATAAGTAAGAAAATTAGCGGGAATGATTGTTTTGTTAAACAACCTTAAATCGTTATATATCCTAAACTATTATTTAAACTGAAAAATGATAAAAGGCACCTAAAGATGTTTTTGAAATATCTATCCAACGACACCCCACTTGATATAGTTCATCATTTTTTTTTTCATTTTGACAATATGGCGTCTGGTTGTCGCTGTGGTGAATTTTGATTACTGTCATATCTTTAGTGATATTCGCAAGGTCAAGACGAATCGATTAACGTAAGAATAATTAAAATCGGCCTACGCATTTGGTCTCTAGAACGCCAAATAGAAACAAACATACATACACAGAATGATAAACACATTACCCTCATTTGCGATGCGCAGTCGGGTAAAAAGGAAGAATCGTGTATATTATTCCTTAGGGCAAAAGTCATAAAGTGAATCTTCTCTACGTTAAGTGTCAGCACGTTTGTTTTAAGCCAAGATGTAATTTTATTGAAACCCTTCTGGGCATGAGAAAAACCTTCTTCCCAGGTGTCCCCATTAAACAGCATTGCAGTATCATCAGCATATGCGACAATCTCCATATTAGGTAGGACTAACTTTCGAAATATCGCTGACGTAAACATGTCATCTAAATATTTGTGCAATATTTGATGAAAAACATATTTTGTTTTGTTATAAAAACAAATTAACCGTTGTCGTCAAACAGTGATTGAACAGGGGGTTGTCCCCTCCTTTTCAACTTTGAAGTCGGTTAAAAATAGGTATCTAGTCTCTTTCAACTTTCTCTTAGCTTTATAGAGAACTGTTCAATTATTATTATTTTGAAACTGTATATGTTTAGAAGCAAAATAAAATACAACATAATCAATTCTTTAACAATTTTTACGTAAGACATAATTTAATACAAATAAATCCTACAATGTACAAGGATTCAAATAACATAATCAATAAGCGCAAACATGCTAATTTAACATTCACTGTGCGCAAGAGTGTGTGGCGCATCATCACAGTTTTTATTTTGTTACCTAATATACGAATCAGTATATCTGCGGCATTCACGATAAATAGTATGTTCAAGTATTAAAAATCTAATAATACTTTTATCATGATTATAAACTAAAAAAAATAAAAAAATAAAGTAAAACAATGGTTGTATCGAATGTAATTAATAATAATAAGATGCACGAATGCGATGCCAGCGATCCTTTTTCAAAACTTCAAAAGTTCGGATGTTTTCAATTTTATCAATATTTTTTATTATGTTTACCGTTATTGGTTGTATCTATGATGCATGTGAATTATGTGTTTGTCGCTGAACAAGTTAATCATAGGTAAGTGTTACTAATTTAATTATACATATTAAATATTTTTTAAATTGTTGTTTATCATGTTATAAAATATTTCTTTTTGTATTTTAAATCCATCGTTATATAATTATATCATGATCGGTCTTATAAAAAAAATTAGCTCCAAAACTTGACTTTTTATTTTGATAGCATAACATATTATAACTGGATTTTCGTAATAATTTGCAAAAACTCGTTTGAAACCCGTGTTTCTAATTTCTTGAGTAGGCTTTTCCAGTTATTGATGATTCTTTAAGATATATGTAGATGTGTAGATATTAGGATGAAATCTTTTTTACGATCGTGGAAACAGGGTGAAATACGGATAGTGATAGCTGAGTGAAATTTTAGTAGCGCTACTTTTGAGAGTAGGTACAGGTACGGTTATCGTAAATTATAACCAAATTAGAAACCAAATGGAAAGTTGTTTTGCTCCGCTATATTTTATTTAAAACTTATAAAGTAAAATAGGTTCCAATTCCAATAAGCATAATAACACACAATTAATCGAAAAGGCCATAGTAGTCTAGGGTTATCAACCTCACTATATTACACTATGTGTAACTACGTCATTACCTGTCCCAATCGGTGGATCTTATATTTATAACACCCATCGATTGGGACTTTCATCACTATTTCACTATCAGGTATTTACCTGTTCACCCATCCTATTACTGAACTTTATATCGCAGACCGAATGATCAATCAAGCCTCTCACGTACCTTTTAGCATTTAAAATCTTATAATTCAGATTACGCCTCCTATGTACAGAATACGTATTCCTATATCTACTTTGTGTTTTCCCTCTCCTCCATGTCCGAGTACGCCATGTAATTTCACGCCAGTTTCAAGGTATCGACATCTCTGTAGTCCCAGTCCTAGATTCGATTCCTAGTCGAGCTAATATGGAAAATGTACTTTTATATATTGTATTATATATGAGCGTTGTAGTACCTTAATTGTTCCGGACTTCCAAAATAAAAGTGCTTCTCCAATAACTTGTACAGTAAATTTATATTTTCCATTCCTGTGGCATCCCTATCACTCCTCTGTAGACGTACGTCACCTTGCGACGGTTAACCAATCGGCGCCTACCACACTATAAGAAATTAACCTGGTTACTGGTAGTTCACTCAGTAGCGGACTGACCGCATAGGAGGCCCGGGGGGCGGCAATAGGCCTGGATCGACAACTTTTTCCAACCGAGCCACATTCTTGATATTGCTTGTTATACCCCGCCTACCCCGCGCGCATACATTTTTAAATTTATATGTTATTATGATTTTGGCGGAAAACTGAAGCCATTTGGAGGTCCCCCTATAACCGGAGGCCTGGAGTGGACCTCCCCTCCGCCCTAGTCCGCAACTAAATCAAAATCAAAATTTATTTATTCAGTTTAGGCTTTTACAAAGCACTTGTGAAAGTCGAAAACTACGCCATCGGTTTGCAAAACTACGGCGGGAGACCTTGTACTGAGAAGAACCGGCAAGAAACTCAGCAAGGGCTGTTTTTTTTTCTCCCTGTTTTATTTCACACAGAGAAGTCTTATTGAAAAGTGACTTCATTAAAATATGAAGTCACTTTCCATTACAATATTAAAGTAAATACAATAAAGTTAAAATATCTATCACCATGTCTTTTTGTCATTTAGATATTCCTTAACGGTATAATATCCTTTACTTTGTAGACAACTTTTAATATGACTTTTAAAATGATTTATTGGCAAATCTAATACATCACTGGGGATCTTATTAAAGTATAGTATACCTTGACCCATGAAAGAACCTAATACCTTCTGTAACCTGTAAGAAGGCATTAAGGCATTATTGTTTTTATTTCTAGTATTAAGTTTGTGTACATCACTATGTTTGGTATACACATTAATATTGTTCCGGACAAAAAGTATACAACTATATACAAATTGAGATGCAACCGTCAATATTCCAATTTCTTTAAATTTCTCTCTAAGAGATATTCGCGAGCCCAACTGATAGATAGATCTTATTGCCCTTTTTTTGTAAAACAAATATAGACTGAATATCGGCTGCCGTTCCCCACAATATAATGCCATAGGACATGATACTGTGAAAATAACTAAAGTACACTGTCCGGGCAGTTTCTATATCCGGTAATTTGTCTTATTTTTCGTATGGCATAAGTTCACTAAATAATTTCCAATTTGATGAAATTGAAGTTTCTATGGTGTAAATGGTTCCAAACCCCTGGAATTTACTAGAGATTCTTTTGGCATCGGCGGGCAATCTATAGTCTGCTATTATTATATAAGTAATGCGAAAGAAGGAATGTTATTTAATTTCATGAGACCCCGTTTAGGTGATTCGCAAGCTAAGCATAACAAAACCAAAATAACCCTCATCTACTTTCGTATTGTATTCGTACTAGAGATAGTGTTTATAAATTTATTCTTTGTTAATTTACAGATGCAAAGTTCCTGAATGTGATATTGCCAATCCTGTAGTAGATATTCCATCATGGTGGCCCAAGAATGTTGATCCAAAATGTTACAAACCAATCCTTGATATAAAAAAATACCAAGCAAATAATAATACTTGTTCTGATGTAACTTTTCTTGAACAAATTGAAAAATGTAATTCATGGATATTTGAAAATCATAATTCGATTATATCTGAGGTGAGTCGGCAAATGATAGATCGAGAGATCTTAATGGAATATAAATACCTACATTACATATCCCATATTGGGTTGAATGGTGGATTAAAAAAGTTCAAATATAATTAAATCAATTAATATAAATATAATAATAATTGACAACGAATATAAAAGAATACATTATTTGTTTCGGGTTAAGCTATAATATTAATGTTTATTAAAAAGTAAGCTTATTAAACACAGGCTTAAATTTATTTGCAAAGATATTTCCAGCACTTGCGGTGGCATAATATAAGAACAATATTTAATAAATGATAGTTAAACAAACGTCAAATGAAAATTGTTTGCTTAAAGGTTTTATAATTGCTATTCTTAGCACTTTATAATAGATTGGCAGACATCAAATATTGTTTTAGTTATTAAGTTTGATAGTGTGTCAATAATCTTATTTGGCTTAAAGATTTTTCTTTGAACGTAGATATTACTGGTTTATCAAAAGACCAAATAAATAAATTGCCGGTAATATTTATGTAAAAAATATCTCAATCTAAATATCTATAGATGAGTTTGTCAAATAATAATTATATATTAAATATTTGAGTCAAATATATGCAAGTGCATGTATGTTAAAAATGGGACTATTTATACATACATGCATGGGCCTAGAAATGTATTTTTTTTAAGTTTTCTATAACATAATTTTTTTATTTCAATTTGGTTGAAATAATTAAAAATAAGGCTTACCAACAGACAAACTAAAATACAGATGCATAGTTTTAATTCAATTAATATTTGGAAGAATAATTAAATTTTTGCTACAAACTTCCATATTCGATCAAATGGAACTCTTCTTATTCCAGCTAAACCTTGGCTGTGATTCATGGAAAGTATCTTTAGTTGGCAGTATACACAACGCTGGCATGATTGTTTCGATGATGATCACTGGATGGATTGCAGATAAGTAAGAAATAGAAAAAAGTGAATAAGTTTATATTGTTGACTAATAATAAGAAAAGAATACACAATCTACTGTATTTATTTACTTTATTATTAAACTAAGTTGGTAATCATTCATATCAACGTTTATACTGCATTTCTCGTAATTATAATCATAACATTATGTTTATTGTTTGTTTTTCAGGATCGGAAGAAAACCCACTGTAATAATTTGCTCCATTGGAGGTTTCGTGGGGATGTTTAAAATATTTGTCACCAACTACTACACCTATATAGCCTTAGAATTTTTGGAATCTGTCTTAGCATCAGGACTGTATACTGTTGCAGTTGTTTTATGTAATACTTCTAGCTAGATATTATTTACATACATATCCTTTTCTCTTTGCTTTTTATACTTATTGAAAACGATGCTTTATTACCATTTCAGTAATTGAAGTTGGAGGAGAAACTAAGAGAGTTTCTACGGGTGTTATATTCTCATATGCAGTTTACATGGGTGAAATAAGTTTCGCTTTATTAGCGATGGGATTTAAATATTGGAAATATCTTATTTTATTAGTATACACTCCTTCAATATTGTTTATTTCGTTTACAATCTTCCTAAGAGAAAGCACAAGATGGCAAATTCTGCATGGTAGAATGGATGATGTGAAAAAGACGTTTAAAATTACTTCAAAAATGAACGGTCTTCACTTGCCTCAAGAAACAATTGATGCATGGAGTGACGTTGAGATTAAATCAAAGTATAACTTAGAAATGCAGATAGAAAAAGAAACTATGAAAGATGTGATACGATCAAAGGAAATTTTAACGCGATTGGCAGTGACTTCCTTTTGTTTTTTCACTTCTAGTTTTCTTTATTATGGATTGATTATTCATTCAGTTCTGTTACCCGGCGATAAGTATACTAACTTTATTTTGACCTCAGTCGTTTCTTTCCCTGGGGATCTGTTGGCGTATTACACTATGAATTATATTGGAAGAAGAATCACTTTACAGTGTGGTTACATAATAACTGCAATATTTTTGTTAGCGCAGATATTTTCACCTGATCGTAAGTATTAGATATAATACAATACAATTAATTTAACAATCTTCCAATTTAGCTAAGAATTTGTAATATATTTAATTGATCACTTTAAATTTTTATTTTTATGTAGTCATTTTAATGAGCGATATTATATCAAGAGCTTTATTTTATTATATGATAATATTATTGTTGTTTTTTAGATATGTTCTGGCTCAAAATATTCTTATTCCTGGTTGGCAAATTTGGAGTCGTAATTTGTTTTACGGGAATATATACTTATAGCCTGGAATTATTTCCAACGAGCGTAAGGGGATCTCTATTGGGATGGGGGAATACTGCAGCAAGGGTCGGAAGTATGTTGGCTCCATTGACGTCACTTTTGGTGAGATTTTTATCAAAATTAAAATATAGTAAGTAAACCGAATACATTTCGAATCGGTTTTGATATGTCAGATGTACGATTGCGATTTTTTTAAGGGTGTTTTCTTGTTGATCGCAGGCGTTTTCACTTATGTTATTTTCTTGTAAAAATGTATTTGCCTAAGAGAATTACAATAAAATATACTATAATATATATTCATCGTATTAAGATAGTTTCACGGGTTCAAAACGTAAAAATTGACGAAATAGGTACAGAAAAGATTAACATTATATATATATTTCTTCATTTCAGATGTCGCAGATGACTTCTTTACCTTCGATATTGTTTTCTTTGACGGCGATTTTATCAGCTATATTTTTGATATTTACACCAGAAACGAAAGTCATGCCCTTATTCGATACAATAGCACAAGTGGAAGCCAACAAAAGAAAAAACTCAGAAATTTGTACCCATTTGTAATGTGCATTTTTAGTAACTAAATATTATATCTATAAAAACAATTAGTGGATTCTATTAAAGTGCTTTTAAATAAGTTTATGTGAATAAATAATATGCGGAACATGACTTTGATTCGAGCAAAAAAATTAAAGTCAATTGTTGTCAATAATCTTTATTACTATTAATCGAGGCCATTGATGTAATGTAACGATTTTCAATTCTTAAAGTTCGCTAGACCTGGTTTATACGACAATTTATGAAAAAGATAGTTTTTATAGTGTCTCCGGTGTATTGTCTTTTTTCTTGCCAAGAAGTTCCTGAAGTTGTGAAGGTAATGTCACTCACCACAATCTAATTTAAAGTCTAGGTAATTTACTGTTTTCTTAGTTGTTATCGTCCCACATCGTGACTGTAATCATTTAAAAAATAAATACGACTAAAATAATGAAATAATGTCTTTATTTTTAAATAGACTTTAAACCTAAAAAAGTGAGAAATAACACATATCTTAAAAGCGACGTAATTATAAACACATCGATCTGATTCCGAGGTGTTTGTCTTGGGTGGGGATCGAACCCACGACTCTCAGCGCAATAGTAGGAACCTTACAACCACACCGTTGAGCCCGTCCAAATGATTGATTATGACTATGATTTACACAGGCGAAGTCGTGGTAAAACAGCTAGTTTTATAGACATTTATTTATTCTTAATTCACAAAGAAATTGGTGAACATACCTACTTACATAACCGTATACATACTCGTTTGAACAAAGAAAATCTTTCTTTCGGAGTTTGAATGAGTGAAAAATACGCAATTTTTCGTCATGTGATCTAAATATTTATGTGATATTCAGTGAAAGCATATTGTGTTTTGGTATGAAAACAAAACTACCAATCGATTTCAATAAAACTCAAGACATTACTCGTGTATATAAACTGTCCTATAAAAAAGAATTTTGTAAATCGGTCAACAATTGATTCAACAAAAAATGAGATACATCGCCGTCGAACATATAACCTTTAACTCGATTTTAAAGTCATTTAAAAATATTGCTTCTTGACACGAACCACGTTTAGATTTTATCTATTAATACACTCAAATTTATTAATGATAAATGTTTTTTATTCTTTTAATATTTAAATAATGATAATATAATTTATTCGATAATATCAATAAGTACAGCAGAATGATTGCAAAATTGATTAAACATAATTACGAATGAATTTTTACGTGTAATTTAATAGAAAAATTGTTGCGCCAAAAACCTGCTTCATTTGGCAAGGTGTTCATTCAGCAAAAAAAATATAGAATGAATGAATGAATTAATAAATAAATATATACTTTATTGCACATTAACACGTGAACATAAAAACACATATAATTAGAAACAGATACAAAAGGCGGCCTTATTACTAAGGTAGCAATTTCTACCAGGCTACATATATTCGAATCTCTTAGATCTATAGATTCGAATCTCATCCTGCTACAAACTAATTTGATATGGTTGAACATTTAAGTTTGTTATAAACATTTAACATTTAAGTAAAATCAACTGCATTGGTCTTGTAAGATTTCCAATCAAATCAAAATTGTTTATTCAGTTTAGGCTTTTACAGAGCACTTGTGAAAGTCGAAAACTACGCCATCGGTTCGCAAAACTACGGCGGGAGACCTTATACTCAGAAGAACCGGCAAGAAACTCAGCAAGGGTTGTTTTTTTCCTCCCTGTTTTATTTCACACAGAGAAGTCTTACTGAAAAGTGACTTCATTAGAATATGAAGTCACTTTCCATTACAATATTAGAAAGTTAAATACAATAAAGTTAAAATATCTAACACCATGCCTTTTTGTCATTTAGATATTTCTAAACGGTATAATATCCTTTACTTTGTAGACAATTTTTAATAAGCCTATTAAAATGATTTATTGGCAAATCTAATACATCACTGGGGATCTTGTTAAAGTACTGTATACTTAAGGTATATACCCATGAAAGAACCTAATACCTTCTGTAATCTGTAAGAAAGCATTACTAGCTTGTTTTTATTTTTAGTGTTAAGTTTGTGTACATCACTATGTTTGGTATACTCATTAATATTGTTCCGGACAAAAAGTATACAACGATATATAAATTGAGACGCAACCGTCAATATTCCAATTTCTTTAAATTTCTCTCTAAGAGATATTCGCGAGCCCAACTGATAGATAGCTCTTATTGCCCTTTTTTTGTAAAACAAATATAGACTGAATATCGGCTGCCGTTCCCAACAATATAATGCCATAGGACATGGTACTGTGAAAATAACTAAGGTACACTGTCCAGGCAGTTTCTATATCGGTAATTTGTTTTATTTTTCGTATGGCATATGCAGCCGAACTGAAACCAACTGATACAGAAATATGCGGGTTCCATTACAGTTTAGAATCTAGTGTTATCCAAAAATTTTGTTGAACTTACTAACTCTAAATGTTCGTTGTCGAGTTTAATTTCAGTTGGTTCTTCTTTTACATTAGGTAAAGTGAATTTTATACATTTGGTTTTTTTAGCATTCAATTGAAAATTATTAACTGTGAACCAAGATAACACTCGTGAGAGAGCATTGTTTACATCGTCAAAATTATATTTATTTCTGTCAATGTTATATATCAATGAAGTGCCATATGCAAACAACACGAACAACACTGTAACTAATTATGTAATAAATAAGTCGGTAAGTAGTTCGTAATGTACTCCAGTTCCGATAATAATAATATACCCACCTACTGGACTCTGTGAGAAAACCATAATACCATTGAAGTATTTTTCATATAGTGTTAGTTTTATTTTGTTACTTTCAATTCATATGTACTATAAAATTTGTCAAAATTTTATTTATTTAAGTCATGTAACGTGTATTGAATAGAGTTTATTAGTAAAATATTGCTTAACGTTTGTAATTTAATTTTCATCCTGTGCCTTGTGTCTGGCACCGACATTCTCTTTGATTATGAAATATTTTTTTATCAATCTAGTCACTTATTTATCAGTCTGTTACTTAGACTGTTAACGTTAAATAGGAACAAATAGCTAAGCTTACAGTTTCAAAGATAAACGTGGATCTATGTGGCGCTGTTGAGCTGAGTCCTTCTAGGTTTATTTAATCCCCTATATATTAGTCTAGGATATTAAGGGGATAATACGCTAATATTTATAAAGATAATACATACAATGTCCCTTACATTATGTCACTGCAGTGCTGACGTTGTTCTAGCAGTGTCACGGTATATATTCTAAACTATTGTCTTTTGTCTACGCAGGATAATGCATAGATATTCTTAGTCATATTATTTAAGCATGAATTCATAAGACTTTGAAACTTTTGATATTCTTTGAATTTCCATCGCTCTAAGATATGACGCCAACCCAGCAGCGTCACAAAGACCCTTTTTTACCTCTGTAACTACGTGACTTGGTTGTTGGTCCCTATTTCGTAAAGAATTGATAAAAAGGGATTAGAATGGTCAAGAATCTATTTCATTTCAAAATCCATAAAGGTGGCCTCGTACTGATTTTCTTTACGACGTAAACAAATTAATTGAAATTGATCTGAGGCATAAATATATAAAATAATAAAAGAAAAAAGTACTTAGACTAAGTAATTTACGTGTAAATAACGATTATTTAGTGATAAACAAATGAACTGAGTTGGTACAGTGTAGTCAATGCATACTACATAGGGTTGTTCTGCGATACATGTGAGGTTAGTACCTACCTACTTATAGTCTGTGGAGTGGGTAACCACAGATAAAATTAGATGCAAAAAGGGATGTAAGTGAGCACAGAAATCGATGTGTGATTCGAGTAAATAGAAAAAAATGATTATTACATATTAGGGGCTAAAGTATGAAATTGCAGTTTTATTGTAATAGGTTTCTTGAATGAGGAAGTATTTAAAAAAAATTAGTTCATGATTTCACACTAGTTGTCACTAGCGATGTTTGGACCTTGTCTATAATGTTCATTCAAATTTTGTTTCTTAACGTAAAAAAAGTAAATTGAGTATCGAAATTTCATAATAATATGAACTATGTTCATAAAAATAAATCGGCAATTTCATACTTTAACCCTTATTATAACACAAACGAAATTTCGGCATATTATTAGCGTAGTACTTTGTAATTGACTGTATCGAGAGTCTTGTCAATTGTGACTTTTCAGACAATAGGAACGACAAATCTAATGATATGGGACTTCAGGTAGATGGTACAATCGTAAAATGAAAGTCGTTGAGATTCCATTGAGATGTGATTGTAACGTAAACATGAGCAGATTGGCCTGTAGGCCTTGCACAGCTTGCACAGCTGTGTAGTTCTGGTATTTTTAGACAAAAAATAGTTTTTTGACATCTAGCGGATACTAAAAAAAAATATATATACGTATCTAGCTGAATTGTAAAGATTGTCTAGAACAGAGGTCATTGCTAATCTTTTACTAAACCGAGCTATCGATATTATGATGTACCAACCAAGTGATATTATTAATAACATTCGTTTAGTTTATCTATCGATAGTGGACACTTAAACGCAACACTGACATAACCTATTTGTCAGTTTGTCTTTCTTTCCTTTGATATTTTCATAGAGTAAATGTCACAAGTAAATGTGTTCTGTGATTTGCATTGAGTTTTATTGAGGTCTAAATTTTTATTATTTAGCCTACCACTATTAAGTTTATTAAGAGACTTACATTATTAACAATGGACGGATTTGAAATACGGACCAGCAATAGCAAAAAGGTAGGAAATTATATTTGTAATCATGAAAGAGTTTGGTAGAATGAATTAGAGTAAGTATTAATCCATAATTTTTCAGGGAAAAGGATTATTTGCGACTAAAAAATACGAACAGGGTGCAATCATATTAGAAGAGGATCCATTGGTGTCGTGCCAATTTGCTTGGAATGCTGCTTACAGATACTTAGCTTGCGATTATTGTATGAGGTTAGTATTTGAATTTCTTTGTAAATTATTAACTAAATTGATGTAATATCTTTTCTTGTTGTGTTATTTCAGACCATTAGAGACACCTGAACAAAATGTTAGACGTCTGTCATGTAAGCCGGACATTGTGTTGCCCCATTCTAATTGCTTTGAAACAAATTTGGAGAGTGTTACAACATGCAATCAGTGTGCTGTGCTTTATTGTTCAGAAATATGCAGAATAAGAGCATATGACACTTACCATAGGTTACTCTGTTATGATACCAGTGATGCTCAACATCCAATAACTGTGTTGTTGGAGGCTTGGAAGTAAGTAGAATTAGAAATTGTATCAGCTTAAAATTATATAATTTTTGAAAGAAAGGTTTCTATAATCTTATAAATTACCACTGGTTCCTAAAATTTCAAAGCTTTCATAGCTGCTAGTCATATGTTAGGCCACCTAAAATTTACCATTAAGCTCTTTACTTCAGAAGGCATGTTAAGCCTTTGTCCTGGCAGCATCTATAGTAGTTTAAAAAACTTGAACGACTATGATATAGCTAGTTATAGTTAAGAGAAACCTCTGATATTTAAGCAAAATTGAATATCAGAGGTTTGTCTTTAGTTCGCTATCAAAGGTCGGTGTTAAATTTTTTTTTTTTTTAATTCTAATTGGTTTACAATTGAATTAAATTTATTTATTTTACATCTAAAATTGAATTTGTAGATATCTTTATAATAGAGTAAAATACTTGTAGTAAAATTTTCAAACTGTTATTTCAGACAAATGCATTATCCTCCGGAGACAACAAGCATCATGTTACTAGTAAGAATACTGGCCTACATAGAACAAAGTTCAGATCCGAGTCGAGCTGCATCTCATATCAAACAGTTTTGTCATCGTACAGTGAATGAAGATGCTGAGTTAGTTCATAAACTGCTAGGGGAACAATTTACTGATCAGATTAACACCTTAAGAGATCTAACCAGTAATGTGATAAATGGTGATCATGTACAGGAGGTAAGGATCTGTCTAAGTAGGCAGTAATTTTTTTGTTTCTATAGATATGTTGACTAATCTTGAGTAAAGCAAGACGTCTATTCCCAACCTTATGAAGCTGCATTAAAATAGGAACAGACAGCAATAAGATTTAAAAAAATATAAAATGCCTTAAATTTTCCACTATTAGATGCTTCAATTCGTCCGTTGTGCTTGAAATTTTGCTGTCTTACTCCAGTCAACCCAGCTCCATTCAAAAGTTTTTATTATTTCTAACCTTTTTTTTTATATTTTTAGTTTCTAACCCCAGAAGGATTCTGTTCCCTCATGGCTCTGATTGGTACAAATGGACAGGGCATTGGCACCAGTCCTTTAGCTATGTGGGTAAATGCAGTGCTGGAACTCACAATGTCTGATGATGAACGACAGCAAATTGATTTGTTCATTGATAAACTGTACCAATATGTTGAAGAAGGTAAATCAAATCTTCTTACTATGCATTTAAATCTCAGTTTGTCTATTTTCATCTAATATTATGGGATGAAAATATAATTTTGATAATCTTAGTTTTAATTTATGAAGATATCAAGTATTGTCACATTTAAGTTTGGGTTTCAATATAGTGCTTTTAGTAATATCAAGAATTTTGGCAATTCTCACACATTTTTATATGCTAGTACTGACAGAAAAAGTTTTCTGGATTACTGGGAGTTCTAAAAACCCCTAATAAACTGAGAGAATATGGAAAAGGATACCCAGCTTAAAAAAAAAGCCAAACAACCAATGCATTGGACTAAAAACCATTTGTATGTCTGGTGTACTCTGAAACAACAGGGAGTAGAGGATTCTTATGTTGATGTATCATCAAAAATATATGCCTCGAGAGCAAGAATTGTATAAAATTTGAATTATGTGGTGATCTTTTCCCTATAAACAGAGGGGTTAGACAAGGAGATTTGTTTTCTCCTAAACTGTTCATTGCAGTGATGAAGAATAGAAAATAGAAAATAAATGGCAGCCATTTAAATCATTTATGGTTTGCTGACAATATAGTCCTGCTAGAAGAAGATCTTTACATGCTAAATATCATGGTAGAAACCCTAGTACAAAAATAAAGAATTTGGACTTGAAATAAATCATCATCATCATCATCATCAGCCGGAAGACGTCCACTGCTGAACATAGGCCTCCCCCTTTGAACTCTACGACGGACGACATTGCGCCAGCTGTATCCAGCGGCCGCCCGCGACTCGGACGATGTCGTCCGTCCATCTATCTAGTCGGGGGTCGACCCACGCTGCGTCTTCCGGTTCGTGGTCTCCACTCGAGAACCTTTCGTCCCCATCGGTTATCGGTTCGTCGAGCGATGTGGCCTGCCCACTGCCACTTCAGCTTACAAACTTTGCGAGCTATGTCGGTCACTCTAGTTCTTTGGCGAATATCCACGTTTCGGATCCTATCGCGCAAAGAAACCCCTAACATAGCTCTCTCCATGCCTCGCTGAGCGACTCTGAGCTTCTCTAAGAGGCCAGCAGTTAAGGACCACGTTTCAGTGCCATAGGTCATTACTGGCAACACACACTGGTTATACACCTTCGTCTTTAGGCTCTGTGGTAATTTGGACGTGAAGATATCGCGTAGCTTCCCGAACGCTGCCCAGCCGAGTTGGATTCTTCGAGCGACCTCTTTGTCGAAATTGGATCTACCTAACTGGATTGTCTGTCCAAGGTACACGTAGTGATCGACAACTTCGAGAGTATCAGTTCCAATGAACACCGGTACGGGTGCAACATGGACATTCGACATGATTTTCGTCTTGTTCATGTTCATTTTAAGACCCACCTGATTGGAAACGATACTCAGGTCGCTGAGCATTGTACTGATGTGCTCCATCGATCTTGCCAAGATGACTATATCATCGGCGAAACGAAGGTGAGTGATGTATTCGCCATTGATGTTGATGCCGTATTCGTCCCATTCCAAGAGCTTGAAGACGTCCTCCAATGCATTCGTGAACAGTTTCGGAGAAATGACATCTCCCTGTCTCACGCCTCTGCGCAATTGGATTGGTTTCGTGCTCTCTTCCTGGTAGCGAATCGACATTGTGGCGTTGCTATACAAACGCTTCAACACTTCGACGTACCTGTAGTCGATTTGGCATCGTTGGAGGGACTGTAGTACTGCCCAGGTTTCGATTGAATCGCAGGCTTTCTCATAGTCCACAAACGCTAAGCAAAGTGGCAAATTATACTCCTCGGTCTTCTGTATAATCTGCCGCAGCGTATGTATGTGGTCTATGGTGCTAAAGCCTTTTCGGAAACCGGCTTGTTCGGGAGGCTGGAAGTCATCAAACCGGCGTTCGAGACGATTCGTAATGACCCTCGAAAACAGCTTATAAACGTGGCTCAGAAGCGAGATTGGTCTATAATTCTTCAACAAGGTCTTGTCACCTTTTTTGAAGAAGAGCACAACCACGCTTCTGTGCCACGCTTCTGGCGGCGTCGACCCACCCTCAACTCATCGCCGTTCGAAGCGCCCAGCTTCGCGTTGAAGTCCCCCATTACAACGGTGAAGTAGGTATTAGTCGTATGTATGGCTTCAGAAATCTCCTCATACATAACCTCTACCTCATCGTCGGAGTGTGAAGAGGTCGGGGCGTAAACCTGTATGACCTTCAGCGAATACCTTTCGGTAATTCTGAGTATAAGGTACGCCACTCTGCTCGACACACTATCGATCTTCACCACGTTGTTCACGAGGGACTTGTGAACGAGAAACCCAACACCACCTTGAGATTTTTGATCTCCTTCCCGGAAGAAGAGCATGTTACCGGACTCAAGGATTACCGTATCCTGGCCCTCTCTTCGGATTTCGGATAATCCCACTATGTCCCATCGCAACTTGCTCAATTCTTCCTCCAGCTCTAATAGCTTCATGTCAGTCCTCAGTGTGCGGACATTGTATGTTGCCAGGGCCAGAGTCCGTTTGTGTTGGTAGCGCCTAATCTGCCGGAGACTCTTAGCACCCCCTGCCCCTCCGTTACCTGTCCCGTTACCAGAGACAGGAATAGAGGGGCTGCCGGGAACTGGGGGCCGTACATCATTGTCGTCCATCATGAGGGGGGGGGGGTTGCCATAATCCCCACGCTTGGCAGGCGACTTGGGGATCGCAGTAGGTGGTGGTAGATGATACCGGGAGGCGCTGCTGCCCGCCTTCCGTATAATCCCTCTGTCGGCTCCTACGACACCCACGGGAGGATATGGGGGGGTGCTACTCTTAGGCCGGCACTCCACGGCCATGAAATAAATATAGAGTAGATATTGTACTGATTACATCATGTTCAGTAGTACATACTCCTTAACATAAACATACCTTTAGTATGTATTATATTGAACATCTGGGTTAAATAATATCACTAAAAGACCTTATGTCCAGAGAAGTTGACGTAGAATAGCCAATGGCTGGAAGAAATATTGGGCACTAAAGGAAATTATGAAGAAAAGTAAACCAGCATCAAATTTAAAAAGTGGGAAGTAATACATATGTCATAAGCGACTTATTCACGAAAATGCTATTAAAGTTGGGTGAAGGTTTTGTGAAGGTTATAAATTAAATGATTGGCGCCCGACTTCAACAGCATTTTCTTGAATAATTCGTTTTTTAGATAAGTATAATTTTTAACTTTTTTTTAAGTTTAAAGTTGGTGCTAATTTTTATAAAGCTTCTATTTTACACTTTTTAGTGATACTAATATTTTTTATATACCTAATTGGTAACACTAAAAACAACAACAAACTTGTTAAAGTACGAACCTCCATTTTTATAGTCGGTTATTATATCTCCAACGTCTGACAAATACTATGCTGAAAATCGCATCAAAATAGGTTCAGCCAAATGCCAGATAATCGCGCACAAACACATACATACAGGTCAAACTGAGAACCTCCTTTTTTTTGAAGTCGGTTGATAAAGCACTAAATATACATACTAAAACAAAGACATTCAACACATGTTTAACTTATGTCTGCAAAACCTGGTTCCTTACAACCAACCACAGAGAATAACTGGTAAGGTGTCAAAGAGCGATGGAGCGAAGTATGCTGGGTGTAAAGCTCCAAGACAAGATTAAAAATACAACTATATGCAGTAGATCTATAGTGGTTGATATCTAACAAAACGCAAAGATAATCTAGAATGGGAATGGATCGGACACATGCTACGCAGTCCAATAGAAATGTGGAGAAAATGGATCACCTTATGTTATCCAAAGAGTTGTGTTAGGAAACAAGAACGCCCAAACAGAAGGTGGGATCTGCTAGATCCTGGGACCATACTGGATGAGAGTAGTGGCAGATTGAGATTACTAGAAGCAGCTGGAGGAGCCCTATGCTCTAACCCTTTTTAAGGCAGAGGCGATATATTTACCACCAACAAAAATTTTGCTTATCTTTCTATGTGAGTTATCAAAGAAGTCCTAATTTGTTGCACTAGCAACTAAGGAGGTATGCCTTATTATTATTAAGAAAAAAAATGACGTTTGTGTGACATATTTTTTCTTGGCACCACTAGCTGTCAAAAAATTGCGCCAATTTTGAAAGAAAATTTGTTACTCCGCGAAACTTCATATTTTTTATTTGAAAAGAGGTAAGAATCTGTTTTTTTATTATGTATTTTTGTTTATTCTTCAAGTTGTTTGCTATACCTTAGAAGTTACTATCGTATTTAGATGTGAGAGGACTTTTTACTTGGTGGGAAAAATATTCCCGCTGCCCGTGGCGTGTTATATACACTTGTTGTACTAGTTCCTTCTTTTCTCAGGTTTTTATGAAAAATGCCGCGTTATTTTAATGAAAACGATATTGAAAAGACATTGGAGCAGATTTTCGGCATTCCCGATGATGGCTCAGAAGACGGATTTGAGTCTGATGAGGCAGAAGAGTTCAACGTGAATACAATACAACGGTTACTTGAATCAGATGATGATTCTAGTAACCTTTTACAAAATTGTCCTGCTCATTTGAATTCTACCCCTAATAACAGTTCAGAGTCAGATACATCTACAATAGCACTATGTTCACAATTAGATAACTCGCAGCCAGAAGAGCAATGATATTAATATGTCTAGATACGCAATACATACCAAAAATCTGAAGCTACTAAAACTAAGACGTTTGTCTTAGTTTTTTCATTTTGCACTTCATTACTCATTCAACTCCCGCCAAGAAAGTACAAAAAAATGCTCCGTAAAAACAAAGAAAAACAGTAGATAAAATTCGATTCTCTTTCACAAATACACATAATACGAAATAATATTAAGTTTTACACTTAAGTCATTAACATTTTTGGCAATAAATACAAAATTAAAGCTAGGTTATAAAATAAAAACATTTAATTTTTTTCAAATAAAATTTCGACATTTTGTCGTCAGTGTTGCCACTGCTATTCACTTTCAATTTTCCCAAGTATATGGGAACCTTTTCTTTTTAATTAACGTGGCTATAATTTATCTAAATATCTTTTTATAATTAATTATATAGCTCAGCTTAAGTATAGGCAACTGCGCTAATTCTGTTGATAATTTTTTTATTCATGCACACAGATGCTAATGTGGTTTAATTTTTTCAATGCGTGGAATAATTCGTTAGTTGTCGAGATACAACTTTTACGTAAAATTGTTTGTTTGATGATTTATGAACTTTAACAAATGTTTTTGTCGTAACCGCTAACTTTATCGAAAAACAAAGGGATATATATGCACAGAGCCTAATTTCGTAATTGTTTTTTTTTCAAAGATTTTGCAAATAATTTTTTCAAAGTTACAGTATTTTACTAATTGATTTTATACATATATCTACACTACTCGTTCATTCATTCATTCATCACAATGGGTGAAATTTTCGACAGCTGGCAATGCAATATCAACAATTGGCGGCCTTATTACTAAAAAGTAATTTCTTCCAGGCAACCTTTAACAACAAACAGCAAGAAAATAATTACAAAATTTAGAAAATTTAAACAATTATGCTATCGCTACTGAGTTCGCATGACGACTGCGTGATCGTTAGAGGTATTGAGTTAGGTGTCACGTCAATATACATTTTTTTTTAATTTTCAGAATCTGGCACATTCCTCAATACAGAAGGCTCTGGATTGTATCAATTACAAAGCGCATGTAACCATAGCTGTGCACCGAATGCTGAGTCTTCATTCCCATACGGCAACCACAGGATTCAACTGAAGGCTTTGAAGCCTATCTTGCCTGGGGACGAGATATGCATAAGTTACTTAGACGATTGCACACTACAGAGGTCGAGGCATTCAAGACAGAAAGTAAGATTTAATATTTGTTAATTATCATATATAAAGTTATCCTTTAGACTCTGTCACGAGATTCTGATATTGCGTGAATTTTGAGTATATAGCGTAGATTTCACTTGAGGCTAATTTACATTGGCACGATTTCTGCTATCATCTTTGGCATCATCAGGCTTTCCTTATAAATGGTTAAGGAGGACCCTGGCCACGCTGGCCAACAGCTTAACTTGCCTTCCGAAACACGCAGTAGCTTGAGATATTAGTATTTGAATAAGAAAAATGTACTTCAGTATTCAGAGTATTATAGAGTTCTAAATGTATCTTCGTTTCCTATAGGAGCTGGCACAGAACTATTTGTTTGTATGTTGTTGTGAACGTTGCAACGAACAGTGTTCACAGCCAGATTGCACCAGCGAAGAGGATATGAGCGAAGACGATGCTGATGACTGATGTTCCAATCTCCTCGCCTTCTGTCTGCTGGGCGTGTAATATTATATATTTTGATTGTCAAAGACAATTATAAGGACTTGAGATGTAACCAGGCTGAGTATCATTTATTAATAATATTATCAGGAGACCTTGTTTGAATTTATAACGGTTTAAGGTTTCGGACAACCCCGTTGAATAATTTGTGATTTAATATTGTCATTGGTGTTCCAAAATCGGTTATCAGCCAATTAAAATTGAAAGGTTGTTCTCAAGTCCTTTTACTTCTTAATTTTTAATAACAGTGGACATGGACTGCATATATTATTTTAAAATCTTAGTGGAGTGAGTGATTCTGTGATCAAATTTATTAGTAAATTTGTGGGACACTGGTTCTATAAGTATACGAATATAAAGAGTATAATCTCGTACTAGACATGCTGGAGATGGACTATTAAAATCAATATCGTGCCCTGTCTTACCCGAATAGTATGCTTTAACAATTTTTTTACACAGTCATGTTATCCAAAACCATAAAATATTAATAGTTTTCGTAACCTGATTTGCTTAATGTGTTTAATACTTATATGAATCTTTTTTTTTGCAAGGAAAGGTCAATGGGTTAAAAGCCCATGGACAGAAATGAAATTGTGGAAATATATATCTAGTTCATTCTCTTTAAGTTCATCACTGTTAGGTCGCTAGGGTGTAGTTTGTCGGACTTCAGAAAAAAAAAAATTAAGACAACCTAAGCTTCATTTAAAGGCTTCATTTAGACAGATCAATCAAGACTTCAGTTACACGGTAGAACGTAGGTCAGATTAAGAAGAAAGATTTTTCCATGTTTATTTTTGAAAAATTTGCTGAGAGACAGAAAGTTCGTATTTCGTTATACGTGGGACCAGTGCCAAAGCAGATTATGCGAAAATGGGTAAGGCAACTGTCAAAATGGCGCTGTCGTAGCGCCATTTCAATAGTCAAAAAATGACGTAAAGTAAGAAAAAGAGCGTGTCGACTCTTAGTCGATAAAACACTATCTTCAACGACATCTAGTAGTTTTAAGAAGTATTAAGTAGAGTAGTAAAGCTTAAGAATCTGCTTCATTTGATGCTTATGGCTTTAATAATACATGCTATAATTGTTCGACTATTTCCTTTTTTGTTTTTAACTGGGCTATACGAAGGCAGAAGTTACGACAGCGCCATCTAGTTTTGACCATTCCTATTGTTCTCTAACTGAACGAAGTCAATTGTGTGACTTTATATGTTAATTTTTAAGTAGCTTTTAACCGTTTGTATTTAAAAAATGTTTTGTACATACTCGCATCGAATTTCGAATGATGAGTTTTTGAATATTTTTTTACCAATTTGGTATGTTCTATTTTTGTAAATATAGTGTTTTAGACTTTATGCTGAGCAAAGTTCTGTTGACAAATAAATGTTTAGTTTAATTTTATTTAATTTCTTTATGACTTACATTGCTGTATGGAAAAATACTTTGCGGCTAGTGCATCATGTAGCTACTAGTACTATGCAGCTTATGATTATCAATCTTACGCCATTCAAATAAAGTTGAAAATAGACAAGGGTGCAGCATAAAGTGCAGCTACAACTGAATTAAATATAAATTATTCAAATTAGTGTAAATATATATGATTTCGATACTTACTTGAATAGTGAATTCATTTTACTACCACCTATTCCTGTTAGTTTTGAAGAAGAATGTGAAAAAACGTAACAGTAATTTTTAACTTTATCTGAATTGAGCAAGGTTGATATTGGCTTATATTTAAAGTCGCTTGAGTTAAATTATTAACTATGTGATCTGGGTGTATTTCTGTTACTAAAAGAAAATGGTATATGTAAATGGTGTCAATCCTGTTGTACCACTCTAAACTAAACTAAAAAAAAAATATTTCGGGTTTCGTTTCAAAGTTATTAATAAAAGTTTTCTTCTGTTATCTTAGTTTTATAAGTACGCAATTTAAAAATAGAATTAAGTCTAGTTTGTGCTAATAAAATTGCCATAATTATCTGGATTTAGTAAGTGAAAGTATTTGTAAGATGTAATTAATGGTATACTTGAAAAAAGATGATCGTCTCAGGTACTGGTCTGGACTATCCTTTGTAGTGACTTTTCGGTAAACGAGCGAGAACTTTTTTTATTGATTTATCACAGACTAGACGAAAGTTTTGTAATATGCTAGTGCAGTGGTTTCTAACATTTTTATGATAACCCCTATTGATACAGTAGGAAAGGTGATTTTTCCACCATCCAATTTCGAATTGAAATGCTTTTTTCTTTTAATAAACTTGGTCTTAATTATGAAGGTTATTTACTATATTATGTAGATTATTTATTTGCAATAATTAAACGAGATGGATTTCCAATCACATAAATATTTAATTTGTAATATCGTATATGTTCTATGTTAACTACATAGAATAGCAGATGTAATAAAGCCCCTTAGGTTACAATTGAGTATTTTCATATATAGTACCTAAGACACTTGTTTTTATTTCAAGTATTTTTTTTTTATTTCAAAAAGTGGATCGCTAGATTGGAGTGTACGGGATGGGGCTCTGAGGAAAATACAAAATTGCTAACCTTACCTAACCTTAACACAATTAGCAATATTGGAAAAGAAACCTAATCAAAGGTGCCAAGTTGCGTACACTCCAAAGGGCATTGTGAATTCACTAAAGGTCGGTGCATATCTGACAGAAGATGCGTCGCGTATCTTCGGTCGCCGAACGTCTGAGCTGACGTACTTATGTTTTCACACTCGACGGAAGATCCGTGACATAGTAATGACATACAAATAATATGTGACTCAAATAAGAATAGAATCGGCTTAGCTACCAACTTACGCCTTAGCTGTCATTTTAGTGCCGACAGCAAAGAAAATAAAGCTCGCAAAATAATATTTTCGTTCAACTTTATACAGATAATTAATTATATTATTTGATTTTCCTTATCAAGAATTAGCAAAATAAAATTTCTAAATGATTATTTAAAAAGTTAGTTCTCGAAAGCAGACTAGATGTCACTAGCGATTTTCGGATTATAACTGAAATATTCATTCAAATTTTGTTTATGACGTAACAAAAGTAAATTGAGTTTCGAAAATATGATTAACGTTCAAATTAATCTCGTTTTATTTGCACTGCAAGTTAAGGAACGATGTTTGGTGTATATATGTAACATTAGTGGTGATCCAACTAATTGGATGCTCGTAACTTAAAAATAAAAAAAAAATAACTTAAAATTCAGCGTGTTATTTATGTGCTTTGTTTCCATGTTCTATTATGCATTCAAACGTCGAACGATATCGATATAAATAATTAACATATTACAATAAAACTGATTTCTAGAGTAGGTTGAGTAGGAAGCCTACCTATTTATTTTCAATATTATTAGAAAAACGAAAAAAGGCACCCACCCTCCTTACGAATTAACACAACACCAGGCTCAAAACTCTACCCTGTGCGACGTCCCGTCGTCGCCACGCGAGTTAATAACTTTTAAGATATTGTAATAACCATTATGCGTCTTTGTGATTTTGAAATTTAAAGTGTTATGCTGTGCGTTTCGTACAGGCGTTTTCTGTTGATTGTTGAGTTTTTATTAATGATCTTAGTTTATTTTTTGTATAAAATATATTCTTATGTTCAAATAGACAATTTATTTGCACGTTGTACTTTGCTCAAATGTCATTCTAGCCGGATAGGGTTAATTTGTACGAGTGCTAAATATATTTGATATAGGTATATCGGATATATACATATAAAAAAATCATTTTTTATTTATATCGCTTTTTTCTGACCTTTGTTACTGATTCATTAATCCCTAAGGGACATGCTATGACATGTTTAATTATAAAATCCATGTCATGGTTATATTATTATATATCGTATCGAATTGCTACTTTTTATAATTACATAGCAATATATAGATTACCATAGCTTTTAAAAACCCTTATCTATGCTCACTTACATTTAAATTAGTTTTCATTTTCCTTTATACAAATAAAAAAGTCATCTATTCAAAGCTCCGTTCATCATACTTAATTGAGTTGCGTTTACTCGAAATAATTGAATTTCAACTCTATATTTATCCGAGTTATCTAACCCATAGCAACACTGATAAGTCTATGCTCTTGGTCGAACTTGAGAATATTTAGATCTATCAATTTGTGATATAGTATTTTGAAGTTTTTTATATATGATTTTTGAATACTTCCTCATCATTGGTCTCTTGGTCTTTTTATTATTACTAAATAGGTATGAAGTTTACGTTTTTCTCGCGACGTTGACATCGTATCGCGTCTCGCCAATTTATAACTTCGGGTTCAATAACAATTCTATTGTACCGAAGTCCGTGTCATATACGATAACGCGTTGATTTGTAAAAATTAAAAAAAAAAAGATTTCCTTTTTATGCATACCTTACACCCTGAAGTTAAAGTGCAATACGAACTAAAATGGTTGACAGTACTATTCTTATTTGGCTCGATAGTACGACGGACTTGAGTGATGTTTAATCAGATTTACACCGAAATTAACAGTAATGTTATTCTTGTCAATTGCCACATAATAGCTTTCATTGTAATATAAACTGAATTATAGTACTGTAAGCTGTAATCATAAGAGCTATTATATAGTTTATACGCGTAGTGTATTTAATTAAAATAAGAGACACATATATCTTTCATATTAAAAGCACAATTCTTAATCAGACTACTATATTAAATGTTAAATGTAGGAAAAGTAGGACCAATAAAATATTCAATAGGTGTATTGCGAAGAACGCAAAGACTCAACGCAAAGAGTTCCGTGTTCCTTAGTTTATGAATATTATATTTTTTCTTAGTAAATTTAACGAAATTATAATCAATATTTTTAGTCCACTTAAACTACGTTCTGTAGTTAAATATTATAGGTTTTTTTAATGATAACAAAATCAACGAATGTAAGATTTCTTTTTGTTCATGTTCATCCTTTATGTAGAGTGTGTTTTGGAATTTCGAATTTATTACTAAAAAAAAATATTAAATAATATATGTATATTTGTTATACTATATTATTTTTTACTATATTTCCGAAGAAACGAATTCCAGCAACGAGACTATTGGCCTAAAGTTATAAATTCACTGCAGTCAATAATTTTATACAACTATTTATAAGGTGTAGACCACGATCGTGTGTCCTTGATATGAACTTGAAAGTTCTATTTAGAAAAAATTGTTTTTATTATTTTGAATTTATTAACTGTACAATAATTTGGAATTAATATGACGCTTGATGAATCTTTGTTTGCGCAGAGCAGACTTAAAAATTTCGAAGAGTGACGGAATGTACGAGTAAAATAAATAATGAGTCTTATTGAAATAGCCATAAAGTGTATCTTTAAACTTCTGCGAAGGTACATCGATGAGCCACATTAGTTTTACCTACCACGTATACGCCAAGTTCATACGACAAGCAAAATTCAACTTTATTTGAATCAAATAAGATTTAATTAAAAAGCAGTACGAAGTTCAATTACAGATGCGCTGCGATCCTATAATATAAAAATCGTCCACAATTTAGTTACATTTGACGGAGTTTAGGAACTAGAAAATTTAGTTCATAGCTTTTGACGTAATGCTATTAAAATACCCTTGGCAAAATCACGCTGATTAAGCGTAGGTTATTATTGTATTAGTACAATTTATGTATTGCTTGTATATTGATTTTAAAGAGCTAATAAGCACATTAAAAGCATATATATTAGTTCTATAGCGTTAATGTGTATACTTTTATTATGCAATCGATTTACTGTCGATCGAATTATTGAAACGCAATGTATTTGTATGTGAATTATTTATGTATTTATTTCGTAGGTACTAAAAGTGTTGTGTACTTTGAATAAAAAAAAACCGGTCCATATTTGAGGAACAAGGAATTAATATATTGCTAGAATTATTAATTAACTAGACCACGAGTAGTTTAAGAAATAACATTGCATTTTACTATGTAATAGATAAGATCGATTATTGTATGTAGTCTATAATAAAAGCTTATTTGTCAACGTGTTATTCTATTTATTCTATTTTAAGAGGTAGACATGATGATTTAAGATTTATCGTTTAATACAATTGAAGCCTAAATTGTGTAGTTCATAATAGTTGTATTGTGTAGTTGTAACATAGAAAATCAGGGTACGTACTTTTGAGTGCCAAATGTAATCTCTACTGAATAGCCTAATGAATCTTTAATTATTCAAATGTTATTTTATATAGAAACATTCATTAGTAACTTGCTTTTTATCTAAACTGAATATTAGAATAATACCTTAGATTATATCAAAATAGAAGAAGGTATGTACGCTACCTACGTCCTTAAACCGTCAATTGAAAATGGCCATAATTTACAACATGTAGTTGGAGTCATGTGCGCACATTCGCATAGCTGTGATTTAACCAATTGGACGACAGACACTGACTTAAATTGTTTTGACGATAGACAAGCGTCCTACTGACGTACGCCGTCGTTTACTTTGAGTTGAGTATATTTCTGTCTCGCTCCGCAAAATGGCGATCAAAACAATGAGTACATTTAGGAATATCATAAGAAGTTTTAAGTATTCATTTACTTACGAGGGAAATGTGATTCCAGAATATCGACTACCATCGGTATCACCATTTATCGATATGTCACTTTGACATTGACGTTAGCTGAGATTCGCGTCGTTTGTGGATTGTTGTAAAACTATTGGAATATATTAATACTATTATTTTAAATAAATCAATTGAAAAGTCTTAATCACATGAGATTTATTTTTACTTTTTATTTTTTTTTCAAGTTTTGCCACCTTTATGCTACTTAAAAAAAAAAACGATTGCGACCGAGGGAGGCGACGGGGATCTAGCTTAAGTAGTACACGCTCTAATAAAGGCGAGTCAAATATTTTCCGTTATTATGTTTAAGAATAACACTGATCATGGTCAATTAAACATGGTGTTTTGAAATCGTTCAGAAATTTTAATACTGTAAAGTTTAAGGAGTCTACCAAAATTTCCATTTACAAATTCTAATAATATTATTGTTACAGACAGTATCTTTCTTGTTTCTATAAAACTGAATAACAATTATGTTTATTTTATATAAAGTTAGCAGTTCAGATTATTAGAAGAATTTTAAATAATATTATGAACATTGTTGAATGTTAAATGTTATTTTGTTGTAATGCAAAACAATTATTTATTATTATTAATCGATATGATGTTGTTTTGCTAAGTTTGTAAACAAAATGTGTTATAGTGGAATAAATGTTTTCATTATATTACGGCTGAGGTTTAATTTATAGTGATCACCAGTAGATTCTGTTAAAAATATAACGTAGCGTAGCATTCGAGCGTTTCACCTCATAATGTCAAATCGAGCGTTTCACCTCATAATGACATCTTCGCATTTGGTCAACTTCTCATTCTTCTTCTTCTTTTTAATTAATGGCGTTGCCCTTGTGGATTTCGCCAGAATCCAGTGTTTCGCTCAGTTTGTTTCATATTTAGTATTTTATAAACTCTGCTTTTTGTATGTTGGAAGCAGTTTCTCATTATGTTAACACCTTAGAATCTAAGGTGATAGAATAATGAGAAGTTCATCTAAGGTTTAGATGATAAAATCACATAGTGACAACTTCATAAATTCTATCTTAACAACGTCAATCATTGATTTACTATATATAATAAAGAAATGGTTCAATTAAGTTATTGATCAGTAACATGTGAATGTATGCAATATAGGTAAGTAGGTATGATGAATAAAATACCAAAATCTATCAATTGTAATAGGCGTTATGTGTCTTCACATCTTTTATAAGACACAATATAATGTTAAAACATAATCATGCAAAAAACTTCTGATTCTGGTTTAATTTATTACATCTATTAAACTTTCTATTTAGATAAGGAAAGCCGCAAAATATAACTTAAAAAAAAAAGTTATGTTTAGATTTTCATTTTATAGTTCAATCAAATATTTATTAATTTAATTAAAAGGTAATAAAAAAAAAGTTTTTGAATAAAGAAAATATGGGCTGAAACACATTCTAGGTTGGATGAAATAAAACCGTTTTTTATCTTTCTGAAGTATATTTTATTTTCGGATATCTAATTCTGTGACAACTGTGTTGTGTTTGACGTTGAGGTATTGTTGTACTTGTAAATTTGTCACCCACGTTCTATCGTTTTGAGTAATTATGTGTTTTTTTTTCACTTGATTAATCACCAACTTCACCGAAATAATGTACCTAATCACTTGACATTGTCTAACTAAAGCTTAGGAATATCTTCTTTTTTAAAGGATGTCCTCGAAATATACAGTTTTCTCAAAATTCACTAATGGGTATAAACAGATATTACAAAAAAAAACGTGAAGCATCTATTATGCCCAAAATTAAAAACTCAAATTTTTGCTATATTTTGGAATTGTCTTTCTCGAAACTTTTACCTATTAAAACATCAATATCGAAACCATATTGGCAATTATAGTTAATATTTATATAAAATACAAGCCGTGTTCCAGCTTTGTCATCCGCGTATGGTGTAGCTTCCCGTAGGTGACAGAATTTTTAAACAAACAAACAAAACAATAAAATCTTTCTTTTTATGTACTTTGTACTTAAATATAATGGATAAGGGAGAATATTCTACTTATATGCATTTCTTTGACTACATGCACAGATCACCTCCTTTTGAAAAATAAAGCAAACAGGAAAGATGTTCAGGTAAAAATGAAGAAATTCTATTAATTAAAGAAAAATATTAGATAGGTTTTAACTTCAACAAATTTCAACAAGTACTTCTCTTTGATAATATGCTTTAAGAGTGGAGCTCATATCATCACAACTATTAAGAAAATCTACATATTATGTGGGACGTCGTGTGACATTGTGTTATAAACTCAATGTAATGTTCGTAAAGTACGCAAATAATCAGTAGGTACTTTACCTGAAAAACATTTTTTTTGTCTTTTATAATTTGTGGTTTTATTAGTCTATACTAAGAACAAAAAGTACTTAAATGATTTACCTATTAGATTTCAAACTATTGTATGTAACTTGTATTCAAGAGAATTGGTATCATTACAATTATATGGTTTTGTGTGTAAACGTTCCACGCTTAATCTGTATTTTTGTGCTGTTTTATTTAATATACATTACATTTTCTTAATTAAAAATATTTAAAAAATTCCACTCGTCCCTGGCACTCTGAGATGGGACTCGAACCCTTGACCGTTCGCAATCTGAGCGACTGCTCTAACCACTGAGCTACCCAGGACCAGGACCCAGGACTGACTAATTTTTTTAAGCACTTGTTACTTTTTCGCTACTGCAGACCGTATTTTCGTCAATGTTCAGGAAATCCACCCAAACAGCCGAAAGAATTATTTTTATAAATATTTAAACTTTCAATAAAGATGAAAATTTGTTCTTATTCAATAAATATAAGAATTTTTATTAAGAATAAATTTCAGTATAGCACTGTGAATGTAAAATTAATCAAATATAATATATTTGATTAATTTTGAACTACCCAGGACTTGGTTGGTTTTTTAAGTATTTTTCATTAAGAATGTTTTTCATTATAAATGTAAAATTGTTCAAATATAATAAATACATTACATATCTTTATTTATGAGAATACTAATAAAATATATGGGTCTTTCTTTGAACCCAAAAGCTGACAAGCGAATACTGTAACAAAAGCTTACAAAGAGTAAAAGCATGAATTTATAGGCCGCATCAACAAACTTCAGTCGTACGAAATGTTTATCCAAATCTCCTTTAATTTTGATAATTGAATAAGATATAAAATTATGTTTCTCTTGAACCATTTTTGAACAGAAAATATCTAAATGGGTTTCATTAAGTTAATGAACAGCTTTCATGAATAGATATCGCGATACTTAAGAGATGACCTTATAATGAATATTTCAAAATTTCTGACATAAAGTAAATTTGGAAATTTCTCAACTTTGCATCACAGAGGTTTTATTATCTTTAATTCATCTATTTCGAAGACACTGCCACGAGGTAACTTAGGAGAAGGAATAGTAATATAGGTTGGGGTAATTAATTATCTAGAGTTGGATTGCATTACCTTAAGCGTTTCCTGTTTTCTATAAAAGGAATCTGATTGGAGAGTTCGAAAACGCCAAATTTCTTCAATTGATTTTAAATCTTGATGCAGTCTGAGAATTTATAGCGTTCAGTCCATCTTCATTTTGCTTTTGTATCTTCAACTTGATTTTAAACCGTAATGCGTTTGTGGTAGAATGCAAAATCAACTATGACTTGATATATTGTGGTCGCGTATCGGAGGTACTGATGCGTGTACAAAATCTATACTAATATTATAAAGAGAAGACATTTGATTTCCTATTTTTTAATCGAATAGACTCCGAATCTATAGACCGAATTTAAAACTACATCAAAGGTGATTAACATAGACTATGATTTACGCTGGCGGAGTCGCAGGTAAACATCTAGTAAATAATCAATTTCTGAATTTATAAATTTCACCTTACTTATATTAATTTCGCAAAGAGTATTTATTATAAAGTGTTAAAATTTCTAGTTATAAGATTTCCATTTTGTTTCAAACGAAGCAAAGTAGGAACGGACAAGATTGCTGTAGGTAACCTCGGAGGGGCATGGAGACTAAAGATCTCCGAAAGCAAACATACCTTACCCACCCCATTTCAAACGGCTACTATCTCTAAAGGGAGTAGAAAATTATCTCGTGAATAAATTATATTTCTCCCCCCCTTTATGAAGACGCTTCGAGTGCATTTTCGTCCATGTTTTTTTTCTTGTTCGGGCTTAGATCAAAGCATTACAGGAATTCCGGCCGGGTGCCGTGACCCCGCAAAAATAAAATGTATAAAGAATGTAATGTGACTTGATGTCTGTTGTTAATAAACGTTAAAGTGCCTTTGAATGGGTCTGTGGAAAAAAGAACGTTTCTTTGCTGAATTCAATTTGCTTAGACGGATTTTCACATTTCTTTGTGAGATAAGGGTTTTAAAAATAGTATTAAGCGGGTTTATTTTGTTATGCAGCATTTTTAATAGGTAAAGTTGATCGGACCGTTATAACTTGTTACTTGTTGAGTACAGGGGGGCAATTCTACTAAACAAATTTTGTTTAAATCGAATCGAAAACGGATCGAAACTACAGTTTTTAATGGTTTTCCTATTCTACAAAGTGACATACGATACAATTCCAGTTCTATTTTAGCAGGTTTAAAAATTGTAGTTTCGTTCTGTTTCGATCTGTTTTCGATTCGATTTAAACAAAATTTATTTAGTATAATTGGCCCCCAGGGCTGTCACATCACAGAGGTTCCATCAAATAAAATGTTCTTTAAAAGGTGATAAAGGTATTATTTAATTCAAAATATATAAACTTCTTTTTATCGAACCAAGCCGAACACACATATGAGCATAACAGAACCCAACTATGTCTAAATAATGAAAAAATTAAATATGATGATCTTTACTCACCAACCTTATTTGACTAATTTAGAAATAGTTTTGAAACGGGTTATTACGTAATCTGAATTTACTTTGTATAAAATATATAAAACTTTCTAATAAGTGTGACCAAAATGTGATTCGGTTTAATTTAATTTATAACAGGGTTGGATTTAATCGTGCCAAATTCCTGTAACTAGGGTAACCGGGTCGATCGTATCTGCCTCCTTTGATCTACAGATCAGAATCCGACCCCTCTAATAAAATCCTTGGTTAGTATGCCTATATCAGTTTGCATTTTAAAGTAGCCGATCCTTAATAACTTTGACTTTACAAAGGAATGAAATCTTGTCAGAGAATCCTAAAACGTATGTCCATTACATAATTCTACTATTATTTATAAATAGGAAAGTTTGAGAGGACGGATGTTTGCTACACTTTCATTCAAAAACTACTGAGAAAATAAAAGAGCTAATGAAATTGGGGTCGAGGAAATATACATATTTTTATGCGCTACAAGCATTTGCAATAATTGTTAGGAATTTTTTTTATTATAAGTACTTTAACATTAATGTTATCAACTTCTCTTGCATAAGATTATTATTTACGTTTCAGTGTGCACAAATAAAGGCTTGTTTAAAAAAAAAACTTTTTTCTGCTTTACATATGTTTTTATTATTTTAAGGTTATTTTAACAGCTAAAATATAATACCGATCAGCAAAGTGTTATCAGGTCAGCATACAGAAATCACATGAATGGAATTTTCTTTTATGCATATCTATTAACTTTCTGTCTATTTACCCAGCTTTTTTCAAACTACCCATTTTTATTTAGGGTTGGGTTTTCACCTGCTCTAGGAAGAGCAGGTGAAAATCGGATATTGACACAAATATTAAGTGAGTAATGAAAGAAAACTATGTGTATCGCTATCCACGGGCCGCTCACATATTTGCCTGGCGTAGGACGAACTATAAACGTAGATTGTACCCGTGCAAAGCTAGGGCAGGTCCAGGGCCGGCCTGTTCATATACGCAAATAAGGCAACTGCTAAGGGCGCTCGTGTTTATGGGGGCGGCATGGCATGGTACACAGATTATGTTTGTTCTTATTATTTGAACCTTAAGCTTAAGAAAATTGACTTTTGCTTGAACATGTACAGTTTTTCAAAGGTACGAAATTTTCAGATTAAGCAAATTTTGAGCCATTAGCAAAATTACACTCTTTAATCACTGTAAATACATTAGTTATTTATTTTATTGTGATTTTTTTATGGGCGTCTTTTCAATATTTTGTTTTGGGCGCCAAGATTCTTTGAGCCGGCGCTGGGTAGGCACTATTATATGTATAACTAGGTACAATTCTAAACCTCGGGTAGGTTAAAACACAGATAAAGTTCCAAAGTATTATGTGAATGTTGAAAATTAAAATATGTATCGCTATCCATAGAAATCTGAATTTATTGCGAAGTAATGCATTTTGTTGTACGAGATAGGTCGCTGACTCCACCCTGTACAACAATAGTCAGTACCCCTCGCAAACCATACAGAGTTGTACGGATAGCGATATATATCGTTAACAATTAAGGCTCATATTATACTTTGAGAAACCGTACTTTTCGAAAGTTGGGTTTAGTAACCCTAGTATACATATAGATAAAGTATCTCAATAAATTCAAACTATGTTCATTCGTGAGAAGATAATAAGGTAATAATTTGTTTTATCCAAATGCGTGTGTCCGACGCTTTAAGAGGGCTCGGATTTAAATTAAATCGCTCCCCTTTTGAAGGAAGGGTATTTAATTGTGATCCGTTCGTCACATTGGCGTCGTTCTGCCCCTTCTAATTGGCAAATTTCATACTGAAATGCCTTTGGTGTTCAATTGTGAGTTACTGGGCCGGAATATTGATCTGTGAAAAGATGAAAAATTGTGTCAAAGCTTTTATCTGTATTTAAAAAACAAACTATAGCAAAAGGATTCGTAACGAGATTCAAAATAGGTATCGTTCGTAATTCAGTCTTGAAGTTTGAATGTAAGAAGTCAGAATTATATTTTTAAATTTCGGGATTTCCACATTTAACAAAAAAATATTGAAATTAAAATTTCAGTTTGCACTTTCTCTGAAGATTTTGTCAGCCGTTTTGTTAGATGATCCGTTGATTTTAAGTTACACGACTTTCTTAGTTTTTTTACGATATGAAAATTGAAATGTTCTTGAAAATCAGTTGAATGTGAAGGAAAAGGTCGATTTATATACTGAACTAAATAAAATAAACAGATAATGACTATACAAATTCAATACCATTTTACCGCGTTATGCCATTCGACGGCAATGTTACAAGTTTACAAGCACTTGTGAAAGTTGTAAGCTGCGTCATCGGTTCCTATAGGTACCTTGTACTGAGAAGAATCGGCATGAAACTCGGCAACTGCTGCCTTTTTTTCTCCCTGTCGTTAATCTGTATATTTTTATAAAATAACTAGCTGACCCGGCAAAAGTTTTTTTGCCATGTAAATTTGTGGTGGATCACCTTTATCACATAGGGGTATGAATATAGATAATAACCTATTCTCAGACGTACTGAATATACATATACTTCAAACTACATTAAAGCCAGTCAAGCCGTTCTGAAGAGCATGGTAACTTAAACTGTTGTAGAATTTTATATATTAGATATCAATGTAGCATTGTGAATGTAAAATTAATCAAATGTAATAATTAGAACACAGTTTCGTCTGTAATAATAACCGTGTCAGTATGTGTGGTAATATAAAATTACAAATGCGGAAATGGAAAATTATGATTTAATAATTAAAGCTCGTGTTTCTGTGTAAAACCAACATCCCTCATCAATAACCGTGTAGATATTCAACAAATCTGTTCAGGGTTGCTAGGTAGATTCTGGAATAGATCATTTAAATCGTGGTGTGACTTTTTTTATATAATATGTTAATAAGGTTTAGATTGTGTAATAAAAAGATGTTCTAATTGGTCCGTAAGTCAGTAGGAAATTATAAAATACGTATTTTTTCAACTAAATGTTTTGGCGGGATAAGGTTTCTGATATTTTTCTAATTATGAATTGATGTTTGTATTGTAATTAGATATTGGTTCAGAAATAAATTCGGACGTACACGTAAATGTTAGAAAAAGAAATTTTAAGCGTTCCAATCTATACAAATAAATAAAATTGATGTATCTGTTTGTAAACTTAAAATAACAACTTTTCACTAAATACATATGTCAATCACGATACATATCTATACATTTTTTTTTGTCTGTCTATTTGTTCCAATTATGACGGGCCTTTCACTGGCTGATAGTTTATTTAATAAGACTACTTTTCACGCGGACGAAGTCGCGGACACAGCTAATTAAAAATTAAATAATTATTTCTGCGATATGAGCAACCCTGAAACAGTATGTACTGCTGTTTACACCGGATAATAGGTGTCCGGAGGTAATCCCAATTTGCATTAGTATTGCTGTTGATTTTGGTGATTGGTTCCTCCGGTTTATGGGATCTTTAGACCGAGCTTAGCCGGCAACCGTTTAATATACAGGCCTAAAAGCAATATAATTGCCTCTTATACCTATATAATGTACAGTTTTTTTATAAACCAAAAATGCAAACTGTAATTAATTAATTTTAATTTTTATTTTATATAGCAATAAAAGTGTTTTTAATTTTCCTTCTTTAAAATCCATTTTACGACCAATTCATTATTATTCATGATGAAACGAATGAGATCATAGAAATAAGACTTCGTTGTCTAGCTTATATTGGCTGCTTTTAATTCTAAATCTTTTAAGTCTATAGAAGAGCGTTCTTTTTTTGAAATAATAAAGGAAAATTCCACGTTTCAACTTGAAATTTTCTTTTTTTACTCGAAGCTATAAATAAGGTTTTAAATGATAGTTTATTTTTAGTTTCCTATAACAAAAGAAACAAAATTTAGTATACCCAATTTTTTAAAATTAACAATTCCCTCGTTCGCTTTTAGCCTTTGATCCTATATATAAAAGCTCCAGACAAAGGACTTAGGATGCTCCTACTTTCAATTCAGTGCGTCTCTAAATTTTTATTAGGGAATCGAGGTACAAAACAAAGAAGGCCTTGTCAGATACAAAACACCCTGCCCAGTATTGCCAGCTTGGTGGATTTTTACATCAGATCTGCGATACCGTAAAAATCCAAACCCAAAAACGAATTCACTTCAAAGAGCAACATCCACACAACCTTGAATTTGTAATAACGTTTCGTGGCATAAGTGAAGTGAGTTTCAGAATGACATAAGAATATAATACCTGAGACACATATATTCAATAAATTTTGTTAGATATGTATTTTTATACAAAGAATCAATAGAATTCTACACTAAATGAAGTGAATTTCAGACACATGAGTGGATTCGAATTCAGGTTTGGATTTTTACTGATCTGGTTTTCCGACAAAAAAAGCAAATGATGAAAAGCAATTTTCATCATTTGCTTTTTTTGTAGTTTAAGCGGTTTTTCAGTTTAATGACAGTTCTAATGAAAATATGAAAACTATGTGTTTTATTTATTTTCTCGTTTATTTTGGCATATATCATTGACGAAATTGTTTATGTTCGTTTCTCATGTTTGACTTTGTTAACATGAGAATAATAAATGAAAATTGTCTCATAGTAATTAGCAGTAAAAATATAGTTATATACCTAAGTCAAATACAAGTGTTACTGTGCACTAGATCTAAATGAACATCATTATAATCATGGGTTGAAAGGGGTCATGTATACCGGTCAGGTACTGGTACTGTTGGTGGCAGCGACGCGAAACAAACGACCAATAACTGGTGAATATTTTTAGTTTTTTAGTAGTTTTCTTATTTTGATGTCCCCTCCCACCTGGCAGCGGCATTATCGCAAAGTTTTTATAATAAAAAAAATAGTGGTTTTCTTGGTCAGATTTTTGAAAATCTGGCGAAATTTTAATCTAGATCTGGCATTCTAAATTATTTGAAGGTGGCAACATTGAGCCTGCCCTCTCGGTCTCCCGGGGGAGCGCTTAACCGATTCTTTTTGTCCCGATTTTATTCCCTAGTGTGGCGCGAGGGTGATTTCAATTACTCCATCTCTAGTAGTTTTCATTTCTATTGTCTTGATGTGTTCATTTGTTTTATTTAAATAAAGGGAAATCGCTGAAGAGAACACGAAATGAAATCTAACAATGAGATAGGTATAGCTGATGAATAAATTGAATGTCGGTTTTAAGCTGCCGTTATCTCTGAGGTTCTGAGTTAAATTATAGGTCGGGTTAATGCAAAAAAAAAACTTTTTATATTGTCTCTCGAGGCAATCCTAATACAGTGTTATTACCCCTAATAAAGTTCACTATTTTTTCAAGCATGAAATGCTAAACTAAAGCAACGAAAAGTCTATACTTTTTTGCTTTAAAGATAAAACATAATTATATTTTTGGATAGCCAAACGATGATCGGTGGCGTAGTGGATAAGTGTCAAAGCCCGCGATCATTATTATTAAGCAACTTTCGCAAGGGTCGGTCGAGGGATGGGTGATCAAAAAAATATTATTATCTCGATCTAATCCGTGCATTTGCAGTTACTTTTCATGCATTATATAAATTTTATAATTGAAACAACCAAGACACTGAATGTAATTATGTACTTTAATCTATAATCCTGTTAGTCCATATATAAAATTGTATGTGTGACAACCTTAACAAATTGAAACTACTTATCACTCTAGGAAGTAGAAAATAATGAAAAATTTAAAAGGCTTTATATCTATGACTAGCTTTCGCCAGCGGCTTCACCCGTCAGGTCTCTAAGGAAATTTTTTTGTGTGATAAGAAGTCCTATCATCTAAGTCAGCTAGTACCTTATCTGTATACCAAATTTCATAAAAATCCATTCAGTACCTAGTTTCGGCGTCATTGACAGACAAACATCCAAACAAAGAAACTTCCACATTTATAATGCACATAATAAACTTTTTGTATATCTTTTACTTTTTTATTGTACTTTTTCTTTATGGTTTTTGACGTATTTTGTATTTTGTTTTTTATAAAATATATTTTCATTCTGAACCGAACCAGCGTATCCTTTACAGTTGAATCTTTACATAGTGGTCCTTTCTGGAAAAAAAATGGTTCAAACTCGAAGCAAAAAGGGCGAAGAGGTTCCCACCTCGTCTATCGTTGAAGATAGTAGAGAACCTGCGGTGAGTGGCCCCTCAGATACGTTACGTATGCCATCACTGCCGCATCCCTCCATTTCAGAAGAACCAGTGGTAGAAGGCCATACAGGTATGTCGCATACGCCTCAGATACCACAGACATCGAGCTCACGTTCAAGAAAATCGTCTGCGACGGTAAGAGCGCAGATTCTCGCTGCAGAAGCACTTCATGCTCGTCGTCTCGCAGAGCTTGAACAGAAAGTGCTCGAGCGTGAACATCGCGCGCATATCGCCGCGATAGAAGCAGCAAGTACTAGCCAACGTGGTAGTAGTATTCATAGTGGACGTAGTGATAATAGCCATAAAGAGGTACGTATTAGTAGTTGGCTCGACGAAGTGCATCGTGCGGCTCCGCCTTCCGTCCGACAACCGAACGGTTATCCGAACGCGATGGCGGGCGGAACACACCATCAGCAGTCTGTTGGCGTGAACAAGTCAACGGTGACACAAGACGACAACAATGGCTTCACTAGACTAGTTTCTGCATTAGAAAATATAATTACCACTTCTAATAAACGTAGTAGTAACCAATCGTTTAATCTACCATTTTTTGACGGTCTACAGAAGTCACCAGTTGAATATTTAGGTTTCAAGCGCGCCTTCTTGGACACATCTCACTTGTACTCGGACACGGAAAATTTAGCACGTCTCAATTATTCATTGCGTGGTTCAGCGCGTGACATGGTGAGCGCCTTACTTGTATCTGCCCGCGTACCGGAGGACGTATTGAGCGTGCTAGATATGAAGTACGCTCGCGCCGAACTTATCGTCATGCAAGAAGTTGCTACAATGCGTTCATTGCAACGATTAAGCCCCGACGGTAAGGATTTAGTTCATTTTGCCTGTCGTGTTCGTAACTGCGTAGAGGTTATTAGGTTGCTAGACAATAGGGCCTATTTACATTCACCGGAACTATTTTCTACCATGCTTTCAAAACTTCCGATGCTGTTACGATCACGATGGCAAGATTATGCTGAAACTTATGAAGGCAGTGAAGATGAACGTCTAGTCAAATTTGCAAATTTTTTAGCACGCGAAGTGAATCTTTATGTTAAGCATGGCATAATCGAACCCGGAACCTCAGGGCAAGTTTTTGATAACAGTAGGAGATTCAGGGATAAAATAAATACAGTGACTGAAAATTTACAGAATAAAGGCACATCACAATCAACCAATTCTTCATTGGTAAAATTCAATTCTAAAATTGTTTGTTTGTATTGTGCCAAAAATCATGAATTGTTTAATTGTTTGAAGTTTCAAACATTATCCCTTACTGACAGATGGCAGTTCGTAAAAAATAATAAAATTTGTCATCGTTGTTTAAAAAAAGGTTTACACAGAATACGGTTTTGTAAGGCGAAAGAGGTATGTAGTCAAGAAGGTTGTGGTTATCGACATCATAAATTATTGCACGATAGTATACAACGAAATACGACTGCTCATGTGAACGTGGTTAGTGATGTCGAAGATGCTACGGGTTTCGAGGAGTGTGTGGTTGATCCGAATAACACGCAGGATACAGTTGCTCATGCTTCGATGACAATTGATTCAAAACAGCCTGCGCGTTGTTCACCTCTCCTAAAGGTAGTAGCAGTTACGGTGTCAGGGCCTTTAGGAAGCGTTGACACGTATGCATTACTGGATGACGGAGCTACTTCAACTTTTATAGAATCTGATACATGTTCTCGGATTGGTGTAAGTGGACCGACAGCTCAAATTCGTCTCGATTGTGTTGGCGGTCTGTCCACGGACACCACGGTGCAATATGTGGATTTCAACATCAAAGGCCGACATGAGGCGAGTGTTCATCGTGTTCATAAAGCACGTTCTATTAATCATTTGGGAATCAAAACTCAATCAGTTGGTAAAGATCACATTTCTAAATTTACTTACTTATCTGATTTAGTTGACGTTTTATTTTATGAGAATGCGAAGCCAACAATTATTTTAGGAATCGATAATTGGCATCTAACCATAGCGCGAGATATTAGAAAAGGTACAAAATCACAACCGGTTGCGATAAATACTGTTTTAGGTTGGGTATTATTCGGATTTTCATCTAGCAGAACCCGTAAGGTTGATGTTGTTCATCATACTTCTGATATGGAAGTTGAATCTTCTGATAGTTCGTTGGAGACTCTTATTAAAGAACAGTACAAATTAGAGGCAATAGGAATAACAAAGCGGGAGATTCGTAGTGCTAACGACGAACACGCCATAAAAGTCCTCGAAAATACTACTCGTAGAATAAGTTCTGGTCGTTTTGAGGTAGGACTTTTGTGGCGTCCAGATGTTCCAACAGTTCCTAATAGTTACTTACTAGCATTGTCCCGTTTCTTGAGTCTCGAAAGGAAAATGAATAGAGATAGTTCTTATGCCGAGTTATACCGTCGAAATATACATGCTATGTTTGATAAAGATTATGCCGAATTGTGTCCAGTGCAAGACACCACGGAGCAGTCAGTGAATTGGTATCTCCCTCACTTTGGTGTCACGCATTCTCAAAAGCCAGGCAAACTTCGTATCGTTCACGATGCAGCAGCAAAGTGCCAAGGCATTAGCTTAAATTCTATGCTAGTACCGGGACCAGACCTTTTGCAACCTCTTTTAGGGATTTTGTTTAGATTTAGAGAAAAGAAAGTTGCTTTAAACGCAGACATACGGGAAATGTTTCCACAAGTTAAAATTAGACTGGAAGATCGTGATGCACAACGATTTCTGTGGCGCGATAGCCCTAATGAGCCTATTAAGATATATCGTATGTCATCAATGGTGTTTGGCGCTGCATCGAGTCCTTGTTCTGCTCTTTTTGTAAAGAATAAAAATGCAAATGAATTTAGAGATCAATATCCAAGAGCGGCAGATGCCATTATAAACGACCATTACATGGACGATTATATTGGCAGTGTCGACTCTATCGAAGAAGCACAGCGCCTTGCTGTCGACATTGTAGCAGTTCATAAGCACGCAGGTTTCGAAATGAGAGGTTGGGTATCTAATAATCCAGAAGCTTTGTCTCTTTTACCTAAGGAGTTACTACTTACTCCTTCGGTGGAAGAAATAAAGCTTGGTGACTTCCCAACTTCGGTGCGAACATTAGGCTTGATTTGGCAACTTGATGGAGATTTTATAACTTTTAATGAGTTAAATATTAATATTAAGCTTGAAAACTTGACAAAACGCATAGTGCTATCATACATCATGAGAGTTTACGACCCACTTGGGATCCTTGCGCCGGTCATAGTTCCTGGACGTATCATGTTTCAGCGTGTATGGCGTAAAGGATACGATTGGGACGAGAAACTTCCAGAATCTGAACAGAAAGCTTGGAAGTCGTGGTTTGATATTTTAACCACGGTTTCTAACCTTAGAGTTCCTCGACTTTATTATTTCGGTATTAGTGAATTTGTTGAGTGCGAGCTTCACGTATTTGCAGACGCTAGCGAATCAGCTTATGTTGCAGTTGCATATTGGCGTTTTTTATATGACAACGGAAAAGTGAAGCTGTCACTTATTTGCAGCAAAGCGAGAGTAGCACCCTTGAAGCCAATTTCTATTCCGCGCTTAGAGCTTCAAGGTGCGTTACTGGCTGCTCGTCTCGCCTCATCTATCACTGAAAGTCATAGTTACATACCATCAAGACGTTACTTCTGGAGCGACTCGCTTAACGTTCTGGGTTGGTTACGCAGCGATGCAAGATCATATAAACCTTTCGTGGCTCATCGAGTAGGGGAAATTTTAGATTTAACGAATGTTGAGGAGTGGCGGTGGGTTCCCACTGATTTGAACGTCGCGGACGATGCCACACGACTAAAGTGTAATGTGTTATCGGAAGATTCCCGGTGGGTAACTGGACCACATTTTCTTCTCATCAATGACTGGCCAGCTGAACCAGCCTCCAGAACGACGTCTCTCCAGGAGGAACTAAAAGCATCCACTAGTTCATCTAGGACCTGTGGTAACATCGTAGCAGTAATAACAGACCATGTCTCATCTCATGACCCATTAACGTCACAATCGCTTCAAAACATTGAGTCTCAACGGTTGCGTTTGCCACTGTGTGCTGATCCCACTCGTATTAGCTCGTGGCTCACATTGGTACGTGCAACGGCAAGAGCTCACAAATTTATTGTTTCCATTAGATCGCGTGCTTTACTCAAAAAAGGGGTGTCAGAGGACACTCTTAAGTCGTCAATTGGATCGCTAATATTTTTTAAAACAGGAATCGAATCTGGGGCGGTATGTCGAATTTTGACGGCCGAAGACGTATGTCGTGCAGAGGTACATATATTTCGTCAAAGTCAGTTAGACAGCTTCGAGAGGGAAATCGTCTGTCTTCAGAACAGAAAACCAATGCCACCGCAGAGTCGCCTGAATAAATTTGTCGTATTCCTGGATGATGATGGCTTAATAAAATTGTCTGACCGCACAGCCACGCGACGACCAATAGTCATGGATAGCAAACACGCAGCCTGCAGACTTTTATTGCAATATCATCACGTTAGAGCGGCCCATGGAAACAATGAGATGATTGTGAGTCGATTACGTCAAAATTTCTGGATTTTTGGAATTCGAAATGCTCTACGATCTATTGTCCACAATTGTACGATATGCAAGCAGATGTGAGCCAAGCCACTTAACCCTCCAACTGGCGACCTACCTCCTGAACGATTGGCTCACCATCAACGGCCATTTTCCTATGTGGGCTTAGATTACTTCGGACCCCTGATAGTTGCTGTAGGTCGTAGACGAGAGAAGCGTTATGTAGCCGTATTAACCTGTCTAGTAACAAGGGCTATTCATTTAGAGGTAGTACACACGTTATCCACAGATGGAGCTCTTATGTGTCTACGCCGTTTTATAGCACGTCGAGGTACACCCTGTGAAATCATTTCTGATAATGGCACTGCTTTCGTTGGCGCTAACAGGGAGCTTAAATCTTTATATGGAGCTGCTATTGAAGATTTTGTCGCAAACGAGAAGATTCTTTGGAAATTTATACCACCGTCAGCTCCTTTCATGGGCGGAGCTTGGGAGCGAATGGTTAAGTGTGTCAAAACTGCGCTTCGAGTAACTCTCAAGCAGAGAACGCCATCAGATGAGGTGCTAGCTACCCTACTCGCTGAAGCTGAAGCTCTAGTGAACTCCCGTCCACTCACACACATCCCCTGTGAACCAGGTGCTGAAGAGCCATTATCCCCCTTCCATTTCCTTATTGGATCATCAATGGGTCGCTCCTTTCCTGCTCTTTTAGAAGACCGAGATTTGGTCAGCCGCTCTAGTTGGAAGAAGGCTCTACGGTTGGCTGATCACTTCTGGAGAAGGTGGATACAGGAGTACATGCCAATATTAGCACCCCGAAAAAAAAATGAGAGAGCGGTCCCTACTAAAAATGTGGCAGTCGCCGATTTAGTCTTGGTGGTGGATGGAAATTTACCAAGAGGGACATGGCCAAGAGGAAGAGTCTCGGCTACATATCCAGGCCATGACGGAATTGTCAGAGTCGCGGATGTATGTACCTCTGCCGGAATCCTACGACGACCTGTCAAGAAGTTAGTTATACTTTGAAAAAAAAAAGGGAGCAATGTGCAGGACAGCACATAATAAACTTTTTGTATATCTTTTACTTTTTTATTGTACTTTTTCTTTATGGTTTTTGACGTATTTTGTATTTTGTTTTTTATAAAATATATATTGATTCTGAACCGAACCAGCGTATCCTTTACATATTAATAGGATATTTGATCAATTTTTCATTCACAGCCTTTCAGGCATTTTTCATTAAGAGGCGTTTATATGTTTGGCTATAAATTCTATAATTAACTTATTACATTATAAAATCTCTATCCGGGTCTTGGTGGATGTAAAAATCACATTCAGTAAAAAATTTAAAAGCGTCAAGTCCAAATACAATATTTTGTTATCATAAATTGTCATGCAAAATTCAGTCTTCACATCTCTAAGTAGTAGGTAGATACCTAACTGATTGTAGCATTCGAAAAAGAGTAGAAGAAAAATTATGTAGGAACTACTTGTATATTATACATTAATAACCATTAAATATACGCTAATATGATTGAACCACAATACCCACCATTCCATGCATAAATCATTCACGAAGATAAAACGGGAAACTTGCCCCAAACAAAGTTTTGGCAAATCCTTCTAAATCCGTTTGTGCCTATCGACTGTCCAAACAATCTATCTGTCGGAGCCAACATACGAGCCTCCACGTCAAGAAAAGTTAGGACGATCCTTAATTAGGACGCCACTGCTAAATAACGCCGATTTTGGAACGAACGTTTGTAAGGCTTAGGCGAGAGAGCAGCCTAATCAGAGACGCATCGAGGGCTGAGTAGTGACAATAAAGTTCAAACCAAATTGTCGATTAGATTATAAAATTTGCACGTAAGGTTTAAAAAATACTTTCAATTGAATTTGAAAATTAGTATCGGTAATGTCGTTTTAAACAAACACAATTTTAATGGACGTTTGTGCAGCACCATGACGAAGATTATCCGAGTAAATAGGTCAACAAGTCTCAAACTGTCGTTTTTTATCAATGATATTAATATGTAGTATATATTAAATTATCCAACTCATAGTTTTTTATTGTGTCATGTCATTATCAAATCGTTTTAGGCGGCCATTGATTGGCCAAAACAAGTAGGGCTGAAGAGCCTGTTCTCCAATTAGTCTAGCTGCCAACTTTAAGATTCTTAATAGATTCATCAAGACTTAATAGATTCATATAGATCAAAGACAAAAAGTTTGGATTCGGAAACCTAGTAGTAGAATCGACGCCTGGTGCCCTCAATACAACCCTGTTCTCAGTAATCCACTACGCTGTACGAAAACATACGACTTCCATAGTAAGCCCTGTGAATCTAAAACGCTCCAGTTCTCATCGAATACTGTATAATTGAAAAACATTTTGCATGTAGAAATGAGAGACGTATTCCGATACTATTGTTTCAGGCTTACGTCAATGGTTGAATGCGAGTCAGATTCTAAATCTAATTTGCAAAAAGAAAAAGACTGATATCAGAAAATTTATACCAAATTTATTGAAAGTTTTTCTTCTTTAAAAACATAGGTATGTAATATCGGTAGTGAACCCAATTTCATGAATCTTTCTTAGTTTGAAAGGGTTTATTTTGCCAAGGTATTTAGTTTTGTAAATACAGCTACTTACCATTGGTAATTTGTAATAAATAATTCGGATACTATGAGTCGATTAAAAATATAGGAAATATTTTCACAGTATTACAGAATTTGAAACTAGAATCCAGTATTATAAACATTAATATAGAAATAATATCTATATTAAGTATAGATTACAAGGAGGAAAGACTTATTTACGTGAGCGAAGGCGCAGGAAGAAGTTTTGTATAAAAAGGATAAAGCCGTTATTGTACTTAGTCTATTAAAAAAATGTATATTTGGATATAATTGTTTGGACAATAATATTAAACAATTATCAAAATTATTTATTCAGTCTAGGCTACGAGCACTTGTGAGTCGAAAGCTATGCCATCGGTTCGTAAATTTACGGCGAAAGACCTCGTACCGAGAAGTACCGGCAAGAAACTCAGCAAAGGCTGCTTTTTTTAAAATCTGGAAATGAAAGAAAAAAAGAAGCCATAACTAATGAGTGTTATTTTTAGATTCGCTTATTTACTGCTACTGTAATGTAATATAAAATATATTTTCTGTCTATGCATTTTACTGTGTATGGTATTGTTGGCTGTCGCGTCGACGCATCTCTTTCCCCAGTGTGGCCCCCATCCGTGGCGATAAAAGGATTGCTTGGAGTAAGTCGTCTACACCAACTTAATATCATACATAACATAAAGTATTAATCAAGTATATGTCAACTTAACTATAAATTGATAACCACCAGTCAGTGAATGTCTGCTCGCAATCTTAAATTGTTCGCAAACAGGTTTCCCGTACTTTTTATACTGTAATAAGTAAAAAATATATTCAAAACATTGTAAGCATAGACTTATAAGCAGAGGTCTCCGACCTCTGCTTATAAGTCTCGGGACTAATTCCGATTAGGTAGAGTTATTTATGTACTTGCATCGAAATGTTGATATTAATGTGGACCTTCCCGGGATTTCTAATGGACAATCCCGTGTGGCCAACAATCTTACAACTAAATAATAATAACAACGTCAGAGCTATGTTGTGCGAACTACAAATGTGGCAACATCGCGCGTATTGGTATTTTGCAACTTTGGACATCCGATGTCATTGATGTAAGTTTGGCAACGTCGTGCGTGCAGTAGTTTAAATTGTGTAAAAGTAAGTAACATTTTATATAAAATATCACGAGATTTTTTCTGCTCTATAAAATTAATCTCGGGATTTGAGGCATATCCACTTTATTCTTTCGCTGTATGAAATCAGTGTAAGTACATGAATAACTCTACCTAATTCCGACCACTGCTTATAAGTAAGCGTACTTGACCTTGAAACAAGTACTCCCACAATATTTATCGTTAAATTTCTCCGTAACGACATTTGTGCGTTACGAAAGTTGCTATTAATACATGTCTATTCATAAGTAGAACGGGTGTGCTAGGACAAGCATGAATCGCTATTTATGCCTCATAATCTCGTGGATTAAGCATTTAAGCCCGGCAGCCAGCGTGCAAGTCGTCATCAATCTTGCTCAGACCCGTATAATCACAGAAAATGAAACGTAGGATTATGCTGACCTCAATTTTTAAGCTGTATGTCTCGCGTAGTGTGCACGCGTCGTTAATTTCGGTTGTTACGCATGTTTTCCATATGAAGAACGTTGACAGAGTTCCCTATTGATAATTTATCACCGGCCGGGACTTGGTTGTGAACTAAACATACTTGTATGAAGGTTTTATTCCAAGTTGTGTAGTTCTAAAATGAGTTTCATAATATTGCTCTATCGCCATGTGGCTTACACGCACGATTTCAAGTTATTGTCATCTTTGAGATCCCGGGTTCGATTACCGGTCTGAATGTGGAAAAATAACTTTTCTTTATTTTTCGTGGTACTTTCGTTGTTTCATATTTGCATTATACAAATGCTAAAAGCTACTTAATTTTGGGATCTTTGGAGTAATTGTTAAAATTCAATATCTATCTCAATCAGTTTTGAAAATTGTTATAGTGACTTATGGAATCTTGTAACGTTTGAAGTCATTGCGACTTCAAACATTCGCTTACAGAACGAATGATGATTTGAATGATCAATAAATATAATAAAAACTTCACACTTACAATAAAAACTTATAATAATATCTTTCTAATGTGACATTAAAAGAGATTGCAATAGATTTTAAAATTAAACAATTAGGCCTCTGATTAGATGGCCAAATGAAAATCAAGATTAAAGTAGCTACAATAAAAGAAACTCCGTCAATATTTGTATTCGAAAGTGTGTAGCTTTATGCCTCCCCAAGGACAAAATAGAATGGCGCTGCGAAACAGTAATTTTTTTTCCTAGAGACCATTGCATATTTGAGCATGTACCTACAAATTGGATTGAGTAATTTGAATATTTTATGGCAAACGAATACCAGACGAGAGTCAGAGAAGTGAATCAGGATAGATTCAAAAAGCTTTGGAGTTTCGTGGCTGAAGAGGGGCTTTCTTTTCCTTTGAATACTTGATTTATAGTAGTATCACACTATATTATTCAGAATAAGAATAAATCATCATCATCATCAGCCCTTTTACGTCCCCACTGCAGGGGCTCAGACCTCCTTATGGATGGTTAAGGAGGATGGGCCATTACCCTCCACGCCGGCCCAATGCGGATTGGACTGAAAATGCCGGGACCAACGGCCTAACGTGCCTTCCGAAGCACGGCGTAGCTCGAGATAATAATTTTTTGGTCACCCATCGCGGGCCGCGGCGCTTATCCACTACGCCACCGAGCTACAATAAGTACAAGTGGTTCGCACGCCGGTTTCAAGGTGTCGCCATCTCTGAGGTTCCGGGTTCGATCCCCGGTCGGGTCAATGTAGAAAATGAACTTTTCTATATTGTGTCGGGTCTGGGTGTTGTGTTACTTTCGTTGTCTCAGATACTCCATAATACGGTGGCTTTGACTACTCATCTTGGAATCTGAACAATGTATGTGATATTGTGTAAAATTTATTAAAAAAAAAAAAAAAAATATTTAATTATTTATAATTATTTAACATTTAATTAATTTGTATTACTGAGATTCTGAAGTGCGATTATTGACAACATTACAACATACGTGAAAAATTTGTAGCTCTTTTCAAGAAATTACGTGCGTGATTAACATCACCCTATATAATTTGAAGAAAATAGGCTGATATTTTACACACCTTAACGCCGTATATTTGGCAAGACCTCGGTGACCCAAACTTCATAACAGCCGTTTCGTTCGTACCTGTATTAGGAGCATGCGCTGACTAATTTTCATCTATTATAAAATTACGAATGTCTGGGATTCACGGGCTCTAAGGCTTTAATGTTTTTTCGCAAAATAATTAGATAATACGAATAATATGTATAAAATAAACAGTTTGTAACTGCATCATGATATTATTGAAAATATTTTCATTTAATAAACCTGGATATACCGACCCAGACCATCATTACTTTCATAACATCATCGGGTCATTGACCAGCATCATACTATTTAGATTATAAGATATAAAAGGATTTTTTTCAGGTTGGTATCTAATTATTACATAAGATTGAAATTATAAAATCAACTCAGACTATGAACCTGAATTCGAATTCAAGCACCAAAGGAATTACAATAAATAGTTCATTACATAATGGGTAAAATAGGACCCCTAAATAATACAAAAGTTTCGATAAGAACAATATATATCGATTTACCTACGAAAAAAGGTAACAAATCACCTTTCACAGGAACGGGAGAATTCCTCAATAATATCGGTATTCCATATCCAAAGATAACAAATGCAGATGGATCACAAACATGATTTCCGTACGTTCTATCCGAATGAAAGATAAAGCAAAGGGAAATAGGTTTATTGTCCTTACGAGATCGAAAGTGGGGAATCCTTTTAGGGCACGAGAGATGTCGGAACGACACCGTTTTGTCAAAAACCTTTCCCGCTCTTTTACCGAGCTATCCGATGAAAGTTTGATGCGGCCCGAGTTACTCAGCCCTGCGGGGTAAGAAATTCACATGCCTCATCTCAGTTTAGCGATGCTATAAATAAATAATGAAATGTATATTATTTATTTCGTTTGCTTTTAAATTTATTGCATAAGATAAGAAAATGCTATTCCTCGTACGAATTAACATTAATTCCGAGGGCCTATTCTATTTGTTCTCGTACGCAAATTCGGAAAATTTCGAATCTTTCTTATAGTTTTATTAACATCGCATGCTTGAATATTAATCTGTGCATCAGAGTGTCAGTTCCTACCTCCTTTGCTTGCATCATAAAGCACAGAATATGCGCATCTTGTGAGTCGTATTAGCATTTACAGTATAGACGAAATTTCGGTTACGGCGAAATAGAGTAGGACTTTAGGTGTCATCTTAATAATAAATTTCAAAGTTGTAAAGTTTAATCTGATGTCGCTAGGTACCAGGGACTGATCTTAGGGGGCGGGGGCAAGATGAGCAATCGCCCTCAGCGGTAAAAATGAGAAGTGGCAAAATTAAGACCACCGAAAGTCAGTGTTTGTGTAAATGACGGTGAATATTATTTTTGCTTGAAGCGGCTACATATGAGCATATGAGAAGAGATGAGCCGCTCGATTCTGTAAACACATAAACAATATCAGAAAGTGTCATTCCCTTGGACTATGTGTGCCAGGGGCAGGTAACACAGCTAGTTTACAATTTTAGGTATGAACATTATAACCCTTGTTAAAATTTCATAGGCATTTGATTCCGACCCTAGGCAATTAAATAGTACAAACAAATCTTGATTAGAGCACCCGTCTCACTCGCAACTCATTAATGTCGTACTCGCATTTAATTAAAATTCACCCTCTAAATTGTAATGATGTTAGAAACTATCGATATATTTTTGTTAACCAACATAATATAGCACGATCGCTATTATAATATGTCAACTTTTTTTATAATTTCCAAAGGTCATGTGATCGCTTGACAAATTAAGGAAGTCAAACAATTTTTTAAAAGACAATTGTGTTTAACGATATCAATATTTGTATTTATTCGTATCCTTTCCAAAGGACTTGGTGTTTCTGAATCTACCTCAATCGAATCAAAATTCAAATCAAAGAGGCAACGCTCTTAGCCTATTGGGTACTGTAACGTCTGAGCACATTATTATAGGTAGGGTTTACTCTTCGGACGGTTTATGGTCAAGTGCTGGCCGTTAATATTTCAAATTATTGCTTTTTCATATTCGAATTTGCGAGTTCGTGTTTTCCTGGTGAATAGTCTTTTTTTCTGATCGAGACCAGCTTAGGGTGAGCATCATAGTATTTGGTTTTAAGTGATTAAATGTAATACTAATTGAAAATAAATCAAGACTGAGGAGTTCTACCAGTTTTTTCATTGCGCCACCCACCTCCACCATTAGACTAAGTTGCCATAGTATGTTTTGTCTAGTATAGTTTTATACAGCGTGTTTGGTAATACCTGAATAATCCCGAAACGTGGCCATACAACCTAGCACAAAGAACACAATTGATAGGTCAAAAAACAATTTCATGTAAATTGATATTTTCATACAAATATTTGAACAATTTGTTTTCAATTACTATGCTACAACCCTGTAAGCTTACACGTGCCGTCCCGGCGCACTCGCTCTTTCTCTCTCTCCCTCTCTCATTACCTCTCACTCTCTCGTTTCCTTGAATACATTTTGATGTTGCCGACGCGCGCACTCGACTACGTATGAGTTTACTTGTAATTAAAACAATTTAAGATTAAATAGGTACATACCTATAGCGTTCTAATCACTCTTTCAGCTTTCACTTGTCAACATTACCTACACTTCACCTCCACTTTATCAGTCCAGGGTCTCGATATGCCGGCCACCGCATAAAACACACATCTCCATTCGACTCGACACAGACCGTGTCGTGTTACTCTCGAAGTAAAGTCATATCCTCTGTCTCGATGGAATAGGTGATCGGCCGGCCTACCTGTGGCACACTATGGAATGAACCAGTTGTATGTAACCAATTCACAAATGCCGCGAATCACCGGTAAGAAGGAAGACGTCGATGGTTTTCAGGTCTTCCTGACACGTGGCGCTCGTCATAACGCCGCCGAGCCGCAGCAAGATTACCGTCACAAGCACCGCCACACATTATCATCTTGTAATATTAGGCATTTGAGTACGAATTCATTGCACTGACCGCACACAAACATAATACACAGGTAAACAGAACGAGAATGAAAAACAAACCAAAAGTCCCGAAAGAACGAAAACGTAAGTTGACCTTCTAAATTCTGAAAACTCACAAGTACGCCGATGAAAGTCACGGACGCGACTGACGCGATGACCAAAACTACATAGGTTATTATTATTGCAACTCGAACACCAATGTACCTAAATCAAAAGTACCGATTTTGGGGTTCCGCGTCAAGAAATATTATTTATTATTAGACCTTTCCATTACAACTAACCTTTATTTAATTATCATTTAAACTAAGAATAAGAGAGATACTTAGATTATTAATATCATTGTATAAGTCCGTATTTTATTGTTTCGTGAAAATAACACGGCTTTATGAAAAAAATAACAAAACTTCAAAGCAAATAATCTACAGAACCTTACTGACACATCAGAAACCCGGGTTTCTCAATACACATCGTCGTCGATTTTATGTCTCTCTCGCTCCTTCTTGCATAGACTAATGTGAGCAATGGTGCAGATATTGAACTTCAATCAAAGTATTTGCAATTTCTTTTTTATTTTGACTGTATTATTACAGAAGTTTTCATATTAATAGTTTTTGAAACACCGTTAATCACAAGATTAGTGTTTTTTTATAGTTAAAAGTCATTTACTACTAACTTTTTCTTTGTTTGGAAATAATAAATTCCTCTCAGATGCATATTTATTCTAGGCATTTATCTTTAGATTTATTTAACTTCTGTTATTTTTTAAACTAGTTCGGCACATGGAGTCGATGACCAAATACAACACAACAGCTGTTTTTAGGGTTATCAGCGTACAGTTTTACTTCGAAGAAAAAAAGCTGAATATCTAGGTCATGTGCTGGGTTTCAGTCTTAGTGATCATTTTTCTGGGTTCTATTCATCATACCGTATGTGCCATATTCGGGATTATACAGGTATTACCAAACACGCTGTATATAGCTTAGATATTTAGTCTTATTATCACATTTATTTATCTTTAAGTAACCAATAAATTTTAAGTAATATTCATGATTATTGTTTGACCGCCAACAATTTAATTCAGTTTAAAAAGCAATTATTTGTAATTAATGTTACTTCAGACATAAGATTGTTGTCGCCGAAAAATGACTTAATTTTTTTTGCAATGTATAACGCATCACGAAATAATTTTAAATATAAAATGACGCCCGAAATAATATGACGGATCTAGCTTAGCTGATAGTCGATTCATTCATCGATAAAATGTCGACCATCACTAGTACAGTTTTACTACGTCGTCTTGAAGCTTGTCGATTCGTTATTAGCACATTCTTCAGAGATAACGCCTTTGCCTTTACACCGTAAAAGATAGAGTTGAGATATGATGTGGCAAAGTCGTTACTCTAATTAAATACTTTTCTGCTATATCATCTTACATCGTCCTGTCGCGAGAAGCATTAAGTTTTGTTGTTCTTGAGGTTGGCTTATCTTGACATGGGTATAAAAAGTAGGTCGCATTACGGTTGATAATGTTCTCTATATCACATAAGAGGAATCCTTTTTTATCTTTGCATTATGTAAAATGTATATAAATAAATAAGTATTCGAAGTGACTTTTAAAACCATCCGTCGTTCGTATTTCTTCAGTAAAACTGATCTTTATACTTATTTTTACACTTTATTTTGGTTGGTGTTGACGAAAGCATTGCCAACATCTTTAGGTAAGTGTTTTAATATTTATTAATTTGAATTTAATATGACTTTGGCACTTATTGTTTACTAGATACCCTGTGCTTTAACGCTGCAACCATAGATTGTATAATCTTAGGCTGCAATGTTTTAGGCAGACTCTCTAACAGAATACCTATACTTGGTCGTGTGAGACTAATACAGATGCCAACATTAAAGACTAATACAGATGCCAACATTAAAGACTAATACTGAACCAATACGGTTTTAGTATTTCAACAGATGTATTATTTAGATATAAAAAGGTACCGGTTCGATTTCGATTATTATTTTTCAATAGTTTATTACCACCGCAGGATTGTAGACATCGCAGATCAGTGAATGAAAATACTTATAAACACATATGAAATTGAAAATAGATTGAAAAATAAATACTTAGGAGTTTTGTATTTCACGCTCATGCTAACTGTTGAGCATTGGCAGCTGAATCGGCCCTATTTTATACTCGTAATTATCTATGTTTTGTTGTATAATTATATAATTTTTATATATATTTGAAGTTTATTTGGTTATTTTGGAGGCTTTGTGATGATAACTTGTAGTTTAATTTACGCACCAGAAGAGCCCGCACGACATCGTGTCACATACGTCGTTAATGCTTACAATATATGCAAATATGGCAAATATCTGTGGAATGCCCGGTCACGCACGCATATTTGATTTGTTGAGCTTTAAAAGTTGTGCAATTAGTTTTAGCCAAGTTTACTAATAGCCTTAGAGTATTGCAACAATACAACTAAGTTTATATTTAGAACGTCTTTTATTTTAACTTCAAAAAGGAAAATTAATTTGACTCGCAGAACACCTTTGTGGGGACTTCTGAAGACAGATTCAGTGAGCCGTTACCCTAACGTATCTGTTTTACGACAGAAACTTGGCCCTTCGGAGTGTTTTCTTCCATTAGCTTGAGTGCCGCACGGCAATTTCGACTTTCTTTAATGATATCTGAGATGAGTTTGCTTTTTAATTTACCTCTGAAGAGGTCGCGCCGGGTTTTTGTATGAGTTTTTATTTGTTCTCATCAACGTCTTTGTGTCTTATGGAAGCCAACTTGGTACATTCTTTTAATTAATCTCCTGTCACTTTGTGTATTGATTCACGTTTTATATAAATCTGAAATATAATTAGAAGTAATTAATTTAAATGGCGACTATATAAAAAATCTGGTAATCAATCAAATAAAATCAGTAGCAATTTGAGTTGGCCCATCATAGGGCCTTAAGTCATTCGTTGGTGTTGGACCAACGAATGACTTGACGAGCCCACTGGAAAATTCTGCACCATCGCAGGATATTGAAATCAACTTTTTATTGTAATGATAGTTCTTATATATTAATCGTGCGAATTCTTGTGCTTTGTTATTTTAATCGTGAGGATGGGTTTAAATTGTCGAGTGTCTGAAATCCAGTGGTTACTATATAGCGAAAACAGAAGAGCCAATGAAGTGTCGTTTCGCGATCAGACACAGAGAGTGTTGTGTGCCAAGAACAGGTGTGAGTGACTGGCGTGATAACGTAGTGAACAGTGTTACGGCAAACGAACGTAAGGTGATAGAAAGAGGGTAGATTAATATGATCGGCCAGTTGCATCTACCCGCAAGACTTCACCTATTCCGTGATCATGGCGCTCGCAACAGCGCCGTAATATCAGTGACTCATTAATAGAATCCAGAATAATTATCATTCCATTGTGAAATAATGACCATGAGATTTAAAAAATATATATATTCAGTTTATAACTATTGTTTTTCAAATTATCAAACAATGTTGTGACGAAAGACTTAAAAAAAAATTCTGTTTACTTTTGTATACGTTATAAAACCCAAAAATACAGTAAACTAATCCAATTAGGGATTAAATCGAAATGTCGCTATCCGTTATTTCAATTCGAGTGTTTTAAGTGTAATTGGCACGGAACTTGGCGTGACATTTGTCGCTGATAGACCGCCCATGGGAAGATTAAAACGGGAACTTTATAAATTATCTACTGTTAGGTGGTTTTTCTGGTAATTATTATAATGAATATAATAGTTTATTATCAGTTAAAGATATTATCATGCAGCCCCTCAGGCCGGATTTTATATTATTATATTATTGCAGTCTATTATTCTTCTATTTCGTTTGAGACTTTAAAAACACGTCCTTCCCTTATGTTTAGCCTAATTTTGTACTCGTGTATGTACTGTTAATGGATAACAAAATTATTCATTTGAAAATTCAAAAATTGTAATTATCTCTAAGTGCTACCAATGCGAAAGTGGCGGACTAACCTCAGCGGAGGTCCCGGCAGCTATAGGCCCGGATCTACAACTTTTTCCAACCGGGCATTCCAATTGGATTTGTTTATATTCCCTCCCCCCGCGCATACATTTTTAACTTTATTATATTATTATGATTCTGGCGGATGGCTGCAGGCATTTGGAGACCCCACAGGACCGGAGGCCCGGGGCTTACTGCCCCTCCGCTCCCCTTAGTCCGCCACTGTATCTCCAGTTTTAAACCATCGAAAAATTGCTGAAACGAATCGCAAAACTAACTGAAACTTCTAAACATATAAAAGTTACAAGCGTTGAAACCCCTTCAAAAGTTATTTTATTAGATACATAGCATCTTGTATAAGCACACAAGTTGTTATGCAGTAAGCAATAAAATGTTCTCTAACGCCATGCCGTAAAAAGGGACGCTATAGCCACTCGACATAGTTAACAACGTGAATCCTCTTTTTATAACATGATTATAGTAAAACATCATATTAGCAGGGTTGGATACACCGTAGTAGTAGCAAGTAATTTGTTTATCCTCATATAAGTAATAGCTATAACCCGCGGCATCCCTCACGTGTTCCAAGGGTACTATGTGCACACTGACCTGCTATACTTAAGTCTTGAGCTAATCTTAATTAAAAATTTGCCAGTGTATCCATCTTTGTATCATTATCATTAGCTTATCAACGTCTTCACTGCTGGGGCATAGATCTGTCTAATAGATGAAGCCGTATACGGAAAATCTGCCAGTTTTTGTGGAGAACGCGCATGTTGCTATTATTAACATTTTATGGCTCAGCAGAATAGACACGCCTTGCAAAAAATACAAACAAATATATATTTTTTAAATAGTCCTCTTATTGAAGCTGTTTAATAGTATCGCCATCGTCGTGTTTGGATCTAGATGTTCGACTAATGTGCCTATTCTGGACTTTCAGATAAGTGCTTTCATTTTAAAGGCGCAAAATTATATCGAAATTAAATTAGTAGTTTTCTTTTTATAACTAAACAAAATATACTTTTCATAAGATATCACCTAAATATCTTGATGAAATGTTTATATAAGCGAAAAAAGAAAAGATAGCGTACTTTGCATTGGCTCAAAATTAAAAAGGAAGGATATATATTTGCAAGGGGTATGTATATTTTTTTATGAAAACCGATTTCTTCGTGGTTACGTCGTGCAAATAGAAAAAAAATTTCAAGATTTTACTTATGTAAATATAATATCTTTTATATAGATCTTTAATATTTTGGTGATAGTACAAAATATTTTTGATAAAGTAATTATATAAGTATCACAAAAAATTATTAAATAAAAATATATTTATAAATAAAACCGACTTCAAATTTAAAAAAAGTTGAATTGGCTAATACTTATCTTAAAAGCGGTAAATTTTTTCAAGAAACATTAAAGACGGACGGTTATCATATTAAAAACTACGGAAAACCTTAATCATAGGTATATTATTTTTTCGTCCGTTGAATGAGTTTCCATTAAAATATATTATTAAAAAAAAACCAGGCAAGCGCAAGTCGGACTCGTATAATCGAAGGATTTCGCACCATTATCTATAATAAACGCAAAACAATCACGTTTGTTGTTTACAAAGGAGTTGTTCGAAATTTTCGAGTTTTCGAGTTAACTACTTCAGAGGGCTTACCTTTGTAGTATATAGATACTATTGCCATGACATTATACTACTATTTGATCTATCCAACAATACCCCACGCTATGGGAGTATAAAAAATATTTTCCTCTCTCACTTTAAATGTGCTAAAATTTTTTTTTCAAAATTTAATTTTACCACTTTGCTAATGTGATGAACGTGAATTCTCATGCTACATTGCACTTTTTTTTATACCAATCGTTTTTGAGTTAAACCGCGGACGGACTGACAGACAGACGGACATGGTGAAACTAAAAGGATTATAAATAAGGGTTTGAAAAATACAGTAGCGTCATCTAGCGAAAATAGCTGAATGTAATATTTTATTTGTCATCCTATTAATAATTCCACATCAAATTACGTTATTGGAAAAATCGCAAAACTAGAAATGAAAGCTACTTTGCTTGATAAAAATCGGAAAAAATAAGACCACAAACATAAAAAAAACCGTTTTAAAAGTATAGTGACCAGTACACTCGGCTAAATGTAACGCTTTAATTTTGGCCCTATTAGTAATTCTCCATTGGATAATGTTATTAGAAAAAAAACGCAAAATTGTAAATGAAAATTACTTTGTTATATTAGACAAAGACTACACAGATAAAAATCAAAATCCTTTTTAAAAGTACAGTAGCGCCATTTCTTGATCAGCAGCGTCAGCTGAATGTAACATTTTCGTGTAGTTCTAACTAACATAACATATGCATTTAATATTAGCTCTAACGATTCTATCCATTAGAATAATTCTAAAAAAATATTTAATGCCGTGTAAACGCTTAAATAATTTAAAAAGAAGACATGGAATATAATTACAATGACAAATTGAATGTTTTAATGCCTATGGCAGTAGTAAAATGACGAAAATAAAAACTCTCAATATTTTTTTACAAATACTTCGAAGTAATTTGTTATTTACAATAACTCTTTACTTTTATACAACAAAAGCAGTCTAATTTCATGATCTATCGCAACCCCTTTCACAGGTATAGTGACTTTGATAGCGATTTATGAAATTATGTAACGTTGAAAGTCGTCATCTCTTTCCAAACGAATGATGATTAATAAACTTATTAAAAACTTAGGAACTTAAAGTACTTTTTTTCGTCTAACGCTTACCAAAAAAATTCCAATAACGATATAATAAAGCTATATTTGCTATGCAGCAAAGCAGGTTTACTTAACGTTTGAACCTCTTTTGTATCTCTTGAAGGTCACATATCATACGAATTAATTCTAAGAACATTATTTAATAGATGTAATTTTAATTGAAAATTTAATTCAAATTCAGACTCGCCGGTGAAGTCTGCGTGTCATATCTCTCGTTTCTAACGCGATGAATTCCGCCTCACAAGCTCTCTGGTGGCGTTTATGTAATTATTTCCTAAATATTTAGAGGCGGGCGTGACGCCAGACTCCCTCATAAACCTCCGTAAGTTATAACGCGGTTAGGTCGTAACGGCAATGCGGGCTCGACGCATGGCTGTGCGCATATTTTGGCGGCATTTAAAAAATATATATGTTCCTTTATTTTTTACGTGCAATACGACTTTGGTTAGTGGTGCCCGACCTTTTCATTCTCCCTTATGACCTATAAAGAAAACTGATTTCACCTCTAACTTAAAAATGTAAGGTTCGATTCTACCATAAGAGCAATGAAAGGATACGGTTTATGTCAAATTTGAATATAACTGTCAAGCGCACTTATATCTAGGGTATGTTCCGATATACACTGCGACCACTGAACAGTATGACGTCAATTTCGTATACTGGAAGCTCGTTCCTTTATAGCTAGTTATACTGGTCACTTTTTAAAACGGAACGCAGTCCATTATACTGTTTATCCTATTTTTTGGCGCCATTTTCAAATTTGTTAATGCAAGGTGAATATAAATATAAAGATTCCCTCTTTTCAAAAGAAAATTGGAAAATTGTATAAAAAAAATATTTATCAATTAATGATTAAATCCATCTTATAAAAAAACGTAAGTATTTTTTTTGTTTATTTAGAAACTTATCATTTTCTGATTCTGTTTCGACTGATCACGTGATCAAAAGCACTGCGAGCACCTTACCTCGAAATCTCCAGTGCTCACAGTACAAATATGGCGGCAATTTATGACGTCATAAATTTCCCTAGGGTACTGTAGCAGTGTACTGGCAGTCCATAATGGAACGGATTTTTCAGCAGTAAGACCACTGCGCAGTGCTCGCAGTGTATATCGGAACATACCCATTGACCATGGAATGCCATACCATTCTCTTTCTTGACATAGTAAAACACCATATAAGAACCATTGGGTGGTTATATACTATAATCGCCCAATGGTTGTACTGTACATTTAAAGTTATGAAGTTATATCACTAATGCTAAACGATACAACTCATTATTTTGCTTAGCTTGTACTTTATCATGTTTGGTATAGTTAACGTAATTGGGTGCAACCCTTATACAATAAAAATGAACAAGGAAGTTTATATCATTGGTAAATAAACATTTACGGTTTCAATATATCGCAATCTCTGAGGTTCCGGGTTCAATTCCAGGTTGGGTTTGGGTCTCTGCGTCTGATTTTCATCCAAGTGACATACGGCTGGTTTCTGAATTGAGAAAAGTACAAAATCTAAAGTGATTATTATCAATAACTTAAGTTTCTTGCGTTTCACAAGTCAAAGGGATCTAGTTATATCAAACTGCTATCAACTGACTATTGAAATGAAACAAAAAAATAGAAATGAAAAACTGTTTAAGTGAAGTACAGTTTGAAACGTTCTGAAATTTAAATTTTCAACTCAGAAACCGGGTGTTAATTACATAATTTATATGATGTTGTCTTATATATATTAATTATATTACATATGACATATAATAAGTTTTTAATTTTATTTAAATCATATATTTGCATTGAATAGAGTGTAAATAAAAAACTATATTAAGCTAAAGAACGACAATCAAAGAATATAGGTTTGGATTACTGAAGGGTTTTGTTTTACATTTTCTTTATTTATTATTGGCAACTTTTGAATATTCCATATAAATCTTCATTATTTATATGAAATTCTATTTTAGTTTTAAGAAACTAAATTAAAGGCCAATCCTATTTCCTCATATAATAAATTTTAGGTTAGAATAATTAGAAGAATATTACCTTTTTCCTATAATAACCACCTGAAGTAATATAATGTAGAGGATACCTCCTATTAAAGGGTTCCTTAAGGATAACGATTCCGATATCCATGTGACCTAATTTACGGGCACAAAAGATTAATAATTATGCTATTATGTTCGCGGAATGCGTACTCAATGAAGACATATAAAAGATACGGGCGGCAATTCTGTTGCACGAACAGGACTGAATTCTGTTTTAGTCCTGTCAAACTGTGTTTTTAATTCTATAATATAATAAACATAAGATAATTAAAGTTATTGTAATTTGATTAATCGTGACAATAGCTGAAGCAAACACAAATTATTGTTAGTTTTTTTATTAGTTTAGAATGTGGTACAACAGAATTGGCACCTGTCTTATCTATATTAATATTATAAAGAGGAAAGCTGTAACAAGTTACGCAACTATGAGAAGCTACTTCATATGCGGGACGGGAAAAGGCGCACGATAACAGCTACTGACATACATAGAAAGTTTAAAGTTTGTAAGTTATTGTTATTTTTTGTAATGTAATGTATTGTATTGTAATATTATTGTAATGTAGTGGATATGCCCCGCGACCCGCGATCGTTTTTGTTTAGCAACTTTCGCAAGGGTCACTCAAGGGATGGGTCAGTCAAAAAATATCTCAAGCTACTCCGTGCTTCGGGAGGCACGTAAAGCCGTTGGTCCCGGCTGCATTTGCAGACGTTAAAACCTTCCAATCCGCATTGGGCCAGCATGGAGGATCTTAACCCATCCTTAACCGTCCATAAAGAAGGCCTAAGCCCCTGAAGTGGGGTAGTAAAAAGACTGCTAATAATAAACACCGATAGTTTCATTCTGACATCCAAAACTTAGTCGATGTAATTGTGTGTAGCTATTAATAATAAACGTTTTATCTATTTATCTATCTAAAATTTGTTTAAAAAAAGCGTTAAAAAGTAGCTCAACGCTTCGCTAATATTTCCTCGGTCGTTTTTAAACGTGATAGATAAACCACTTGACTTCGAATGAATGTCCGCTAATCGCTCACCGGCGTCGGTTAACTAAAATACTTTCAGCTTTTTGCGCTGCCGTTTTAAAATTCGTACGCTTTTAAAATTGTTTTAACATCGTTTAGATTTCATAAAATTTTTTGATGATTTCCATACATAACTATGGAATTTGTTAACATTTAAATTACAATATAATCTATAAATTGAGGACCTCGATGGCGCAGAGGTTAGCGTTGGAAACAGTAGTCTAGAAAGTCAAGGAGTTTGTACACCTTGTACACTCGAAATTATACTATGAAGTTATGTTTAAATACTAGAAAAAAGTTTTTATTCCACTTATACCGCCTGTACTGAAACTTTAAAACATCAACTATTGGATCATGGCCACTGAAGCCTCAAGCAACAATATTCATTATTCAACAGAGCCTCCGAGCTAGGAACAACTTTACATCTTACAAAAGGTTTTCGGTTGACATTGTGCTAAACAGAATTCTTATTATCCCCTCGCTGAAGTTATATATTCGCTTTTCTTTGTTTGCAAAACTTTACAATGAAGTATTGGATTATAGATTAATATGTCATGAAGTAATTGTCGGAATGTTGACTTAATTAATTTTATCGCAAAATGATTATTAAGACAGCAATTTTCTATTATAGTTTTTCCTCATGCTTACATTTAATTGAATTTAAGTAAGCCTTCTCATATTTTTTATAATATAATATCTTTTTTTATAAAATATTTTTAAATTTTATTTATTATATATTATACTTAAAAATAAAAACTGAAGCGTAGTATTGTAGAGTGAGGAATTGATGTTTAATGAAATAATTGTACAGCCAAAAATCAAGGTGGCAGCGAGACATTTTTTTTTATTTTTAGTATTCACACTACCATAGGTGTCGTTAAAAAAATGAGATTGGAAAATATCAAAATGGCGGCCGAGATATTTTACCTTAAATAATGTCATTTTTCGACCTATTTGTTTTGTGGTTGGTATAGAGAGGAAATTTTTCTGCTGGTAACTAGGAAGTCTAGTGAATTTTTGCTTCCTTTTGAATTTGCGTGTCAGTATGGCGGGCGCCATTTTGTTTCGGCAATGAAAAATCGTCTTTTTTTGACCAAGTCTCTCTTAATTTATAGCTCGCTTCCTCGCATTTTGTTTTGGTCGCTATCTTGAATTTTGAAAGTCGAACTACGTACGTACCGACGTGACTGCGTTGTCGGGTGACGACAATAAAAATGGCCAAAGATTATTTCGGGGAGCGCCTTCCATAAAAAGCATTTTCGTAATTCCAAAACGGTTCCTACTACTTTTCACCGTTTTGGGGTAAATTTCCAAAATTACCAAAAAATCTGGGAAAATTTTCACTTCATATGAAACAGCCAGCGGAGACCCAAGTTATTTGTAACTATCACATCGCATATACAATTCGAATTAACGTCACATAAAAGTTATCGTTCATACAATATTATTCAAAAACGTAGCGATCGCAATTGCTGTCACATGTCGTAGAGTGTTGTAGCGTAAAGTTCGTGAATATCTTCATATGTCAAATTTAAAGAGGTTGTTGTAGATTTTGAAATTAAAATTAGACCACAGGTTCAATAACTGCCTGACCGAGTTTTAAAATTCTTTCACATACGGGTAACGATATCAAACATGGGTCATATAGGCTACCATTTACGCGGGAAAACAGCAAGTATGAAATAAAATAAATGAGACTGATATTAAATGAAACCGTTTAAATTTGATTCATTTAAATAGTGTGCGTGAAAATACAAGAAATCAATATGAAATTGATATTTTTGAACTATTTCATAACATTTACTTTGACTTATTTAAACATATTTTAAAACTGTTTTAGTTTAGCATTAAAATACTGATTTATTAATAAACGTTTTTCTAGCTAATACTCACGCATCTACTTTGAAAGCTTTTCCATCAAAAATATAGTTTGATATTTCCGTTAGTTCAATAAAACATGAATAATTATATTTTAATGTATATTTTATAAAGTTACAAAAGGAAACCATATTTGGTGAATCAACTTCTATTTAATAATAACTCTCTTAATTCTTACCATGGCTGTTTTTTGGTTGAAGATTTTAGTTAATAAAAATTTCTTAAAGTTACGGACTTACGTATTCCGAAGTCGTGCGAGTTTTTGACCTACTCGTTTGTAGTTGTTCCCAAAAGATTTAGTCGAGTGAACAGAGAATGGAGCTCGTTAAACAAACGTAAACTTGCAAGTAAACAACCTTTACCGTTTCGAAAGAACGTTTGGAAACGTAAAAAAGTAATGGTGATTCCAATGCGTTTTACTATTGAAGAGTTAGTTTTGATGGATAGAAAGGTTTAGAAGAGTCGAGTACAAATTTATCCATTATTTTTTATATTTTTATATTTAGGTATTATTATAATACTAGGCTTATAATAAATGGTTAAATTAATGGTCTAAAAGTGATATTCGTACTTAATAATATGAGACATTATATCTGAAGAAATTTAATAAATAAAACATATAAATCTGGAGTATGTAACCTCGCGATATATAAATGTCCATTGTAACGGTATCTATCTTCGAGACGCTATAAGTAATACTTTAAAGTTAGTTTTAACAGACTTCAAAAATGGAGGGGGTTATACGAGTATCATTAACATACGCATTGAATCGTTACTGCTAGGTTATCGTTTCAATCTGTGGAGCGTGTTTTATGCATCCATCGCTGAGCACTTTTTCCATGCAGATCATAACTGAAGCGAGAATCAATCAATAATACTGCATAATACAGGCGAGCCGATGATTCTTAGAATATCGAAAACGGCATCAACTAAAGTCGACCTTTTTCAGTAGACTCTTAATCAAAAATAGTGCTTAGTACGCAGGCCATATAAGTCTTATGGAGATCGTAATAAGGCACGAGTTAATCAAAACAATCGGGCTTCCTGCGGCCCTGAAAAGAAAATCCATCTATTTATTTTGTCCGTGAGTGTAAGCCCGTTTTCTCTCCTACTCTAGTGCTAAGTGGACGTACTTGAGTGGTGTTTGGTCAGACCGGATTACCTTTGCTCTTTTCGATTTAGCCCTTAGACCACTCAATCACGAGGCCTTTTGCTTTGTAATTTTTTGTCGTTGATGTTAGTCTCAAAATGGCTTTGTTCTACTTCCGTTGATTCAAAGTACCATCAAAATTACAGGAATTCTCTCGTTTCAAAGCGCATTTCTTTTAAATAGGTCGTATAATGGTCCTTATAACGAAAAAAATTTGTCTTCGATTTCGAAATATTTAATTAGAAGCGAGGTCATTGTATTTTTCGAATCCATCAGATGTTCATATTTATATTTTATTTTTTTATAAGAGGAGTTTATATTGTAATATAAGAAGATCATACACTCTTGAAATATCCAAATATCTTCAGGAAATATTTTGTGTCGTCAAAAAATATTAAGGAGACTCGAAAAAACAAAGTATTTTTTTTCTCAACAATTGATCTCAAGCGGTTAACTTGTTTATTAAAAATGAAGTCTGATTAAAAACTTTTTTGTTACTCACCAAGTAAACTAGGTCAGAATTGATAACCTCAAGTGTCAAGTTATATTCAGATTTATAAAATCTATTAAATTAGATTTAGGTATTCTAGAATATAAGCGACTCAACGTAATAGTCTGGGGACAAGTATCCAAGATATGAGTAACGTCCAAGCATAGGTACCATCGCTAGCATAAATAGCATTCTCACTATTATCTATGCTTTTCCTATATTCTATAGTTTTCATTTGACCTATAATAGTTTCGTATATTTTAATAACTGTTTTTATACTATTATTCTTTTGAGTTTTAATTTTTATAATTGTTTTCTTCTGTATTTTGTCAACCGTTTTGTTTGCAGCTGTCACGGCAATTAGGTCAAGAACAAAAACACATGGGAAATATTCGTGTCAATGTTATTTAAAGTAATTTCCTTTTATAGTACATTTTTTTATCGAAAAAAAAAGTATTGACTATAACTAGTAATTTTTTATTAACTACTTAACCAACCCTCATATATTATCGTTCAATAAATACCGGTAGCAATCCTCAAGGGTTGATCCCCTAGAGTGGAAGCTGGCACAAATTTTGTTATTCGCCGTTTGTATTCAGGGAGGTGTACATGTCACGTACTGTGGGACATGGGACTTCACTTTACCCGTTTTTATTTTTTTATACTGCTCAGACATTCTGAGGCTTTTACTGTATATGGCAAGACGTTTTTAGATAAATGATGTGTTTGAAAATAAATTAAAGTCTTCTTTAATTTGAAAAAATCGACAGTTAATATTTGACCTCCATAGATTATATAGATTATTAGGGAGTGAACTAAAACACAGTTTTCTAAAGATATGTATTAATATTATAAAAGATAATGTTATTATTTTTGTTTATTTACAGGGGTATTATTCTGAAATACTGATCGGATAATGAAATTTCTTTTATCTGCGGGAAGCTACATAGTACGAAGTTGACATGGTTACAATTTACGCATTCGAAGTTGAGGGTAACAGCTAGTTTATAATAAAGAGACTTTATCTATATAACTTAATTTTGTATTTTTTTTTACTATTGATTAATTGATAGGTCATTGATCAACCCAACAATGCCAACAAAGTTTATAATTTAACGAAGGAACTGGCTTCTGAGACACAAGTTTCTTAAATTCAGAAGAGTGTTTCATTAATATGTTATCTGGTAATGCTGCAATAAAAAATTTCATTTCATAATAAAGAGATACATTGTGTAGTTTTACGGACGCTACGGCGAAATTTTGTAATAAGTCATGCGAATCCGTAAACTGATCTATTTCCTGGTCTTATTGATAATTCACAAATTTTCTTCTATTAAAAATAATAATTTATGTAGGAATTTTAAAATTCCATATTCAGTTACTTTTCTTTATGCATTATCAAAGTTAAAAAATAACAAATAAACTTTTTAGAAGTGTATTATTATTAACTATCAATATTCCTCATTAAAAATGAGATTAAACTTAAAATACCTAGTCCCTATCAGAATAATAGCGCCTCTGTATCATTTTGCCCATCTAGAAGTGAAAATGGGCCGTCGATGATATAAGGTCCTCTTGACTTCGCTTTGATTATTTCTGTTTATTTCCTTCCTATTTTTTCTACAGTCTGTGAATTCTTAGTCTTATATGTCTTTCTACTTGTTTCTTACATTTTCACGCGCACTATTTACTAAATAAATCAGTCATTTTATGACGTGAATTTTTGAAAGATAATTTAATTTTCAGATGTCTCGGGTCCATTACAGGTTCCGTCTGTGTACGCTAAGATCAAAGAGTATATATAATAAGCCAAGATATTGGTCGTCTTTTTGTATTTAAAAACATAGCCTTCAAACTTGCCAAAAGTTATCGTCATAACTTTATTTTTCACATAGAATTAATAAGTAGGTACTACGTACAACAGTACTTATTAATTCTATGATTTTTCAAAAATAAAACCGCATAAAATGAAACTTCATTTTCTTGATTTCTTTTTTTACCAAAGAGTAGTATAATCTTTATTTCATTTACTTTAAAATGGTAGGATATATGCCATACAGCTAATACCAATTCGATACAAATTCGATACTAAAGAGGCGTCTCTTTTTCTATTCAACCTTTTTGGCTGATCATTGGAGACGACTGTCTTGGCTTATTCATATAGCGTGTTACGTAATGACAGCATCACAGTTCGGTAACATCTCACCTACCTAGGCAGGTGGATGCGGTATTTTTCTAGAGATCGATACCGCCACCCAGCTTAGTATGCGGCGTGCGAACCGCCTCTGTTACGCTTTCCTTCTGCGAAAAGGTACTCTATAATTTTATTTTCCGACTAAAACGTAGTTACTGGGGAACTGATACTTTGCAACGGATACTTCGCAAGCCTCTTTTTTCTACCTGAACTGGAAAATTGGATTCTGTTTGCTCTAGAATAAGTTTTCTTGGCACTAAGGATATTTTTAGATGCTTACAATATGTTTCTACGTACGTATGTACATATGTACACTTGAATTGCGTATTGGTGTTTATTTTATTATGAATTCTAGTAAAGTAAAAAGTAAAATAACTATAAAAAAGATTGTGTTCGTCAACTGTGAATATATATACGACATTTATGAACAAATAAAGAAATTACTTCTAGCGAAAACGTTTTTTTTTTGAGTTACTGTTACGAGCTGACAAGTTGTGTAAGCAATTCAAAATTGATTTCAAATTACATATTTGAATAAGGAATGTTTAGAAGTTCACTAACGAATAAAAAAATAAGAATGTTGAAAATTTTCGAATACGAGAAATCATTAGCCTGTTACGTCCACGTCCACTTGCGTTTGTAACGATATTGTTTAGTAGCGCTACGACTAGCTACGATGATATGTAACTTCTTAAGTGGCTAAAAATCCATAAGAGTAGCGAGAAGCGCGCGCTCGTAGATAATAATAATGATACATTTATTTGTATAAAATGTTGGTTCATTAAATGAATATACGTTCCCATATTTAACTATATTAAAATAACATGCAAATTCTTACAATGTAAATCTTTACATAAACTAAGTGAAACATTAATTGGCATTCTATATAAAAAATAATGAATCAATAATGTCTAAAATTAAATGATGTCAGTAGTTAAATAATGCATATTAACTATTTAAACAGTTCTTTAATTGTAAGCAACTCTATTGTGTTAAAAATACGTCAATTACAACCTCCTTTAAAAGGTAATCAAAGTTTTATTAGATTGAACTTCAAGAGCTTGAACTTGAATTGAACAACTATTTCTACATATATATTTATACATATTCTACGTTTTTCTTTTTATGATGCTAGTAATAAAAAAAGAATATATCGCTGGGAATATGGGCGCTGTGTACTGAAATAGGATTTTTATTGAGATAACAATGAATGATTTAAGACGAAACAATTGCGCAAGAAGGTGTTAATGTTTTTATGACTACTTTTTATGTAATAAAGATTATTATTATCATCAAATAAAAAGCATTGCAATTGCGATGCAATAAATGGATTGTTCAATAATAAACTGTTGTAAATACACATAAAATCTTTATATATATATATTTCTTAACATAGAAATATCTTGACGCTGTATTTGCGACCGCAACCTTACATGTCATCGTAAGTTCGTCATGGCCCGCCCTTTCCAAATAGAGCCTGCGATACAAGCCCCAGTCACGCGTTACGAACAGTTGTTTACTGACTGTTTGTTTCGGTTTGTTTGTGTTTGACTTCGTCTATTTGATGTTTGACGTCTTGTAATTGACGCCGAATGAACGGTTCGGGAAATATTTTCTTTATTTTATAGCTGAAAGACTTCTTTTTTGTGTCTATGTTCTATGGATGTTTGATGTTTATTTTAGGATAATTTAAAACTTTATAAGAAAATATTGATATAAAATGTTATAATGGCGTATCTATCTATAGTCGAGAAAATAATTAGCAGATATTTTTACCATATTAAAACGAATTTGAATGGAGCAAGAACTGTTAATAATTAGAATAGTATTATTATTGGCTGATTAGTTCTTATTTCATTTAAATTCTCGTCTATTGGTGAAAAACATCCGTTTAATTTTATGACATTTTCTCAAGTAATTACATCCCTCGACTATTAGATACGAGTGTAAGAATCTTTATTTTGGCATACTGACTGACCAACGGACCGCTTAAAGCACTGGTCGTAGAAACTTAAAAGGGTACATTTCTCTTATTACAAAGGCGTGTACTAAGAATGTTTTTTGAAAATTCTGCCGCTTTGTTGTAGTTGTGGGAGCGTTAAAAACTATATTTAATTAGGTTAAGGGATTTGAGTAGTGTAAAATTAAATGTATATTTAATACTAGCTGTTTTCTCGCAACTTCACACGCATAAATTATAGCCTATGACCGATTATAAAATTCTTTCACCTACATTATACTCGAGTGACATAGGCTATAATCAGTGACGGACTAAGGGAGGGGCTGAGGGGCCGTCCACCCCGGGCCTCCGGTTCTGAGGGGCCTCCAAATGGCTGGAAACTGACATTATAAGTTCGGTTTGGAGGCCTCGTAGACAAAAGCTTTGGGAGGGGCTTGCATGCCGCCCCGGGCCCCTAATGGGTTGTCCGCCACTGGCTATAATATTTAATGTTAGGCTTTTTAAAATTAGGTGTTAATAAAATTTATCATCAAAATAATTATTTTTTAAAAACGTTAAGGGAAAAGCTGAAAATCGTATTCTAAGCGGTGAATTTAATATTAAGCTGTTAACGCTCCAGTGCGATTAGACAACAGTGTAATATTGCCTTTGTTTGCTTGCAACATGGTACATCCGCCATGTTTGCTTATCAACTATACAATTTGTCCGAGGAAGTAGTCAAACCTTTTTGGAAATACCTCAAATCAGGGATCTGACTCACATAATCATCATTATCATCAGCCCTTTTTATGTCCCCATTGCAGGTGCTTAGGCCTTCTTCATGGATGGTTAAGAAGGATGAGCCGTAACACTCCACGCTGGCCCAATACGAAATGAAAGGTTTTAGTGACTGCAAATGCAGCCGGCACCAATGGTTTAACGTGCTCTCCGAAGCATGGATAATTTTTTTGGTCACTTATCCCGTGATCGACCCTTGCGAAAGTTGCTTAACGACAACGTTCGCGAGTCGCGGCGCTTATTCACTACGCCACCAACCTAAATCGGACCCACAACTCGCATAATTTAATCTTTCTTCACTCTATATATCTGTTTTCAAAGAGAATCGACAGCATGGGCACCTCACTATGCAACAATTTGGAATCAATCAATAGCTAACAAGATCTCAGTAGAAATAGCAAACAGAAACGACCCTTAGCCTCTTTAGAAACTGTAATGTGTTATGCAAAGGGCTGTTTTTGCCGCTTGTTGCCACTTTTCTTATTTAATTATACCGACAGTGAGGAAAACAGCCCTTCCCGACCTGACCGTTTATATAGGCAAACTATGCAACTGCGTAGGGCGTTCGTAATTGGAGGGCGACAGATTATGTTTGCTCTAATTATTCGAACTTAAAATATGCAGTACCTTAAAAAGATACTTCTGTTCTTTGAACATGAATCCATGTCCGGTTTTCAAAAGTAGAAAATTTTCAGACCAGAATTATCTAAGGAGTTTCTTTTGTCATTAGCAACATTACACTCTTTAATCGGTGAACCTTCAATAGTCTTTTATTTTATTGTATTATTTTACGCTATTGTCAAAAAAGGCGGTTACTACGAATGGAATAATGTAGGGAAAATAGACCATAATGTTCCAGTGCCAATTGAGTGTTAGATTAGAAATTATTTATTCCCCACAATAGACCAAAAGTGCTCATTACAGCCCCGTGTACCTCATATATTACATTTACTTAAACGTATAATTTATCTCACTAAATTATTTTACATTATACAATTACTGTTCTTTGTAGGAAAATAGACTTTTATACTTGCAATTTAGAGTGTATTTGTCAATGTTTGAACATAATATGCAGACAGCGCTACCAACACCTGTGCCCTGGTATCAAATAATAAAATTTATTCTTCGCGCATCTCCCAAATATGACTTATTGTTCCCAATATTTTCGCTGCGATTTCTTTTCTCATTTTATTTGTCGTTGTTATAATGAAAGTGTTGAAGTTTGCAGATATTTATTACGATTGTATTTTATTACGGACTGATTTTACGGTTATCTAACGTGACTCCGGAATTTTTTACCTTGACAAACTAGATAGTTTCAATATTCCATTGTAGGCATTATATTCCATATTTAGTTAGATAATTATGACACTCCCTTGGATATTAATAAAGACAAAACGCAAATTTAAATACTGTTATTCAACCTCGACAATCATTGCGGCTCGCATTTTATTGATAGCCGCTTAGTATCGACACAGGCCTACTAAATACAGCGGGTGTTCACAATGAATTCAGTCTGACAAGACACATGGTTGCGGCCTCGTTATTTATAGCTTGTTTTTTTTTTATACGGGGTTAATGCCCTTTAATGGGACTTTTATGGATAAATGACCTCGGATCGGGAAGATCGGGGTTTCGACAGGTATAAAGAGGTTAACCCTATGTGTGCCTGAGGGTTGGTATTCGGGTACTCCCATATTGAATTGAATGAAAGTTCTGAAATGAACTGGTATCCTTTTAAGGTTGTTTCTAATGTACGAAATTGATTTTATGTTCACACAAAGAATCACTATTTATTAAAAATCGGATCAAGTGCGAGTCTGATTTACACGCTAAGGGTTGCGTATAATGCTAAAAAATAAGGCCTTTACTTATAGGTATTTCTGTGAGTTTTAAGTATTTGCTGTATCGTTTTTATTTAAGTTCTTGTAGTTTTGGAAAACAGGGGAAGGTAATGAGCCTTTTGTGAATATATTGAAACGAAATCATTTATATTATTTAACTTGACATTTAAAAAAATATATTCGTGCTTGAGTCTCATATTAATGAGATTCTCAATTTAAGCCCTTTCATTCCAAAAAACTTTAATTTTCTATTATATACCACAAAAGAGGCCACAACATTTAAAATTTATTTATGTTACATACTAGCCTTTGACTCACCGACTAACATACGTCTTACAGCTGATTTATAGACTGCAAAGAAAATCAAGTGTGACAGATGGACGGTTAGTCAGATACTAATACCGTTATTTAGTTAAATATATAAAGGTATCATTACTTCCTTTTAAATTAGGGAATCATTAAAATCAAGTGCGCCGTCTTGCTCTGTCTGTTTGACGACGACAAAATCGAAGCTGCCAAAGATCTTATGGGATTATCAAAATATTTATTGTACTAATATAAAAACAACAAACTTTTGACTTGAAACTACTCAAGAAAGATGAAATTGAAGAAACTGCCTAGAAACTTTGTAAGAACTATTACATTTCTTTTCATTCTTCATGTTGATAAATGGTCTCAAATGAGCATGATGTGACATACGGAGCATGATCTGTACGGTCTTACTTTATATCTTTAGGTTACTCAAAGAAGCTGTATTTGGATAAGATGTGGGTTATGTTATTCTATAGTAAACTTAGGTATGTAAGATTTATAGGTTTGTAAAGAATACCATACCTTCTATACTTCCCTCTGTCTCTATGCTGATATCTTTTAAAAGTTTTTCGATGTGATTTTTTTAATGCGGTTTCCCTGAAGAAGATTTTTACATATGACATCAAATCATAAATTACAAACATCAAAAGGCATTTTGATGTGCACAAAAGCAATTTTAGTTGCTTTAGTTTATCACTTATTCAAATGATTTTGGTATTTGAAATAGCATTTCCATAGTGTTTGTGCTACAAGCATTTCCAATCCGCAATCCTGGCATAATGTATCAAGGTCATATGAAAACCTCAGCACCGACTTGTTGTTCTCTGACTATTATACTATCTGACTGTTATAGATATTGTTAGCAATTCTTTTACACAAACTAGACTAAATGTAGGTTTGTTTAATTAGATCAGTCCTGTCAAATTGGGTTTTCAATCGTGAAATTATTTAAGCTAAATGTGGTAAACTTATTAAGTTTTAGTAAACAGGATTATAAATAGCTTTCTTTGATTACGTATGACTATAAAATTACTATAAAAACAAACCCTTAGTAAATTTAGGATTGATTTAGTTTAGGGCCTAGTTTTATTAATTTTATTCTTTGTGTAATTTTATTGGACACCTATTTTGAGTGGGTAATTCAGAAATATGTACATCGCCATTTTGTTACAGCGGCTATTTTGGGTTAATAATAATAACGGTATATATAATTGTATTGTCATCAGAACCAGATGCCGAAAATGGCCCCAATACCATTAAATATTAATACTTCAATAATAATTACTAATTTATTTATTAAATTGGAATCAAATATTTATTTGACACGGACAAGCTGCGATCCAAAATTAATATTTAAAAGTACTTTAACAGTAACATTTTTATTCGCAAATATTCACATTCAATATACTTAAATTCTATTGAGTCAGATGGATGTAATTAACACGTCAGATCAAGAAGATCATTTATTTTTATTAGATAACCTTTAAATCATCGAACACAAAAACATTAAATTAAATTGACCGAAAATAAACTTAAATTTACTAAAAGCGCCATCTCTTGGTGATTTTCCAACTAAAACATAAGGACATAAAAACTGAATATTATACAAACTAAATTCATTAACTGTTGATAATTCACTCTTGTTTATTCAGAAAGATTGATATTCATACGACATATCCTAAAAACTACTTTGTTTCTATTACATTACCTTTATATTTCTCGTAAACATTTAACATCATGTCATTTATGTATTTAAGGCGCCATCTTTTGATGTAAACCATCAAAAAGCTATAGGTTTTTTAATTTTAAGCTTATCAATAGGTATATTATTTAGGACTATTAGAATGATTTATTTGACTATTGATTGACTTAGAAACTTTTACAAATCACAACGAAAAACCCGACTTTCTTAAAGTTGAGTTTTTTTGCTTCGACAATATAGACATCAATATCATATCATGTACTTAGAGTGCCATCTCTTGGTGGTTTTCCAAACAAATTATCACCTCAAAATGAATTATATTTTGCGTGATAATAAGTTCTAAAACTCGGTCGCGGTATAATAAATACATAATGAGAATTAGTTAGTGACACACAATAAAATAAGTATTTTCCTATATTTTTTTGGCTCTGGGGCCACCAATGTATGGACGTTGAGCAATGAGGATAAGTACTTTTTTGCCACATTTCCGTTTTTATCAAAGGTAGCTGCAATTTGTTTGGATATCTAGTGGTAAACTTACGAGGAATATCATCATAACGTTCAAAAAAGTGCGGATCATTCCTAACGAAAACACATATTTCATAAATGTATAAGCAAGGGACCGTTAGTATTTTTAAGATTTTAAAAAGTGGTCTACAAGATACTATTTTTTTTACGTCACATATGGCTCGAATGCATGATTTTTATGCAATTAATGCTTTATTTATATTACAAGAATTTCCCCATATTATAATACCGTATCTCAATATTGAGTCTACGTGTCCATAGTAAGCCATAAGAGCAGTTTCTTTGTTTGAAATCTTAGCAAGCTTCCACAAGGCATATGTGAAAGGATTTATTTTTTTACATATTTTGTCTATATTGTCTATATGGTTAAGTTAATATAAAGCCGGTTTCATAATTGAAAATTCGTTTAACCGTAACAAAATCAGTGTAAACTCCCTATATAGGTCACCGAGACTGGTGCACAGGTAAATTAATTCTACCCGTAACTAAAGTAAGGTTTGGACATGGGACGCGCTGAATTATTAACAAAGATTGCCCCCTGGGAAATCACAAGTGCGAAGTGGATAGACGCGGGCGTCGGGACGGTAAATACTTGCCTCTGGCGGTAGTCCACTAAGTTTTTGATGAGACCCTCATATGATTTAAACCGTATGTCTGAAAGAATCACAAGCCTTTTGGAATATCGCTTAGGAGGATAATTCCTCTCGAAAATTATATTTGAAGTTATTTTTTTCTATTAAATTAATTGTAACACTCTCATTTTGCGTCGTACTCCTCATTCCTGATTGCCTCGCTCAAAGAATCACTTTCTTTCTGTCTATATCCCTCTACTTGTTTCAGTCTTTTATTTCGTGGAGGGCCTTGTGAAGACCGATATCCAACGATGACCGTATTTGATCCGACATTATTTGGTCATTTTAATAGGCTACGGTTTCTTGGTCGGTTATTATTAATTTAAATATAGCATTGTAAAATCTAAATTAATCAAAACTATTCTAGTATTATAAAGATGAAAGATTTGTTTGTGTGCATTGAATAAGCTCCAAAATGACTTGATAGATTTTAAAATTCTTTCACATACGGAAAGCTACATATAATTGATTTTACATAGGTTGTAATTAACAGCTAGTACTTAATGATAAGCTCGGCCTTACACTATTGGTCGAGCTTCCTATCTATCCCCATACAGTTGCAGGTCTTAATTAATCTAACTTCACTTTCATACTAGTTCTTATTGTAATTATACTTTTTTTATTTTACTAATAGGTGTTTCCACCCTGGTCCACGGGTATTACTTATACCCTAGTCTTACTTAATTATGTCCTTATTATTATTTATTTATTTGTTTATCCCCTCGACAGCACCATACTATCGCTCGTATAGCATGTGCTATCGAGAGGCTTTCATGCCATTATTATAATATTCAGAAAATATGCCGAACTTTACAAATGAAGTAGTGGTTGTCTTACATTTAGATTTAGTTTCATTTAGCTACATGTTATATCTTATTTTTCATTATAATAAAAGTTACTATTTTACAATGCCATTCAATTTATAATGCTTATATTAAACAATTTTAAAACAATACAATATGATTACAATGTAGTTGAATCTTTAGCAGTCATAACTTCGGTAAATAATATCTATATAAATATATTCATGTAAAATCAACCAGTCATATTGTTTGTAGTCAGTAGGGTTTAAATTTACACTATCAAATTAATCGCGTGCTAATAGTAGGTGATGCCAAAAACCAAATAAAACTAGCGAGTATGTATGAAAAGTGTAATGAAAGTGGACGCGGCGAAAGGTGTAAGGACCGTACTTTGTGGCATTCGATCCTCTCTGTCTATCCCACAAGGGATACGGCTTGAACTTATATATAGATAGATAGATAGGGTTAAAGGTCAAAGTCTACTTTACTTCGTTTTTTGTTACTTAATTTCATCAAAAATTAGGTAAAGTTCGTTTATGGAATGGAACTTCTAGTATTTTGATATAACTTACTCAAAAGTAAAGTTTAAAAGAGTTTTTTTTTCGTAACCCTCTGTGATGTCACGATTTATTACGGATGGATACCATCACAGATATTCTAAAAATAAGTTTATAGAAATATTTTTTTTGTAGCTGCGCCGAAAAATGCTTACTAATGGTTTCGCATCATTGATTGAAAAAGCAGTAGGGTTTACAAAAGGCTTTTAGAAAGTTAGCGAAAAAAAATCACCGGTATTAACCTCCTCCTCTTTGATTAGCTGGAGGGTTGAGAGGAAGGACCCTCAAAGGAGATTTCATTCAAATTGATGACTTCATTGGTTTAACCAAGATAAGAGATTAGGGCCCGCAAGTTTGCTCAACAGGCCGAGAGCGAATTGTTTTCCTTGCGCGGTCGAGTTAATAGCTATTGGTTGTTTGTTAATAGTTTTGGGTAGCTCCGTTTATATTGATTGATTGATATGGTTTTTTATATTGATGATGATATTTATAAATGACTAGCTGTATTCTTGCGACTTCGCGCGCGTTAATTGTAGCGTATGTCACCCTCGTATGATATATCATACGCTATAGCTTCCTGAGCCTTTACAATTTAAACGAACAAACAATAAAATGTTACTCCTGTATAATATTAAGTAGTATTGATAAATTGTTACCTACACTTATTTTGATTTCCAAATATTTCCTGTCTCAATGCTCTTAACAAATAGGGGTAGTGTTTACATGAATCTGTGCGATCGAGGGTCAATTTTTTTCCTATAAAGGGTGATTGAAAAGGTTCAAGCTCATTAATTGGTATCCGGTGATTAGTTTCAATGAACCTGTGGATTGAAATGACCGTGGACAATAAGATAAAATTGTGATTCGGAATTTGTGTTACAGTTGTTTTATCTTCTTTTTTATCTTTATGATATAGTTATATTTTTTGCTCTTTGTTAATTAAAAGAAATAAAGTCTGAAGAGACGGTGATAAGGCTTAGTGCAAGAGCCTGTTATAAAGCGGGTGACCAAAAATTTAATATCTCGAACTCTCCGTGCTTCGGAAGGCACGTTGAACTGTTGGTGCCGGCTGCATCTGCCCTAACATACAAGCACCAGGCCGTAGCGGTGGGTAACGCCATTCGGTTCGATTCGCTTACATTCATAGGAAGGCCTGTAACGGTGTGCCGTACCACCGTTTATTTTTCCTAGGTTTCAGCATGCAAACTTTTTGTCTTTGATATTCAACATCATTTCTTTTTATTTTTTACCTTTCGTAATTTGAAATTTTTAATCAAATATGCTTTTTATGAATGTCAGTTCGTGAAAAAATCTGTTGTGAACATGTTATTGTAAATCGTATAAATTTAAATATAAAATATTATATGAAGTTATTATGATTAAAATAGAAGGCCTAAGCCCCAGCAGACATAGGCTGGTGATGGTAAGTAAAATAATTGGGAATGTGAATTATAAATAAATCGCGACAATAAACCTGTATATTTTCAAGTATAATTTGTTCCCGTCAAGTTGCTATTTTCTTAAGAAAAATTATACATCATCAGTCACTTTGTACGCAAGGTCTGAGCGAATTTGACAGTTTTCGAATCAGTAATTTAAAATACGTTTTGGTGCATTTTTAAAATGATTATTATTCTATTTAGTTCTTTTTCGAACCTCAATCTAACTCTATGTTCAGCACACTGACTTTCAAAAAACAGATTTAACTTGGATGGTAAGCATTGTTGATTAGCTACCAATGTTCCTATATACCGATATTTTAACTAATGCAAAGAAAATTAATTGATATTAGTGTCTTAATTTGGAGTGGAGTTGACGTGAAGTCGATGTAATGTGTGAAAAAGTCAATTGTAATCTATCGAATGTGTAAAACGTACAATAAGTGCTGCATTAGTGACACTGACGTCCACGCTATGAGCTTAAGAAAATATAAGTTGTATATCAACACTCATAATGTAAGTCGCTTTTGTTTTTTTTTTTCGTTGTCTGAATTCTGTCTGAAAGACAATTTTTATGCATTCTGTGTTTGCCTTTATATAACAAATACATTTAGATTTAGTTATGTTTCATAGATGATAGTAATAATGTTATTTCTGGTAAACCTAAAAAAATAAATGAAGATAATTATAATAATATGTATGAATGCCAACTACAGTCGTTCAATATATTCATGTGCGAATTGATCATCTTCAGGCAATAACATAGTTGCATGTGAATTGGACGACGTTGGTGATGTCACTGCATATGAAAACGTAATGTGGAATTGTAAATAACGCTTGGGATATGCGCCTGGGACACGTCTTACATTGTGATGTTAGTAATAAAATAATTGAAACGCTTGAGCGAAGAGATGGCCGGCTCATGCGTAACGCTCGTAAACGGGTGCTGCCAGTGGGTATGAGTCTGTTGAACTACTTAATTTTATTCATTTCATGTTATTATGCATATTGTATATCAGTTTTATTATCAATAAATTTGAATGACAAAAAAAAATATCTCTTTTTGTAATCTTTTATATAATGAAATGTGTGTGACTTCATATTCCAAAGAAGTTACTTTTTAATTTTAATTTTTCATCACTGCATGAATAAGGGAGAAAAAAGCAGCCCTTGCTGAGTTTCTTGTTGGTTCTTCTCAATACATAGTCTCTCACCGTAGATTTACGAACCAATAGCGTAGTTTCAGTGGCGTAGGGTATTGTATTGTTTCGTGTTGCGGATTATCTTGGGTTTATGCAGCCCAGTATCACTGCGACCATTGCTGATCTATTGTGATCTCCACATACTACAGTTCACGGTCAAGATTACATTCTGCAAGAAAATGTAGTATCTTCTTGGCCGTGAGTTCTTTGATCGTCTGGGTGCATCACGTGCTTCCCCAGACAGATACATCGTTTTCGCATCGGCGTAGGGTAAGACGGAGGGTTTTGTTTGATGCCAACTGCACTGGACCACCGACCCTTGCAGTTGGAGAGCCCCGGTTTAGTGGGTTTTCGTCCAGATCGATGAAATTGTTAAGGTCAGTTTCCTTTGCTGTAAAAACGGTCGCCGAACAGAAACAACTGCAAATGCAGCAGGGACCAACGGCTTAACGTGCTTCCCGAAGCACGGAGTAGCTCGAGATAGTCAGTTTTTTGGTCACCCATCCCGTGACCAACCCTAGCGAAAGTTGTTTAATAACAATAAAACCGTACCTACAAATTATATAATATTTAAGCGTAATTAAAGAATTCGATCAAAACAGTCAGGCGATCGAATCCGTCTATAATGTTCTTGACTTTCAAAGATTTTATTTCTTCTAATTGAATTTACCACTTCCTAGTTATTAAAACAGAAGTAGAAAAAAACCGACTATATTAAAACCACAATGATACCTTCTAAAATATGAAAAATATGTAAAAAAATGTCAAGCACTTTATATTCAAAAGATAAATATCTACGTTTGTCTTAAAAGGGGAGCAGTGGTATAATCTTATTTTTGTTTTGCTCAACAAAAATATTGCGACGCATTTTAAGTTATTAAACGTATCTGTGTAATATATGCTACCCTCCGCCTATTTTTACTGAAGAGGCTATTTGTATTCACTAGGGATGGTGATGCATTCCCCGGTAGCTGCATGCCAAGGATTCCTATAAAAATTTTGCGAGGAAAAATATGAATGTGCCGTATGTGTATTCTTGATACTGGAGTATTGTAGGTTGCGCGTATTCTTGATACTTGGAATGCATGACATTTTTTAAAGAACTGAATAGTATTTCGTCTCATAGAATATATTCAGTAACATGATATTTCTAAAAAGCTACTTTTAAAGTTACTTTCGGGGTGCTTCTTAGTAGCTCGGTGTCGTAGTGGATAAGCGCCACGGCTCGCGATCGTAGTCATTAAGCAATTTTCGCAAGGGTCGGTCACCGGATGGGTGACCAAAAAATTATTATCTCGAGCTACTCCGTGCTTCAAAGTCATGTTAAGTCATTGGTCCCGGCTGCATTTGCAGTCGTTAATACCCTCCAATCCGCATCGGGCCAGCGTGGAGGGTCATGGCCCATCCTCCCTAACCATCCATAAGGAAGGCCTGAGCCCCTGCAGTGGGGACGTAAAAGGGCTGGTGATGATGATGCTGATGATGTGCTTCTTTAAAGCTTATGAAATATTAGAGTATAAAGATTTATCAATGTGCCAAAAAGGTTAAATATTTGGTTATTATAAAAGATATGAACTAAAATTTAAAGATTTTAAATGCCATAACTGCTTTAGAGAAAAATATATTATCATTTTAAATAATCGATAATTTTTTTTTACAATGACAAGGTTTCATGAATAAGTATGTAGAGTTCGATATTAAAATTATTGAATTCATTTAGTTCATAAGAAAAAAATCGTGACTAAGATTGGCGTTAATTAACAATTAGTATTACACAGAAACCAGTTGAAGAACTCTTTTTGTAAAGCAAATAAACGCTTGATGTAACTCATTTTAATTAACTCCGTAAAAACTATTAAGTTATAAAAAGTTTCTTACCAGTCCTTCAAACTGTTATTTCTCACTTTGAATTCCAAATTCAAAAAAGTCTTATTCAAAGTAACAACTTTGACTTGGATTAAGCTTAACAGCGCCGTAACAACGAATTGCTGGCAATTACACAACTAACTCACTCTAAGTCTTCTTCAACTAGCACTCTTAACTCTTAAAACTCCTCAATTAAGGCAAATAGCTCAATGAAAGGAACAAAAACAATACTTAATTAAGGTCCGAATTGTAAGGTGTTTGGAGTGTACCTAATGGCGAACGCAGTTTGTTGTTCAGTAGCGGCTAATTTCAGAATTCAGATTTTCAATTCTTTTTTTATTTCATATGTAGAAAAGTGTATTCATTTTTTTTGCTTACCGTCGAGGAGATTCTAATAGAATACCCACTCGTTTCAAACCGCAACATTTCAAATTAACCGTTATTAATGAATTTGAATAATAATATGAAAAAAATAACATCTCCACACGAAGTAATATCATAAAAAGACATTTTTATACAACATTATTCAGTTTTTTATGTATATATCGTTAAGATCAATTCAGATGAAACATATCACTTGTGAAATCATTATAAAAAATGTTTCGAGTCACTTTTGTTTTACTGATTTCTTATATTTTCACGCGTACCTACTACTCACTAAATAAAACTACTTCAAACGGTATCAACTTAATAAAACCAAACATAATAAACAAAAGTGACACTTTAGTTTTGTTTTATTAAGCCTACTAATGAAGTTCACATTATTTTTTCCACGAAATTCTTGATCATAGTATAGTATTATTATGTTTAATATTTAAGATATATCTTTTTTGTAGAAATAATTACATAAAGTCTGATTGAAAATTCTCGACTGAAGAAACTTAATAATGCATACGTAGTATTACAATGACCAATTTATTTAGGTATAGAAACTCATTTATCAATCTACTGTTGACATTAAAAGTTAATTGCCGAGAATTCTGATCTCAGACTCTGGTTACGCCTATGCCACAACTAAACTAGTCGTTTCATAATTATAAAAATAAATAAATAAATAAATATTTAACAACATCACATACATTGCTCAGATTCCAAGATGAGTAGCTAAAGCCCCCGTATTATGGAGTATCTGAGACAACGAAGGTACCACATAAATAGACCTTATTTGTACATGATAATATTTTATTCTTTGTTCAAAAATGCGTACCCTTTTCTTAATTAAATAAAGAAAACAACAATAATAAAAATAAGCTTTTATATGAGCAAACGAATGTTTATTTATGTCAAAACAAATCCAAGCAATCAAATTTTTTATAGTAATTAACATATCATGATGAAGAAATGTGTGTCTAGGCTGCAAAATATCATTAATATGTTTTGTTAGATGCAAATATATATATACCATATTATATTGCATTTAATGTAAGCTGCAATTAAAAAAGCTATAAGAAATTATAATTAAATACTGTTACCGTATTTTATAGTCATTGTTTGAGCGTGCAATTCAACCAGTTATTGTCACAAACGGGAAGCAAAATCGACTTGTTAATTACCAAGCTCTGGGGGAGAGGCCACGTATTGGAGGGTTATGGCCAATTATAAAGTTCGTACTTCAACCGCCATTCATGAAAGAGCCTTTAAGCTCACTGCGCGGAAAGGATATTGATTTGTTTTTCAGCATTCTTTAATTAGGCGATGTTATCTTAATTTAGGAATTTAAAAATTGTCTATTTATTTAATTAAAACCCGTACTTGTTAACCTAAAACAAGGCATTAATTAGGAAACTCTTAATTTTACGAATCGCATAAGCAGTTTATTTCAAATAGTTTCATTCCAAATAAACATGTTTTCATTTATCCCTTAAGTGAACTGCTATTTAATGCAAATGCCTAGCGCAAGACGCCGCATAACGCATGTCTTATTATATTACAATGTGGTTCCTTATCATTGGTGAAATGCATTTACCTTAGACAATTCCTACATAATTAGTGAGAGAATATGGTGACTCCTAAGTTTAGTGTAACGGGCACAAAATTATTTTTTGTTTTAGAAAGTAAGAATCTGGAATTTTCGAAGATTACATAATCAGTGTATTGTCAATTAAGAAAAATTGATAACTTTGGAACTTGGTTTAGATTACCTATATTTATTTATAGATCTTAACACTGATTAGTGTTTTCACGGTTCATATAAATCTGGTAAAGTCATGTGACGTTTTGGGACAATAAAGTTAAGACTTGTAAGCGTGATGCAGGTAGTACAGCGCCAACTTGTAATTCTACATATTATAAGTAATATTAATACTTATTGTACCTATAATATCACCATAATATAATTGTAGCCTGTTTAAAGGCAAATAAATAATATTCTATTCTACATTCTAACTTACTATTGTTATGGCGATGATGAAAAAATGACATTGCGTCAGGAGACGCTACAGAGTACTTCATTTACACAAAGAGAAAAAATATTTACCCTGTAATTTTTATGAGAAAATTATATACATATATATATATACTGGCTTTCTAGAGAACTATTTAGCGGGATAAATATTAGTAACATTATTTACACCTGTGTAAACAGCTTAAATAGGTTAGATCATATTGTGACACAGATATACCTATTACACTGAAAAAGTGTAAACAATTTAAACAATGGTTACTATGGTAACGTTTCAGTAAACAATGGTTACTATGGTAACGTTTAAATTCTCTATTTAAACTTCCACTCTCATTTTTGTCCCTTTCTTTGTACGTAGTTTATAGGGATAAAATGTAGACATGTCTACCGCATATGATGTAGCTTATCGTAGTTGAAAGAATTTTTAAAATTCCTCTAGTAATCTAGGAGCTTATTCGTTGCAAACAAACAATCAAATCATTTCTCTTTATAATATTAGTAGAGTAAACATTAATAACGTCATTACATACACTGCTTCTAGTTATAGTGTAAAAGAAGGTTTTAACAATAACATTTGTTATTTGAGTTGATGTAATGTAAATACAGATCATAACATATCTACCCCCCCCCTCATAGGCCATTAAGATCGCGTTTACACGGCGCGAGTTCAATTAACGTCTTTCTACGTCGATGGGGGATCCGACATAATCTGTTTATTTTGTCGTCGGTAGGTGTAATTATTGGGCTGCCTATAATAACGTATGATAAATGAGCTCCCGGTTAATTGCGTTATCATAATCGTTTGTAAATAAGATAATGTTGTTCTAATAATATAACGCTAATAGTTTCAAATAATTTCCATTTGTTGAAATCGGGAGTTACGGTTCTAACGTAGCTTATTTCTTGGATAAGGTGGTAAGCTTCCAGTTATTATGATATCTTCATGAAGTTATTAAATTTTTCTTTGTGACTCAAAAGGAACCCATTTATAATGCACCGGAGTAAGGACCTAATAATGTCTCTGATGCATCTATAATCTTCGCGGAAATGATTTTATCAAATTGTAAGAACAATTCGAAATTTAACGAATTTTAGTTTGAGTTAAATAGAATAGGCGCTCAAGTGTTATGTTTATTCGTATGAGTTATATGCGAAATTTCAGTTTGTTAAAACCGGGAAGTGCTTGCAGCATTGCAAAAGTCGCTTATTATCTATGTCGCAGCCCAACTCTAACCACTACTCCATCGAGCTCCTAATAACCAATTTGATTTCACTAATACTGAATAATTTAAGAAGCAATATTTTGTTAGTATACACTAACAAACTAACTCTGCAAGTTAAAAAATGAAATAAATATTTATCCAAAAGTAAGTTAATCTAACCAAGAAATTTTTATTAAAGTAGAATGAGTGATATTATTAACTTACACGCAAATGTCAAGTTCCTATATTTTATTCTTTAGTGCCGGGACGAGTCAATAAGATTTTTACTGTGCGTCTTACAAAGCTTATTAATGAACAAGGCTGCATTGTCCTAGTGTTCCTTAGAAAATATCCGGGTTCAATTAACCATCTCGGCAAAGGAAACAGACAATAAGCAGCTACAGTAACCGTAGCGAACTTTATTAATATTGACATTATTAGTTTTCGGGATATTAGACAATTCTGCGTTAACTTAATATTGTTCCTTAAATTATAGAGTACTAATGAAATAAAGTTATTAGGACCTACATGGCGTAATGTTTAGAACCTTAGAGATGGTGAAACATTAAAACTGGCGTGCGATTCATTTCGCTACAGAGGTCGTATAAAATCTTAAATTCTTCACCATAGCAAGAAGATGTCTTTAGTACTCCATTATCTATATAACAAATCTTTAATTAGCATATCGATAAAGAAATATGACATCTATTAGTCAGTTTCTTCGTTCATGGAGTGATTTTGAAAAAGGCTAGGTTTATACGTATACTCAAAATTCGTGGATCGTGTTATGATTTGTCCTGCCCCAATTTACGTATTTTGAAAGACGTAAAGTAGGACAGGACACAATGTCCATGTCAGGTATTAAGTCCATTATTAACTGTATTTTATGTAATAAATATCATATAAATAAATGTCGGAATCTATTAAAAGAAGATCACGGAACTTGTTTTTAACTTGGTTGATATGGAAATAAAGATGGACTCTTCAAAAGACTTAATAATGCTACTTATGGTATGTAATATTGTTTTAACTTTGACTACTAAATGACGTACCTGCAAATCATTGTTAATGAAATTAGAGTCACCAAATGAGTAAGTGGGATAGCGTGATAGCTAAATGAAATGAAAGTCCCGGGACACGCTATCTCACTCTTTCATTTAGCTCATTTAGTTCGTAGCACTCTTTTAACATTTTTATAGGTTTAATTTGCACTGATATTTCTAGTGCCTTTTAATTTACTTACTTATATGATTAATGGGAAAGTATAATGGAGTGGGTCTCAAACAAACTGCTCACAGTTATTGATTGCGTCACGAATGGCTTGCCTTAACCGATTCGATCACAAATTATCAATATACGAAATCTAATAGAGCGAGAATAAAAAATAACATAAGCAAAAATATTACAATAATAGTAATAAAATTATTACATTCTTATTATGTTGAAATGCATTAGGTACTATTAGATGTCATAGTAAAAAAAAAAATACGATTATAAGATTATAATGACAAAACAATTTGCATAATTCAATATAAAGTCAATATAATTTTCTAATTTCGTTTGTTCAAAAATTCGCTAATACTGTAAAAAATATTACAATTCAGCCAGGTATAATCTTCTTTTAAATAATCCTGTCGATAATTATTTTAATTAATTTGGAATTTTATTATATATTCTAACGCCAAACAACTTTTCCCATACTTATCCGATTTTGGAATAACATCCAATACAAGACTATTCACGTTGTTTAGATTTTTTAATGTTCTAAGCTTTTTTGAATAAATGTTTGACTAAGTAGACTTGTACTTGATTTATCGTACGCTACGTGATTTTGAATAAACAAACACAAGATGGCTAGAAAGCTACCATCCATCTCGTGTTTCATCTCTCTTCCGTATTTTAACATATTATTGACGACGATGATGGGACTTAAGTTATGACTACATTGACAACTTTACTTAGATAAAATACATTACGATAGCTAAAGCCTTTATTTTAAATTAATGAAGAAACAAGTAATTACAGTAATTTCAAAATTTCTAAATATTTTTATCTGAGGGTAATATAAAGTGTTTCGAGAAGTAAATGAATTGAATAGTGAATTTCAGAGGTAACTTTGTTTTTCTTTTTTTGTTATTATTATCATCAGTAGCCAAATAATATTACCATTGCTGGATATATGGATCCTTCTGTGTAGATGGAATCTAATCGAGTAGTAGTCCAGTGCGAATTGGTGGGAGTTAACGATTACGTATATTCTAAAGCACAGAAAAGTTTTATTCTCCTATCCTATGACAGAATAAATAAGCGGACACCAGTATATCTGTTTTTTCTTTTTGATATACCTCTTCTCTTTCATCCTTTTAGCAATTTAATAACACCAGATGTATTATAACTCTAATTTGTAATTCAAAGGCTCTTAAATACACCGTAACTAACCGTCGGCACAAGGTTACGTTAATTATAGCGTCACCCTCATAAAACACGGCTGCCATAACTAGTTGGAAGTTGATAATATACGATCAATTACATAGGAATGGTCCAGAAACTGTAGCCAATGGGTTTGCTCGGTTATTTACATGAGGACGACCCGAGGGAAATCTTTGGATGGGCAAAATTAACTTTATTGCGATACAGCTACCTGTAGTTAAGTGAAGGTTTATTTATGGGTTTGATTTTATAATCAACCATCTCCCCGGAATGAAAAGAATATCTTATAACTAACCCAGGGAGTTAAGCTTTTACCGTATCAAGCTCCATTTTCCTATTTAGATTTTATGAGGCGACTCATGCCACACAAGTAGTCCTCTTTGCTCAAAAGGCATGCATCCGTGCCATATATGACGTCGACGTTTTGGTCTCATGTAGGCCTTTATTTAAGGCACTTAATATTTTGACTGTAACATGTTTGTATATATTTGAAATAACAGAACAGAACTGTTTCCTCGTTTGTATGATGTTCCTTGGCCATACAGATGTAGGCGTCCTGATAAACTAATACTCCCAGCAATGCGGACAGCCCTAAGCTCTAGATATAGTCATTATGATGACTGTAAGAGTGTATAATAAAGTGCCAAATGATATTAAAATCGCAACAATCAACCAATTTAAACAAAATCTTAAAAAATGGTTAAACGAGATTTGTTTTTATAGCTTAAGTTATTTCTTTCACTATAAATCTTGACATATAATATTTGTACTATCTAGGTGACATTATTAAGTTTAGTTGTGATGTGTAATAATTATATACCTATTTTATGACGTTAACTAATATGGACATTCATAATTTTAGTATTTTAAAGTATTATATTTAATTGTAATTTTTCAATTTGATTATGAGATTATTATTTTAAATTTAATTTAATTACTATCGACTGCTGATAATTTTATAATTTCCATTCCCAAACGAGGTTTCACCCCGTTTGGGCATGGAAATTATAAAATTGGGTTCTGTGCGATTAATAAAATTAAATTCCGACTTTTATACCACATTCTTGAAAGTAAATTATTCTTATTCTATTTTTTAGGGCTTCGTACCCAAAGATTTTTGGGTCAGGCAGTTGCACAAACGTCCATTAAATATTCATTAGTTTAAAGTGACATTACTCATACAAATTTGACATGCATTAGAGCTTAAAGGAATCATTAAAGCTCAATGGACATTTGTGCAACTGACCGTATATCTTATGAACCATGATAGTTAGACAGCTGTAGTTTTCACAAATTATGTATGTGTTTAAGAGGGCTCCTATACAACAAGCGTGTTTTTTTGCGCCTAGCATAGATAATGTAGTACGGAATTCTTCGTGCACGAGTTCTTTCGCACTTTTTTTTTATATTGAGCATATAGCCAGACGGAAAAAACAAATTTTGTATGAACACGATTACATGAATTGGATGAACTGTTACAGTTTTATTTAGCAATTTTAGAAATTACGTAACGGAAATGTCAGTGCTCACAGTATCATGTTGCTAGAGGAGGGGTGTTGCTACGTCACCGACAACTTAAAACAATGACCCCTAACAATTCATATACCTACCTATAGCATAAGAATGTTTGGCAAATATCTTTTCACTAAGTGCTACTATCAAAATAACTTGCATTTGGTAGTTAGGGGGATTTAGTTACCTACTAAGGTTGAATAAGAACCCAATCTTTTTTTTTTTGTTTTTATAAGAGTATCTTTTTGCGCAGATCTGGAAAAGTTAGTATAGTCTATGCTAATAATATAAAGAGGATAGATTTAGTTGCTTGTTTGCATTGAATAGGTTCCAAAACTACTTAAAATCATTTCAGGTACGGGAAGCTACAACATACGCGGTTGGCATAGGCTGTGATATAAACGGGCGAAGTCGCGGGAAAACAGCTAATAATATATAAAAAGTAGCGACCTGGTCCAGTTTTATATTGCGATAGGTGTACATTCCTCGACAAAACCAACCGAGAGTGAAAAGATTTCACTCTGTTTTCACTGAAAACCTTAGAGTAGTTAATATTTGCGAGGTTCGATAAAAATATATTGGGGTCAACTGGCATTTTATATTTAAAACTATTATACATACACCCACATTATAAATACCATAATTAAACCTTCTCGAATTACTTTGTACATTGATGAATACCGCTATAAAAAAATCCGTTGTTTAATTTAAAGTATCGCGGTTAGCGACATTCTATTTATAATACATCTCACATTTGATTTAATTAAACATAGTCCTCATGGATTATTTTTAACTGTGCCATTATTTTCTAGCTTTCATAAAACAGTTTCAATTAAGATTTCACAAAAAAAAACATTGCTGGCGACTTAATATTTATGATCATGAATAAATCCCGTTTCTAGAATCTACCTGGTAAGTGTAACATTAATCCATGTCACAAAAGCATATTTTACGTAAATCCGATTTCCATAATGGAAAGCAATACGAAATACTCTATAGGCGATCTAAATAAATCTAGTCTATTCCGTTAATACAGTATAATATTTTATGTTGATATTCTGCTATTATTCACCCCTCTTTCAGTGGTTATGTAAATGGTAAGTGATTGCATAGAAAAAATAAGTAACTGATATTTATATTCACAAATTGCTTTTATTATTGAGGGCTCTGAAGTATGTGTTAAGTCTTTTCCTGTATTGGATTTGTTTTATTGAATAAAGGCTACTTTATTTGTGATTTTGTTTATTAGTAACTTCTATTGTTGTTGGTGACTTTATGAACCAGTTTAAAATAATAAGGTAAATAATACTTATTTACAAAAAAAAGCTATGTTCTTAGAAAATCAAACTTATGCAACTTTTTTGCTTTGTTGCTGTTCTAGATTTCTTTATTAATTTGACGAGAGAGTTTGAATTGGAATAAAGAGGCTGAATTCGAATGAATACGATCATTCGAATTCAGCCTCTTTATATCTTTTACATTTCAGTTATTTTATGTAGGATATCACATGATGTTTCACAGAGACTTCGACTAGGCACGATATAGCCCAAAAATGTAGTTAAAATGTAAAAAAGGTAAAGGAGTTGATATGTATAAAAGAATGTCAGGTTAAACAAAACCTTCAATTGCTCTACTATTATTTAATCCTATTAATATCTCAATGGACTCCGGAAAAAAATATTGTGGCAATCTTATATGCGTTGTGTGTGCATGCCTATAGATAATCAAAATAGGTATTTATATTATAATGCCCGTTTTCACTAACCTAGAACAAAGTATAGCTTTACTAGAAATCTTTTTTTTTTATTATTATTTATTTATTTACAATGGGCTCGCTCTTGACCTCAATCTAGCCTAAAGACAAAGATGAGATCTACGGTGGGACGAGCTTGCCCAGATAATATTAAGAATTATTATCACTTAATATTAAAAATAATATCAGCAGATTTGTCGTTACACCAAACATGTGACGTCAGGTATTAACTGATTAAGCACTTGCTTAAATAGGCAACGTTTGTATATGAATTTGCATTCTTAATACCCGTTTTCACTTAGGAATCGCCGAAATCTGACACCTAAATATTTGGGCATTGTCTAAGGTGAAAATGCATTTCACCAATGACAAGAAGCCACCTAACGACATTATGCAACGCTTAAAGTTAGGACATGCATTGTGCGGTGCCTAGCGCTTGGGAATTTGCGTTATATGACATTATAGATTTACTCTTTGGACACAACGGATGTGTTAAGGGATAAAATCAATTTAGTAAGTTGGCATCAAGCATTTAATATAATAGAATTTACATATAAACAATGAGATTTTTTTGAATTTTCGGACTTTTTATAAATGACCAATGACGATTCTACTCGTGTAAATAGAAATTCACGTATAATTTTTCCTGTTTATTACCTTAAAGTATATATTTTGTTTTCATGTCTATTTGCGTATAAAGACCACTAACGTGACATTGGTGGAATTGTGTAAACGAAAATGTGCCATATATAAAAAAATAATAAAAAGAACTGAAGTATGCGAAATTATAGACAGACCTTGCCTATCTAAGCTAGTGATAATTCGAATTAATACGGTCCTTATTCATTCAAATTCAATCTCGCAAATATGCCCAGCGTTAGGCGCCGCACAATGCATGTCTAATTTTAGGTGTTGCTTAAAGTCATAAGGGGGCTTCTTGTCATTGGTGAAACGTATTTCCCACCTTTGACAATGCCTAAATATTTAGTTGTCAGATATGGCGGCTCCTAAGTTGAGTGAAAACGAGCATTAGTCTCTTTAACATCTCGTACAGGAATATGGAGACGTCCTTTACATGAAATTGAAATATTTCATTAAGATTCTATTATATATTATTATTCTCAGAATCTATTAAACATATTTCTCTTGAACAGTGTTATTACAGACACATTAATTAATACCCGAATTTTCATTAACATAAAGTTTTTACGAAACCTACATTCTATTTCAGTTTGATTCTATTAATCATATTGGGACAATGTTTATATATATATAATACCTTTTGACTTTGTAATTGTATAAAAAAATACGATTAATATTCCTTAAATATATAACAATCAATGATAATGGTAAAAATGATTATAGCAAGTCGATTTAATAAAAATGAAATACGAAAGTAATTAAAAATAAATAGTAGACGATAAAATCAGCAAATGCAAAGACCTATTACTCAGAACTCGAGTGGAGAGAATAGTGAATGATTTGCCAGTCAAAGTTCCAGGGGTGAACGTCGATCGTTCGGCAACTGTATAGTTGAAAACTATTCCGATTAAACATAATCGAACTGAATTCACGACCCATGCTGAGTTAATTTTGATCGCATCGTAATTAACAATAGTGAGTACTTGTCTTATTCATCTTATAGTTTATTATGAATAAGTCGTAGTTTATTCACTCTGTGTTGCGTTTTAGTGTCTACTGTGAATGATTATGTTGATCTTATTCAATTGATGAGCGAAGATAATTAAAATAAACAAATTAGTCATTACATTGCTCATATCCACATTTAAAAATGTAAAGCCTGATGATAATCTAAAACATCGAAGTAAGGTGCCACCTAGACTAGGTTTAGCCAGCCACATTGATCTATACTCCATTCATCATAACATTAGAAAAAAGAGGGTCACAGAAGTAGCAGTGCAGAACATTTTATTATCAAGATAAATTTAAAAAATAAATATTAGAGTTTTGTTGAAACTTTGAATGTTAGGCAGTCTAAAAGAGCTGGGCAATTGTCGATTTTTTACGATACCTCGGGGTTGAGTTGAGGCCAGAATTTTCTTTTAATTTTTAATTTAGTTTTCTATGTTAGATTGGGAGTAAATTCATATTTTACTCCTAAGCCAATCTAGAACTAAAACTAACTGTCTGTTGTTTTGATAAATTCTTTTTCAAAGTGTGTATAATTAGAATAGAATTTAGTTATATTTATGGCCAGGAAAGAAAATGATTTTTTTACGAGTATTATTACTTTTATAACATTTATTCAGACATTAGACTATTGATGAAGACATTGGAAAATTTTCCTGAAATGTCAAAGTTTGAGGGTAGGTATGAGGGCCACTCGGGCCTGCACCGGCATCGTCCATATTTAACAAAACTTAACAACAAAAATAAAATAATAAAAACTTAATCACGGAAAACGGTAAAACAACAAGAAAGGCAGTAGCATTCACAATCGACGACAATCTCAGATTACGTATTTTCACAATTATGAATACATTATAGTCTGATAAAATTAAAAAGTTTTACTGCCGAAACGTCAGAAGGAATTAGGCAACGTTTTAAATTTGGTAGAGTTATAGTGACATAAGAATCTTGCCTAAACTATTCAACCCTGCTTCTTTAGGTTCTTTAAGATAAACACTTTTTATTGTACTAGTTATTAAATCATTTCAGTTAGTCAAATACTCATAAATTTGTTTAATATATAGCTTAAACGTCAACGGTTAAGTATAGCAGCTGGTATTTAAGTGGATATGTAGCAAATTAGCCGTCAGACTTAAGAATAACATGATTATTGATATTTTGTCACAAAGTATACCATAAAAAGAACCTTATTTAACTTCTGTCTAATGCTATAATTAATGGAGTATAATCATCAGTAAAATCCAGTACCTCGAAGATGACAAAAGCTTGAAGCAGTCGTGAACCAACACAGTCATGGAGTTAGAAAACAAGAATATAGTTTAATAGATTCCTTTTGCTTGATAAAAGCTTAATTGCTTAGATACCTTTTAAGTTACTCCAAACGAATAAGTTAAATACTTAGGGCTAGTTGCAGTAACTTTCTTTAACAAAAAAAAACATGTTAAGGTATTGTACCATTTGGCAATGGTTCGATGTTGTCGTAACTTTAATTGTTAACTATAACCGCCCAAGCTTCGTTAGTTAAAGTTATCTTTTTTTTTTTATGCCAAGAAAGAGAATGGTACAACGTTAAGTTATTGTCAAATTTGACATAAACTTTGACTGGTATTAAGGTGCAATCCAGCCTTAAAATTTGCTATCGTACAAAATGTGAAACTCCTTTACTTGTTTGCTTAACTCGATGAGAGGTTTCCAGGTTCCATTAAACAAACTAAAACAGGAAAAACTTGGTCTTTGATTTAAGATGCATACATTTCCACATTCGCTGGAGGGTCCTTCATAAGTCACCATGGTAATGAGTCTCCGTGCGCCTTTGAAACGAAATATCGTTAACAGCGTTTAGAACAATTGCAGTGTCAGATTTCCCTTCGTTAGTACGGCTTTGAGATTTAATCTTATGCCGTAAATGACATAAAAACAATTATTTTAAGGTATCGTAGCCGATTGAAAAGAAAACTAATTCGCCATGTTGGTCTGTCCGTATTATAGATGCAATATGTGGATCACTTTACGATTTTCAATACAAAAATGAAACGCAACAGTTTTTCACGAGACTGAAGACGTTGTACATATGCCACTTTGAATAGCCTATTAATATTATAAATGTGAAAGTTTCTTTGTTTGGATGTTTGTCCATCAGTCACGCCGAAACTACTGAACGGATTTTTATGAAAGGGTTTAGCCGGATACGTATGACGAGTCGGCCCCCAAATGGGAATCGATATTGAAACTTATGTTTTAATATCGACTTGATGTTCAAACACGATTTATGTACTTTTCGCGACCGACTTCCGCTTTGACCTTGAGATAGAGAGCAAAATATCCGTATGCTTGACTATTACTGAATGTGATATATCTCTGAAGCTAATTAAGATAAAGAAGTGAAACTAACGCGAGGTGTTAGGTTACATTACAGAGTATATCACATATATTTTTTTATAATTTTTAGAATAAAAAATTACATTAAAAAAATAAAAATACAAAATGTCATGTTTTTTTCTCTGACTTCTCTGTGACTTACAATCACGAAATTAATATATGTTATGCTCCTTTGTGTGCTCTATCACCCATAAAAATTGCGTGAAAAAAAAGTTGGTGCAACACAACGGAAAAAAATTATATGTGATTCGCGCCTTGTAGTGTGAGTGTATAAACAAACTGACAGCTCGATAAACAGCTCGATAACAAGTTCGAACTTGTTATCGAGCTGTTTACTGCATCGTTTGTTTAGCTAAAGTAGCAGTCATTTGTATTACACAAGAAGGCAGTTTGGGACTCAAATTCTGTCATAGGTATTTTGTATCAGCATTTTGAAATTATTAACTATCGAACCAAACCATTATTAAGTAATAATGTCGAGAAAGTGTAAAAATTGTAACAAGTACCTGTGTAAGATTCCAGGAGACCAAGATAACCAAGATAACCAGGAGGTTATAAAAAAATTATAAAGAATGAAGAAGAAGCTAAAGTGTTTAGTGACTGTTTGAATAAAATCGTTATAGTTAATGATATTTTTTGTAAGAAGTGTCGACTTATCCCATATATTAACAAAAAAGCTTCTACTTCTAAATGTGTAGCATTTAACTTGGCCGAAATAATGGACGATCAAAATAATCTCTCAGTACAATATGTGAAATCAGCACCTAATATCATCAAAGCAGAAGTAAAATCAAGACATATAAATAGAAAAGTCTATCGAATTTACATTCACTATATTTCCGAAGGTAATGACTACAATAGTATTCTTCGTTATTGCTGTGATTGCCCCAATGGCAAACGTACAGTGGGATGCTGTTCTCATGTAGCAGCTATTATTTATTATCTATCATATCGATGATATTTGTCCAAAATCGTACGTCCTGCTGAGGTCCTAACTAAGTTATTTGCGACTCAAAGTGTTCCGATTGTAATTAATTACAACAGTGCCGATGATTAATATTTTGTTTCTTGTATTTTGATAGACACGAAAAAGTAATAATAATGAGTATTGAACACTGGCTGTTTTTTTTTTCATTTCTTTTTTAACTATTATCCCATCTCTTAAGACTAGTTACTTATGTTTTAAAACAAGCTGAAGTGAAATTTCGAAAAAAAAAACAATTATGTAATGTGAAAATTTGGTATTTAGATAGGGTATTAACTGACTTAGATAATAGGATACTTTTTATCCCACTAAACATTTGCCTAGGGAACACGAGGGCGAAGCCGCTGGCGAAAGCTAGCTTTTTATAAATATATAATCAGTGTCACTTGAGATCATGTAGTTTCTTATGATATAACGTATAACGGCTATGCATGTATAGGTTATCATTACAAGTCTTTCAAAGTTATGATTTTTTTTCTTTATGGAATAGGGGGCAGTTGAGCAGAATAAATAAACTCACATAGATACATACCCTAACCCTAAACATATTACACTCCTTTTTGAATAGTATTTCAAAGCATCGTTGACTTTTTTGCAATGTTAAACAATTTTCATGTGTTAAGGCTTAGTATCCCGTTCGTGTATAAGGTAGCGTGTTATGTAATTGACGAATATGCTTTATGAAAATTACTTTTTAAACTGAAACCGACTACAACAATCGAAATACATATACTAGGTGGACATATTTAATAACTAGAAAGGCGGTTAACTTAATCATGAAACGCCTATTGAAATTTATTTTTGACGCAAGGATTTCATTGTGAAATGCTGATACCGAACTGGACACCTATTTTGGCGCTGTAGAGAGTGTTACGATGTTTTTTTTTTGCTTTAATTATTTTTATTCTTTTTTGTTCAATATTATTAATTCTAATGTCAAAATAAATAATCATTCAATAATTCCGTATACCGCTCCTTCCCAGTGAGGGATAGTGAGATTAGGTGGATACTCCTCTTGTGGAAACAGCTTCATACCCACTAAAACCTGTTACTATCTGTTCATTTATTAGATAATAGGTATTGTGAGCGGGGTGTAGTTTGGTGGTGAGAAACAAACGATTTATGGAGTCGTTTTGTTAATATATATTTATACGAATAGAATTTGGATACAAATTGACGTACGGATGGCGTTATAGTTAGAACCTTCAGTTTAGGATCTCCGTAGAAAGTCCTAAACTTGCAGATCTTCTACAACGCATAAGGTTTATAGCATCAACTGAACTGTCTCAGCGTGGGTGAAAGCAGTTAGTTTGCACCTTAAACCGGCCCTACTAGTGGATAACAACCATTGGGTTGACTGAAGGTCTTATACATTATTGAATCACAAAAGTTACCGCGATGTAGGAATCAGGCAGCGCCATCTGTTGGTGCTAGGTGGAGCCGCATCTGCTACCGTATTATTGTTTGTATTGTTATAGTATATCATTTGTGTATGATGTAGCTTCTTCAAGGATGTAGCTACCGCCGTACCAGCCGTATCGGGTGATATGATATGAAACCGGGCTCCCGGGCTGCAGAGGCCCCTAACGTGAGTAAGCCAAAGTTTTGGGCCACCAACAATTTTTTAAATAGGGCTCCATCAAGGCACGTTACGCCACTGCTTCCCGTAGGTGAAAGAATGTCTCATTATCGGTTCAGGGTTTCCGAAGATTTGTTCCTACAAACTAGCGTAGCACATCTGTTCAAGCTGGAGCTCGTTAGTGGATAAGCGCCGCGGCACGTGATCGTTGTCGTTAAGCAACTTTCATAAGGGTCGGTCACGGGATGGGTGACCAAAAAATTATTATCTTGAGCTACTCTGTGCTTCGAAAGGCACGTTAAGCTGTTGGTCCCGGCTTCATTTGTAGTCGTTAATACTCGCCAATCCGCATTGGGCCAGCGTGGAGGGTCATGGCCCATGCTCCTTAACCATCCATAAGGAAGGCCTGAGCCCCTGCAGTGGGGTCGACATTAAGGGCTGATGATGATGATGATATCTGTTGTCTTTGTCGTCCACTCTGTGGGGACGTAAGCTGTAACATTTGTAAAATAAACAATAATGCATTTCAACATGAAACAGTCTGAAAGTAAACTCATATCTGTGAACACACTTATTCATTTACCGACCCTTCGTATAAATAGAGTCAGATAGTCAACTTACCAATAAGTTAAATATCACGCTATATTCCAATAAATAAGTATCCAAAACACAGTAAAGTGGTGATCCCATACAATATTCGGAAAACTAGAAAGAAAGCTAGAAACTTTACCATTTTATAAAGATTCTTCGATTTTTAAAATTAGTAATCGTTAATTAAAGCTGCGATTTCACTACCCAATTTATCGGGCACGATCCATCGGGTACACTGTAAATTGGGAAGTCTAATCGCAGTTAGAGAGTTAGGGTCCCGATATCGGGTGATCGTGGGCGCCCGACCGCCCGATGTGAGTTAGGGCCGATTTATCGGGTAATGTGATCGCTGTTTTAGTATTTGATGACTACTATAACCTCTTTGGCTGTAGGTAGGCACAGTTAGGTTACTAACGTAACGTCCGACATGTGACATCTTGACCTATTTTGTAGACACTTGGCAACTCGTTCACCTAGCTAACGACGCTCGTTATTTAGTCAACTAGTGCTCTAAAAATTTTGCCTTTTCATTATAAATCGAGGATGAAAGTTAATATTTTGTTTAAACCGTCAATGGTTTAAACCGTCAATGGTTTAAACCGCCTACGGAAAATTGACAATGACAGAAGGGAAAATGTCAAATTGAGACGTGTTGACTTATTTTGATCGGATAATGGTTTCAATCTCGTAAGGAAAAGTTCTGTGATGAAGTTAGCATTGTACAAGTATTAACCGCTGTAAATTATGATTTAGATTAGTACATTTTTAGCACAGTTGACAATAAAAATTTGTCTAGTTTCAAGAGTTAATTTTAAGAAAAGGAGCTATTCACCATTTTGGCGGCGTGAAGTTTTAATGAGGTAACTGATATAGAATTTCTTTATTGTCATCTGTAATGTAGCAAGAAAATAATATTTTTGTGACAAAATTGAATTAACGTTGTTAGTGTGTTGCGATTATTCTTTTGCACACTTAATATAAGTATAAGAAGAATATCAATTCCAAGAAAACCAAGAATAGTCCTATTGTAACCTTTGTGATACGGTTGACAGTGGTTAAATCTTTTAAGACACTTAGATTGCCATAATTATGAAGAATATTATTTTGAATTTAGCTTGTTGATGTTCACATCTCATGTCAGGTCATTATCATTTAAAATAAATTAACGTAATCGTAGTTTTAGCAAAAATCTGGGGATTTTTGACTCCTTTTCTCGACTTACTATTCAGTTAATTTTAATAAAAAATGCAACAAATACGAACTAGAATATACTCAGTATATATTGTATATAGTACCATTTAAAATATCACTTGTAAGTAATTAACCGTAATGTTCAGTAAAATTGCAGAGTAATAATTGAAAATGAAATTTATAATTACCATTTTTAAGCCACGTCAAACTTATTTAGTACATTTTAAATATACTAAATAAGTTTGACGTATGCGAAACAAAAGAAAAATAATCTTCTAGAAATAATTTGTATTTAATAATTAGAGTCTCTAACCACTGCAACGTATTATATCACGTTACTTGCTATGAAATGAGACGTGCTAGGCAAAAAAATGTTCTTTATATTTCATGCGGAACGACACCACTATACCATTGTATCACTGGTCAACGCTAGAGGGTGCTGTGCTTTATATTATGCTTGTGTTGGAAAGCTTTATGCGTGGTACATTTTGGTATTTTGATATTATTCAAAACAAAAAGTAGGCATGCTCTATTTATGGATCTAACTTACGCAAACGGGTATTAAATGGGTTAGATACGGCCGTAGCATGAAGTTTATTCTTATAGCGCGAAAAAAAAAAACCGTATCCTTTTTTTCCGTGCACGATAAAGTCTTAGCATAGTTAAATAACTGATGTACAGATTTGTTCAAATAAAATATAAACAAACAAATACAGAAAGTATCAAATACCCGTGCCACACAATATGAACACTTATATGATCAAATAAGTGCGTACGTGACCGGCGTCGGGGTAATGGAAAAATACTTTATAGGTAAAAACCTTATCGTGATAAACTTTTAATGAGTTCTATTGTTAAATTGTAATATTTGTACGAACTTTGAACGTTGGCGAGGTTTGTTTTAGCTTCTTGTTACTAGAAAAACATGCTGAATATGTAGGAAAATTATTTTTTATATTTCGAAGAATAATGGCGTAACATGTTCTGCAAAAATGTTTGTACTGCTACGGATTTCGCCTAAAGATCTTATTAAAAACTCATAAGCTGGTTCTATACTTCAAATGTACCTTGGTAATTGGATGATAACCGTTCCGCTTTATGGTGTTATTGTCCAATAATAAAATCTCTGATTGAGTAAAGTGAACGAAGAATTTAATTGATTTTGAACGTAGCAGATCTTTGAAAGCAAAACGTCTTTTAAGTTGATTTATTATTGAAGCAATCGTAAACTAGGTATTTCTTAACAGACTTCAAAAAAGAAGGTTATGAATTGAACCGTCCGTATATAATATCGTTGGAATTTCACAAATTTGAAAAATATTAGTCCAAGTGTTTCTCGCAATTGGGGAATTGAATTGAAATAACCTTTATGGATCGGGTAATATTGTAGAAAGAAAATTTAAACTAGCTGTTTTCATGCGACTTCACCTACATTATAACATATGTCACTCACGCACGTTTAACAGCTTCCCAAGGGTGTAGACATTTCTAAAATCGGTTCAGTAGTTTCGGAGTTTTTCTATTTCAAACAACAATCAAATTTTTCTTCTTTGTATTATTAGTATAGATAAGCAAATACGTGTTTTGTTATTATTGGGACTGTTATGAAATATGTATTTTTGGAATCATTTGGATACATTTTGGAAGTAGCTTACCTACGCGTCTTCGGATAAGAAAATTCCCCGGCCATTTCCATCTTCTTTGTTTCAAGCGCTAAACGCAAAACTTAGTCCAAGTATTTCAACTGTTTATGGCGTAATATCCCGCCAACAACTCCCAGGTACATCCGCTAGTTTCAAACATAAGTGAAGGGAGTTTCATAAAGGCCTTATCGTAAATTCTTTCTAATAAGTTCGCCGTAATTAAACTGAGTGACAGGTGTTTGCTTCCAACCTGCGTTGTTTAACTTGGGTATGATATATTGGCCTTATTTCAGATACACCTGGATGAATTTGCGAATAACGTACTGAGTATAAATTAAGTAAGTGTACCTAGGTACGTTTAGAAATTAAACGCGTCAGATACGTGTAAGCATAGAAGCCATACAATATTGTGGTTGTTGACGTTATATGTAGCTATAAGTCGTACGAATTAACATGGCATTAATTACTCTCGTCTCTTATTAATTATGCTCAAACGATAATTTTCGAATTAGAAAAAAAGATAATAGAATAATCCTTTCCTTATCCTAACGGCCGGTTTCTGAATTGAGAAAGTACAAAATCTCAAAATTTTACGTTTCATATGGCAAAAAGTATTAGATTTATCAAATTGCTAACAACTGATAATTAAAAAATTATAAATCAGCAATAAAAACATGTTTTAATGACATTTAAAGTGGCTTAAGCACGGTTTGAGTCGTGCTCAACTTCAAATTCTCAATTCAGAAACCGGGCGTAAATCTATCTCCTTATATATAGTTTTTATTATGATATATCTTGTATCCTTCCTATCGTTGCACCCAATACCCCATATAATCTTTACCCTTTTTATTTTTTGCCCTTCATTTGTTGCCTGGAAGAGATTGATGCTTAGCAATAAGGCCACCTTTTGTATACTTTTTTGTGATTCTCTGTACCTTTTTTTTGTTCTGTTGTGTGCAAAAAAGGATATTATTATTATTTTGTTAAGAGTATATCCGTGAAGATTATCTGTGAATCAGAGGCAATGTCAGGTCCTACCTCTGCTGCTTCATAAATAATCTAAAAATGCGTTTTATTGGAGTCGTATGTTAACATACGACTAACTACTCTACTAACGTTTTATTGGAGTCGTAGAAAAATAGACGAAATTTCAATTTCGGAGACGTAGAAGACGCTTTTAGGTGTCATGTTAATTCGCATGAGAAGTAGTTTACCACACAGAAACGCATACTTACCAACAGATACACACACTCGTCATTAGACTGTACACAGACAAGGACGGTAGTCGATTCGTCTGTGTGCATGTTAATATATTGTGTGTGGCTATATACCTGTGCCAACAAATTAGAATTCTTTGGTCGATTATCGATCAATGATAATTAGTCAACCGAAAATGCCCGCTCCCAACATGGGGACCAAATGACCAATGTAAATGAGCCAAAAGCCGAACGGGCTAGTTGTAATAATTTGTGGTCTATTGGCTATAAAAGGTTACTTCTTTGGTATTTAGTAAATCTAGTATTACTATTTCAACAAACAACTATTGAATTATCGATTAAAAAAAAAACCTCTAAGGACTTCTTGTAAAACGGATTTGAAGAAAAACTGACGACTGTTACAACGTACTCCATAATTGGGGCTAGTTGTAACGAGCTAGGGGCAAATTATAGCATTAGGAATTAAAAACCAGTTTTATATTTTATAATGCAAAACTCCAGAAACACTCACACAGGTGTAAGCTATTAAGTTTCATTTTTAATATAACAGAAAAATATTGAAAAATAATGTTTTTTCTTTACTTAAACTAATTAGGAATTTTACTCTTACAACCATTAATAATCTTAACTACTCAGACTTTTGATTAATTTAGCGTATTTAGCATTATAAACATTAGACACGTTATAATGAACTTAGAGTTTAAGGTTTATTTTTAATCTAATAGAAAAAAAATATATTTTTTTTTTTTCTAACTAAAAAGAAAGAACTTTAGACTAATAGCCATTTATGATATCAAAATCTTAATTTCTTAAATAATCAGTCCTTTGATTGAAGTAGATAAAGTATGAAATCAGTTTTAAGAAAATAAGTTACAACTAGCCCCGTAAAAGTGTTACAATACATACTCCACAGTGAGGTTTTTTGTAACTAATAACATATAAAAAAAATCGCTTACTTGATGTAAAATTATAATCAAACTAAACAAATGCTAAGTGTATTTGCTGCTAAATATTTTGATAATGCTAATCAATTTCATATAAAAAAAGTCCGTTGATCCCAGCTACATTTGCAGTCGTTAATAACCTTCAACCCGCATTGGCCCAGCGAGGCTGGCCATCCCCCTTACCTATCCACAAGGAAGGTCTTAGCACCTACAGTGGGGACATAAATGGGCTGATGATGACTGTATTAAATCCGAACATCTCCTTCAGGATATAATTTACGCGGGAAAAGGCTAGTATTAAGTTTGACAATAACAATAAAATAACTATGTCAGAAATTAAGTTGGACTCGAACCAGGGACCTTTTGCTTTTACGGTTTCGAATTATCATAAAAATAATGTGCACAATATGTACATAACTTTATACAATAATTAGCCTTCCACAAGCAGCTTAGACCGCGTGATCTAGTTTTAAGTCCAGAAATGAGAAAAATCCATTAAAAGTTTCATCCCCTAGTTTACCCCCTTAGGAGAGGAATTTCATAAAATTCCACTCCTAAGGGGTTAAAAACACACACTCAGTAAGCACCTACGTACTAAAAGGAACCCGCATGCAAAAATTGAAACTCCTAGCACTTGTCGTTACTGAGATTTCGTGATGAGAGAGTGAGCTAAGCTGGGTGATCACATAAGTAATCAAGCTGTAATATTATATGGTGTACCTCAAGGAAGCGTACTCGATCCAACGCTATGTTTGATATATATAAATGAGCTATGTAATCTTAAATTCCATAATGCAAAGATATTCTCATATGCGGATAACACAGCCATAATATTTAGAGGGAATTCATGGAACAAAGTAAAAAAAACCACTCAGGAGGGATTGTGTAAAGTTACATGCTGGCTCAATGCGAATCTTCTCACTCTAAATATTGATAAAACAAATTATTTATGTTTCGCTATTGATAAGAGAACGAAACCTAAGGAACACTTTAAAATAAGAATACACGAGTTAGGAAATGCAAGTAACTTAACCAGTTTATTGATGAACTTTACAACCTAAGTAGTGTACTGTCTGTAAGAAAATTATATTCTAAATTCTACACTTTAATTGCATAAATCACTGTCATATGAGCCCACTATATTAAATAAAAGAAGAAAGTATAAAGTTATTCCTACCTTAATTACTCACACAGCCTTTGCTGCTATACAATACAACAGTCAGGTTTACATTTAATATAGTAACCTGAAAATAAATTGGATATATCGCTTTTGTATACAGATTTACCAGGTGCCATGAAATTTTTGAATATGAATGAATTTAAATTAAAACTGACAATGTGACTAATGGAACACAGCTTCTACAGTGTAAAATAATTTTTACCTTTTAAGAAAATTGCAAGATTTAATAGAATGATATTACTTTTACAATATTTGCACGCATATTCTCAAGTAGAATACTGTACCTATTTCATTATTTAACTGTAATTGAAATGTATTCTAGCAAATAAAGATCTTATATTATCATTCGCAACATATCATTAGGGGACAAAAGACTGAAACTGTCTGACAAAAAACACTGTTTCTAATTAAAATTACCTTCTAATAAAATTGGTAATTCTAGCTCTTTGTATAATGAGTTTCTATTTTATACTGGATTGTTAATCCAACATTCTCCAATTCCCTGGTTTTAATGTAGTGCGATGTACACATTTTGCTAGTTAATTAAGACGTTGTTTGCAAAACCAAACACATATAGAGAATTGATAAAACCGCAGTGTCAGTAATGTCAGGGTGGGTGACCGCTTGTCCTTAACAGATAAATAGGGGTTGATATCAAATTCGAAGTCAGTTCGAGGTACATAATGTACACACGACTGCACGTCAGGTTACACAATATGTCAAATTTCCTTAATTAATTTTGAATTTAACCCTCATTGTAAGGTTAAAATCTAGCGGGGAAAACACAGAACTTTTGTTTAGGAAAATATGAATACTAAATATTTTGCCGCGAATACATCCGTGTATGACGTAGCTGTCTATAGGTGAGAGATTTTTTGAAACTGGTCCAGTAGTTTTGGAACCCATTCGGTGCAAACAAACATACAATCAAATCTTTTTTCTATATAATATTAGTACAGATTAACAATAAGGACTTGGTGAAACCATACAACAGGGATGAAGACTGTGCAAAAAAAAAAAACAAATTCTATTTAATCCGTCAATCAGTTAATAGAATAGTATCAGATACGTATTTTTTGTTGCTTCAATTGAACATGAACTTGCTTAGATAAAAGGAATTAAAGTTATTACACTGACACAATTATGTAGAAAATGTACAAAGATGTGACGTCATACGACATTTTAACTTCATGTTTCATCGTAAATTATTGATTATGCAAAAAAATTAGTCTTTATCCCTTTTAAAGAAGGACAATGCTATACATTTTGTGAAGCGATGTCTCGTTCTGACTGCGGTCCTTTTCTGCATTGAAAGAAGGGTCCTATAACATAAGTTTGGAACGTTGGGAAACAACCTATTTAGCGGAAACCTTCCCGTCTGATGCACGAAGGAACAGCCCTAGGCTTGTCCTAAATTAAACTGACACCGACACCAACCCCTAGGAGTGATCACACATGTACCGTGTTATAATACTTATTATGCAAATATAACTTTTATGTACGTAGTGATAGAGTGCAATATAATTTAAAATTGAGACATGTATGATATATTCTCTGAAGTATTGGCTAAACAGCGGGTTATTTTGTCCTCAATGGTAATGTATTGCGCGAAATGAGAGCAAAAATAATATTTTGAAATTAATCGTGACATCCGATATTTATTAAATTTTTAACAAAACATTTCATAATAAAACATAAAATTTACATAATTACAGGATGAAATGCTGTCGTTGAATTTGTGAGGTAATTTTGTAATTTATTGTAAGAGATATTTTATTTCTTTTTATCCCAGGAACATCAATTCCAAACTAATTTAATTGATTTCATTGAAATCCCTTCCTTACCCCCATTTCTGAAATAATCTAATATATATAAACAATAGCTTGAACTTACTAAATATGTAACAGCGCTTCTAAAAATTAAGGTTTTGTAAGAATAACACGGAAAACTTAACAAATATGTGAGTCACTTTGTAGCTGGGGGCTTTATGCAACACTTTTGCAATAATCGTAATCGTAAAAGAAATAGAAACAAGTATTTAAAAATGCATAATGAAGCTGTAAAATAATTTTATGTATTTTTTTTGGAAACACAAAAACTTCACAGAGCCTCTGCTAGCCTAAATAGAAGTTACTCAAGTAGGTTTCATTTTTATAAAGCATTTTTGAACTACTATTTTTAAAGCTATTAAAAGTAACTATACCGTGCGGGCAAAAATAAATACATATGAGTGTAATTGACAACTTTCTTTTTAAGTCGTTTAATAAATAAACTTGAAGTAATTAATAAAAATAGTTTTTGAAGCCTATCTATCTTAAAGACGTTTGAAGGCTTCGATAATTCCCCTCCAGGTAAAAATATTATCATCATTATAGTCACATCATCATCAGCCTATTGATATCCCCACCACTAGGGCTCAGACCTCCCCATGGATGGAATTGAATTGAGTAGGGGGAAAAGCCATAATCCACCAAACGAGCTCAAAAAGAGCACCAAATTGGTGTGGGTTAAAGACTGCAGACGCGACCAGGACCAAAAGCCTAACGAGCCTTCTACAGCACGGAGGAGCTCAAAATTTATGGTCACCCCTCCTATGACCGGTCCTTGCTAAAGTTTTACAACCGTATCGCAGACTGAGCGCACTAACCACTGCACTATTGAGGTCGCAACAATTAAAAATGTTTTATATAAAAAAAAATATGTCTGTTTCATATTTATTTTGTTTTCATTCTATTTTGAGAACTAATATATTAATGTATTATAATTTATTTCGGTACCTGTGTAAGCTCTTTATAATAATCCTATAGCTACATGACTTAATTAAATCCTTGAGCTTAAACTAATACATGACGTAAATTAGTTTTAGTTACATTATACAAAACACAAACTAAGAATGTATGTAGCAATCTAATTAGCATAATATCTAAGTATATTTATGTTCAGTCTACAAACAATGTCAATATTTGATAGAAGATACAAGTATTAAGCAAACGAACTTACTTATTAAAATTGTAGCAAATATTTCAATTCATAGACACAGTGAATACTAAAAGCAGTAGGTATAATCGAAACTCCGCAATGAAAGAATAAAAACCAACACAGCCTTCAGACTGACACTATTGTTCACAATAGTTCTCGGCTTAAAAGATCATAAAGTGATTTTCTGTATCAGACTTTTGCACAACAAATATATATAAAAAACAAATTCAACAACTAAAACCCGACTACAGTTAAATTACGTTCTAAAAAGTTTGAAACAAGAAAATTATTTTATAGCGATCGCTATATTTTGTTAGCGTTACCAAATAACTTTTTAGTGTGATTTAGTTGTAGTCGGGCTTTTATTTTATGAACTTATTTTTTATTCAAGTAATTTTCAGTTGTATTTAAGCAAAATGTGTTAATTAAGCCCTTTCATTTGGTACTCTACGCGGAATGATTGAATAATTTATATTTTTTTAGATTTCTTACTTTATGCTCTCTAGAGGACGCTATTGCCAATTTAATGTAGGTAATGTCACATAGCCTTATAACATACTAGTTACGATGAGTAGTTACGATGTTATAAGGGAACATATGAACGTTCTTACATACATTCTTAACGGTCAAAATGATAACCCTCCTTTTTGCTTTGCCGTAATCGGGTCAAACATTCCATTTTATTTAATTGGTAACACTATCCTATATTTTTGGTTAAACATCAATAAACGATTGCATTCGAATTAAAAAAAAATCTATCATACTTAATAAAAAAAGATTTTTTTTTAAATTTAGTGTTCACTAAATATTTAAGAGCATCGGCCATTTTACTTTATTATTGGGCTAAACTGTTTGTCTAGCCTTTTGTAGTTACGATTTGAATACCTTTCATATGTCAAGCTAACTAGGTATTATATTTAAATTACAAGTCATCATGCAGACCTCTCATTCCATAATTTCTTATACTGCTCCTTTCGTTTATTGTGGAAATAAAATCTATGTTCGTGTAGTTTGCCCTGGAGATATAGCTAAAGACGTGGCTTTATTTACTTCTGTAATAAATTGTGTTTGAAATCGGCTTCCCTTAGGGCTTGTTATGACCCATTAGTTATTTAGGGGCTTCTTGAATCATGGTTACTAGTGTAACTGCATGATCCACATAATCCGGCAATTCGTGTGATTATATCGTCTTAGCTTGAAATACCTGTGAGGATTTACTTAGATTTATGCTAGTTTTAGTAGTTTTATATGGTATTGTATGGCTGATGTTAATTTTCGTTTGTTCTTAAAACAAAATTCACAATTAAGCAGGTAAGGTAACACAATTTATAGATGCGAACTACATGCCCCTGATTAAGTTGAGTTCAAAGGATTTTTTTCCTTTTTTATTAGATTGGGGAAAAGTAGTATTCATAAACTTGTAATAAAATCTTTCTCGCTATACCATTCGAGACTGGCTAGTTTCGGTGTCATTAAAAAGTTTGAATTTTAAAAAGATAACTCCAAATTCAAATGAGGAAAATGTGTTATTTTCATTTCTTTTATATGCTGTCAAAATTAGTAATGTAATGAAGAAATTCTATATATTTTAAAATTTTATTATAAAATACGATAAAAATGCAACACAGACCGTGAAAAAACTTTGTGATGTTTACGGGTTTAGTGCAGTTTCTGTGAGAGTAGCACAAATTTGGTTTAAGCGTTTTCAGTCCAGAAAGTTTTGATGTCAAAGATGCACTTCGCTCCGGTCGACTGTTACGTTTTATCTGTTATGGATAAAATGGATGCCACTTTTGAAAAAGTGGAGCAAGAACGGCATATCAGTAGTTACGACGTAGCTGAAGAACTAGGGATTGACCACAAAGTTTTGCAACATTTAAAAAAAGCTGGGTAACTATGTTATGGATCTAACTAGAAAACTAAATTGTCTTCCAAGAGGGCATTACATAGCTAGATAGATATATTTCCAAACGGCATTATATTTGTATCAGCTTTTTTAATATTACTGTAAGTCAAAGTTTTGTAATATTGTTACTGACTCACTGATTTACTAAATACTAAAAGTCTAAGGTATTTATCTAAGGTATTCTAGTGGATTCTGATCTTACGAAATAAAAAGTGAGATCAAATAAAAACCAATTCAGTAGAGCCATCTGGCAGGAGAGCGCACTTTCTGTATAAATCTATGGAAAATATAATAAAAAGGTAGGTACTGGAATCAACTGACTTGGTTTATATTCAGTTTCATTACTTTTTAAGGCAATTGCGTTGCGAGACTTATGCTATTTTGTTTATATTTTTTTGATGGAATGCGATTTAAGACTGCAATACTGAATCCATTGAGATTATACCGGGGAGAGCGTATAAGTCCAGGGATTTCAGAAGCGTGGTGTTGTATCCTTCTCCCACTAAGGGTAGTCCTCAGCAGATTTTACCAAATAGGCCAACCACGCTTCAACCTGTCCTTTTCAGGACTGGGTGGTGGAAGACTTATAAGTAAGACTAAAGATTCATTTCCCCTGCGTTATCAAAAAAAGTAAGTATATATGTTATGTCGATGTAGAATCTATGTCACCGCGATGCAGGCTGCATTCCAGCCCTATCTTGTAAGAGTGTGAAGTTTCGTCTTATCGTTAATAAGTGGTGTGGATTGCAAAGTAATCATATTTCTTAAGATGACTTTCTCTGTAGATTGTGCGATAGCTAAAGTAGGTAATTTATTTGATTCGCTTTTGAAGTTTGTGTAAAATACTTCTATTTTGATATATTAATAAATATCTTAACACAGACGAAGAAATACATGGAGCATCGAATGTTGTATCTGAACAAAAAGAGCAGTAGTTTAATTATTATATTTACAATGTTCCGACAATTATCTTTGATGATAATGCTTTTTTTTACAGAAGTTGGTGTAGGTCAAGTACTTATTATCATGATTTGTTATATTTTGACGGGCACTATCCATAAATGAAACAACTTTCATCGCATTTGTATTTAGTTTTATTGACGTTTAGGACCCTTTGTTTTAGTCTTATGTGAATACGAAACTTGTGATGGTAAAAATACAAATGCGATAAAACCGTTTAAAAGGTGTTTCATTTATGAATACCATGATAAAAATATTACCCATGTAGCCCATGCAGGTATTTAAATAAAAACTAATTGTCTTCGTTTATAAATACCTAAATAACTTGTAAACAGCTGGACCGGTTTGGTGCTTTTATTATTCCTAATAGTCTGAATAATGTTCTGAAAGCAAATTAAAAATGGTCGGCAAATTGGAAAATTTCAGGAAACGGAAAACTTTATGAAAGTTTAAATCTAATTGTCTGTGGTTCTTACGCGCTGCGGTAAACATGCGCACTTGAAACACTTTACTGTTTCATGGTGAACCTCAAGATAAGATCTTGTCTGGTTATACAAATATTTTGTCATTGAGTAACACGGCGGGGTAGTGGATAAGCGCCGCGGCCCGTGATCGTTCTTCTAACTTTGGTAAGGGTCGGCCATAAGTTGGATGACCAAAAAATTATCTCGAGCTACTTCGTGTTTTGGAAGACACATTAAACCGTTGGTCCCGGCTGCATTGGCAGTCGTAAATATCGTCCAACCCGTGTGGAAGCTCGTGGTCCTTAAACATCCACAAGGAATTTCCGAGGCCTGAGTCCACCCCTGCTATGGGGAGTTAAGAGGTTGACAGATGATAGTGATAGTGACAAACTTGTGCCATTATTTTGATCCAATGCTTTGTCTATACTATTTTAATAAAAAGGCAAAGTTTGTTTCTTTAGTTAACTTTGTTTATTTATTTGTAGGAGATCATTTTCGAAAATACTAATTAGAAATGAGCGGAAGAAGTCGCGGGAATACAGCTAGTATACAAAGAAGTATGTGGGTCCAGTGACTCGAGCATCTAAAATTCATACTTTTTGTGAAATAACTGATGATTGACATGAGATCCTCGAATATCAATCAAAAAATTTCTTATTCAGCTCAATTATCATTTAACCATGATTCAGCTTAATCATGTTTCAGCTCAATCATCATTTAAAGTAATTCTAATGCTTGAGGTTATTTCTATAGATGATTGGATGGTTTAAATCATTTATATGGTGGTGAAGTTAACGGTTGCCTATCGTAAATATCTATGAAGGTCGCCTTCATTAGTATACGATAAAGTCAGGTTGTTTGCAAAACTCATAACATTGTGTTCTAAACAATTTCCTCCGCTAATAACTTCCTATCATTATCACCTCTTTCTTTTAAGAATTTATTTGTTTTCTGAGACTTTATTATATGTAGATTAAGTACGAGAGTCATATTCGATAGTAATGGAATGGATTCATCATCATCACCAGCCTATTAATATGTTGGGCCTTAGGCCTTCTTTATGGATGGAATCGATTCGATTAGGGAGAATGGGCCATGAGCCACGTGGATCTAGTGCGGATTGGTGTGTATTAACGACTGCAGACGTAGCCGGAGCCAACGGCTTAACGTGCCTTCTGAAGCACGGATCAGCTTTCTATATAATGTAATAGCAGAAAATTTTCTCATTAGTTACATGTTTATAAGCATATCTACATTTTTAAGATAAAATTATTGTGCATTTACGTTTCAGAAGTTGTCGAAGCATTCTACATATTTTTCGTATAGGTAACATTAATTTTGTATTCCGTAATAGCCTCACAGGGTTTGCACATGTCTACAAAATTTTTTGCTAATCTAGGTTACTAGTATCTATTACGTGCTGTCGCATTTGAGTAATGAAAGAAGGTTAGAATTGGTGAATTTTATTGCAAAACATTTTTGACTGTAATAACTATGTTCTGAGAGAAAATTAAAATTGATGACGAAAAATGTTTCTGCTCATTATTAAAAAAAAGATCGATTTTAGTTTTATAAATATTATCAAATTTGTAGAAATCATAGCAAAACTACGTTCGAGAGGGATAATAATAAATTCTAGAATAGGGGTGCTGCGATGCCATCATCGCTATTTTATTACAATGGTAAGTTAAGTTGGTATGGCGTGACCTAAACAGGTTAGGGTGAATTTCCGAGCTCGAGGAGTCGGTGCTAATTTAAAACCTGAATCTCAACTGGGACAGCTTGACGTGTTCCGTGTTCGTACAACGTCAACGAGTAAGTTTTTAATGGAAACGTCACTATACATGAGAATGTTTCTAAAATCTTAATTAAAACGAATGCTGACGCTGAGTATTCGCCGCTGGAGGCGTTAGAGAAATATGGTCCTTAAAATATCGAACTATGAATGAAAGTTGATTGTTTATACTTATTTTTTAATGTGTAATAATTATTTTCTCTCATTCTCCATCACACTTTTATCCGTCCAGTGTTGGACATATGTCTTCCCCCACTCCCTCCAGCGTTCTCTTACGCATCCATGATTTGCCAGCTGCTAGAACAAGATTATAGATCCATTTCGCTTTTGGTTTTATTGATATCCTGCTGGATGTTCGTTGCCGCCATATAGTTATGTTTTGGCTTCAACATCCGTCTGAGCATCTCTTTAATTTAGCCACTCGCTGCCCATATATTCACAACACAAGTCCGTTTACGTATCTCGGTGTTTCTAATATGATCTCGGAGAGCATAGATCTTTGAGTTACTTTCAATGATCTATACCATAATAAAAACGTTACCGATCGATGTCTGTACATTGATGATATATGAAAAAAACCTGTTATGAGGGACATTCATAAGAAAGAGAGAAAGAAAGGAAGCTAGAAAGAGCTCGCAGTTTGTACAATAGAGATCGAGACAGTAGTTTCGATTATCGCCAACCCGTGTTGCCTTCATACTCCACAGGCGTACCGCAGATAAGTTTTCACAAGGTATAATGAACTAGCTGTTTTCCCACGACTTTGCCGCAAAATTATAGCCTATGACATCCGTGATGTAGCTTCCCGTAGTTAGAATCGCTCTGAAACTATCGGTTCAGACAGTTTTGGGGCAACTTCGATGCAAACAAACAAACAACCTAATCTTTCCTCTTCATAATATTAGTATATCCTAGGTATAAGAGGTCTGATGGCGTAGTGGGTAAGCGCATTCGGTTTAAATTGCAGTGACATAAATAAGTAAAATACTGCACAACAAGGACATACATGAATAGTTATTTTACATAACTAAGTACAAACGACAAACTCATTGCTAGTAAGCGATGTCTTCCAGGCAACCCATGGAAAATAGAACAATAAATAGCCGAATGTGCATACAACTATACAAATAATAATAATTTAAAAGAAGGACAGTTTCAAGGTACGAATATAATTCTCAGACACAAGCGACAACCAGAGCGCGAGAAACGAGAAAAAAGATAGAAAAAATACATTCGTAAGGACAGGATCGGTGACCAAAACATTATTATCTTGAGCACTGTGCACAAACTGGCACAATGCACGTTAAGCCGTTAGTCCTGGCTGCATTAGCAACGTAAACACCCACCGATCCGCATTAAGCCCGCATAGTTGGTTATGGCCCATTGATCTTATTCGATTCGACTCCATTCATAGGAATAAAAGAATTCTACCAAAATACTTCCAACGCAGACGAAGTTGCAGGCACAGCTAGTTCTATAAAGTTTTAATGTTTGTACAGTCAATAGCATATAAGGGACTTATTTAAAAAAAAAGTATTCTTACGAAAGTATTTCAACGGTGATCAATTAATAAACGCATTTATCTTATTCTCGGGAAATGTAATAAATAATTATTATAATTAAACTAATTGTAAGTGGTAAAATTAAACATAAAAAAGTGCTTCGTAATTTGTTCATATCGTTGAAATTTATTTGAAATTAAATTTCAATGTTTTCATTGAAAATAAGGAAACCATAAGTTGTGATTATAATGTCTTTTTTTGTAAGGTACTTATTTGAAACCAATGATTAAAATCTAGTCCTTTAAAACCCTAAAGCCATTTTTTAATTTATTATCATCATCAGCCCTGTTACATCTCCATTGCAGAGGCTCAGGCCTTCCTTATGGATGGTTAAGGAGTATAGGCCATGACCCTCCACGCTGGCCCAATGCTGATTAAAGGTTATAAACGACCGCAAATACAGCCTGGACGTCTTAAAGTGCCTACCGAAGTATGGAGTAGCGCCAGATAATATTTTTTATGGTCACCCATCTCCTGACCGACCCTTGCGGAAGTTGCTTTACAACATCGTTTGATGGCCGTGGCACTTGTCCGCTAGGCCACCGAGCTACTTACCTGATACCTAGCTAACTAACAACGTAAATAAATTTAAAAAATGGCTTAGTAGCGTTTCAAAAATAGGCAATTCGTTTTCAGATACACATGGTAGCCCCCTTGCTAGTGATTTATTTAGTTGTCAGCGGACACTTTTTAGCCTTATCTAGTGCACTTTATTTCTCCGATAACATCCTAGGTCCGCGTGACCGCCTCTAAAATTTCCTTACAACAACTTTGCAGTTGACAGCGCTAGGGTAGGGGGAGGTTCCGGTGCCGTTCACAAAATATCGTGCAGTTAAATTAAAGTTTCGGTCTTCACTGTTTTAACTTGTTAGCGAGTAATCTACTTCAGCAAAGACTTTATTCTATATTAGTATCTAGCTCCTTTAATATTCTGAATGTTGCCAAAAGTTGTCACGGGAATAGGGACATTGTCTGTTATTTTCAACGTGCCAGTTAGCCCTAATAAACAGAATATCTAAAAAAAATTAAACTTTTGAGGTTTAATTTCTTTTTGCAGTCCTTGCTCCTTGAGCGCCGACAGACAGAATTTGCTTTATTTATACTGCCCAGCTATTTAACATATGCCCATAGCCACAAACAGTGTATAGACATGAACAGAATAGCGCAGACGCCCTGCCACATTACGAGTCTGTTGGCATATGTGCTTATCTGTTGGCGTATGTGCGTGTCTTTTGGCATATGTGCGTGTCTGTAGGCATATAGGCATGTCGTTGGCATATATTCGTGTCTGTTGGCATCTCTGCGGTCGTGTTACTATAGATATAATAACGTTTATAGACATTATAAAGTATATAGTGGTAAGTATGTATTTGATTCGATCGATATCTATAAATATAAATCAAGTTTGAATTCTACTAAGGTTTCGTTTAAAGACCGAGTAGAAATTATGATGTATTGTTTCTTTTATAATCCCTCCATGTCATTTTGTACAAAAACAGCTAATATGTATTGGGATTTTTTTAAAAGATTATTCAACTTTAACGAAATGGTAAACAATCCGTTATGGAGTATAACCCAGCATTAAAAACAGAGTTGTCTGGCCATACACGATGGATGTAGGATATATTTTCTTTGTCATTTCCCTAATAGTATACGTGTATATTGAAGTTTATTTTAGAGGCTCCATGATATTTGTTTGCCACGGAATTAATTCTTTGTAAGCCCACTTAGGGCCTATTGCGGTAGTTAACATTGTTAATCACAGTTTTTATTACAATAATTTTGATTTAATTAAATTATAATCAGCTAAATAAAGCGGCCTTATTAATTATAAATCAACATTATGTAGGTAGTGAAAACCTTTTCATTAATTGTTAGAACATAATCATAAATTATCCGCCTTCCGCATGGGTGTTTGTTCGGTTATACCCATGACGGAATTTTACAACATAGTGCAGTTAATTAAGGTTCAGAGCAAAGCCGTAGCTTGGGGCGAAATGGGAAATAGCTAATTATGAAGTTGCGTACTGGCTGCAAGCCCGGTGCCTATTTAAGTAAATAGAGTACAGCGATTTTGTGAACTTGAGTCTTTAAACGACGTATTTATATTCTAAATAAATGTTTTGGAACCCCTTGTGCTACAGAAATCTGGGCTAACGTAGATCAATGTGAGACAATATATAATAAGTTATATGTCGGAAATTCAAATGCCATAGGTATTTTTTTATATTTATATTTATTTAAGCATATGAGCTTGCTAATGCAGCTCAATGATTTATATATAAAAAAGTGCATTAAATAAATTAAATTATTGTAAGAAAAAATAAGAGGATTAAAATATAAATATATTCAAAGAACTTCCGTAAATTTTCAACAACCTCTCTACGCCAAAATCGAATTTCATATTGTACTTAAAAGCACATCACAAACCACTTATTTATCATTTTTATTATCCACCCTTCTATTATTTTCAACAAGAAAAGGTTAAATAATCGTCAATTAATCTTATAAAATATTTCAATAACGATCATCGAATTAATAATAGAATCGCCTTCCCTACAATCTTTTTTAAATTACACTACGGAATTATATCATCACGATTATTTTAAATCCCAACACTATAGGTGTTTGTTCTATATTTAAATTGATATAAGCCAACTATCAGCGCTCCCAATCGATTATATTACGGAGACGGGAATTTTTCGTGCTGGTGAGGCGGCGTGTAAATAGCCGAGACCTCACGCGGGATCTTAATCGTATGCGGTTATTAATAATTGTTAAAGAGAAATAAAAGCGAAAGAAAAGAAATATAGAAAGAGATTATCCTTAGAGCACACCCGATGGAACTCTGATATAAAATCGAGAGTACTTACTGAACTGATGTACGCCACTTGGACACGAACGCCAATACCGCTCCGTCCACTATCCTTCTGGTGTTCAGTCTGGGTATACTTATTATAACGAAATATTTATATTATTTATGCGGCTGGTAGATATTATTGATGCGTTGTTGTGAAAAGACAAAAGGCGAATGACAGAAGAAGTTTTCTTCTTTTTATGCCGTCGTGGCGTCTATGCGGCCAGCGGTGAGGTTGCGTACGTAATGCAACCTCCTTCATAGTTCGTAGCGTCCACGGCGGCGACGCAGAACAGCAGACCCCCGAAAGTACACCAGATATTCCTTTAGTGGTGCACTCATAAGGAAATCGAAATATAATTTAGAAAAAAGTTAAATATGAAAAGTAAAGCAATGAAGCGGCGTCAACATTCTCCCCCCCTTGGAAGTTCATGGAACTTTCAAAGCGTGATAGTGAATTCTTAAAATACATAATATAATAAAGTAAAAATGTGAATGATCTAAATTAATAAGATATAATGAGTTATAGTTATTGATTCGGTAAAGGATATAATTTCACAATAGGACGTTTGAAACTACCGTTCTGAGTCTTAACCATAGCGACTCGTATTATACCATCATGTCCTGGAAAGACATCCGTGATTATACCTAAAGGCCACGTTAAGGGAGGACTATTTTCCTCACCCACCAATACTACTGTTCCAATTTGAACATTGCGATCTGTAGTTATCCATTTCTGCCTAATTTGCAACGTGTGTAAATACTCTTTATGCCATTTCTTCCAGTATGAATTGACCATATTATCTAATAGTAGTTTACGATTGCTAAGTCTACCGTTCTCATTAGTTAAATCAGTCGCGGGTAAGTATTTTAAAGGAGTTGACATTAAGAAATGAGCTGGCGTTATAATTTCAGGAAAGTGTTCTGAAGAAATATAAGTTAAAGGGCGAGAATTCATTATACATTCAATCTGTACAAGTACAGTTTGTAATTCTTCGAATGTTAGCAGTTGATTTCCAATTACTCTATACAAATGTGTCTTTAAACTCTTAATGTTAGATTCCCATAAACTACCAAAATGCGGTGCTCTGGGTGGAATCATCTTCCATTCAATTCGATGACTATCGAGTTCAGTTTTTAAAGTTGCATTAAAATCAGAATTTAGTAAAAACTGATATAATTCATCAAGTTTAGCTTTTGCACCAACGAAATTCGTTCCATTATCGGAATAAAGACATGAAACTGGACCTCGTCGGGATATAAATCTTTTAAATGCCGATAAAAATGTGTTAGAAGTCAAATCGGAAACCAATTCAATATGAATGGCTTTAGTTGACAAGCATACAAAAAGACATATGTATGCCTTTTGAGACTGTTGTCCCCTTCTGCGGGCTAGAGTAATGCGTATAGGACCTGCGTAATCAACGCCAGTATGTACAAAAGCCTTAGTTTCAGTTACACGACAGGAAGGTAGATCAGCCATCATTGGAGAAGGATGTCTAGGATTTGTTCGGAAACAGGAATTACATTTCCTTACAACCTTTCTAGTTACAGATCGGGCATCTAAAATCCAATAGCGCTGTCGTAAAATTGATATAAGTAGACCGGCTCCTGTGTGACAATTTATTACATGAAAATGCTGAATAATAAGATTAACTATATGATCGTATTTCGGTAGAATAGCAGGGTGCTTAGCATCAAACGGTAAATCAGAATGTGTCAGCCGACCACCTACGCGGAGGATTCCTTCTTTATCGAGAAAGGGGTTTAAATTTCTTAATTTTTTAGAAGTTAATTTTCCTTTTTTTATTAAATCAATCTCATTAGTAAAATGTACTTGTTGTACTGAAAGAATTACCATTCGTTCTGCAATAAATAAATTATTCACAGTATTAACAGAATCATGTTTTCTTATAAATCTAAGAATATATATTACAATTCGTAACAGTTTATCCCACGAGGATAAACGTAAAGCAAGTTCATAGAGAACAGGTTGATTACACTCAGCGGTAGTAACTAATGTTTTTGTACGGTATTCTGGTAACTCTCTATTATCGATGGGAGAGAACGGTCTCACAGGCCATTTCGAGACTGGATTGTGCAACCATGAAGGTCCGTTCCACCACAGATCATGCGAGATTAATTGTGACGGAAGTAAGCCTCGAGACAAGCAGTCACTAGGATTATCAGTACCAGAGACGTGATAAAAATGTTGTGGGGCTAAAATTTCTTGACATTGAGCAACACGATTACTCACAAAAATTGACCATTTATGTGGTGAGGACGTTATCCATGAGAGTGCAATTGTAGAATCTGAAAATGCAAAAATACCAGAAATAGGATATGATGCTTCATATGCATCTCGAACTACTTTGACTAGCTTAGCCATAAGAAGAGCGGCACACAACTCCAAACGAGCAAGTGTAGTAATTTTTGTTGGTGAAACCTTGGACTTCGCACATAATAAACGGACGGATACTTCCCCAGATGATCTAGTAGTGTGCAAATATATTACACTTCCATATCCGTTGAGGCTTGCGTCACAAAAAGCAATAATATTGACAGAACAATTAGAGAAAACCCCAATATGTCGCGGTATTTCTAGTAAAGAAAGCAAAGGAAATTCTTGGATAAGTGTATTAAAGCGCTGTATGACGTTATTGGGAGGAACCTCATCCCAACCGATTTTGCATAACCAAAGCTCTTTAATTAGTTGCTTTGCATATAAAATAACTGGAGCTATGAGACCTAATACATCGAATAATCGAGCTACAATTGATAATATGTATCGCTTAGTACATTTGTCGTCTACTTGGCAAGTGGTCAATTTCAACACGTCTTCATTTGGATCCCATATTAATCCCAAAACTTTTGATACATTAGTATTAACATCTTTAATTAAATCAACGTGGTTTCGATGCGAATCAGGCAAACTTTTCATTAAAAGAGAAGAATTACTCGTCCATTTTGTTAAATCAAAAGCTCCAGATTTGAAAAAAGCAATTAGTTCTTTTGATAGTCTGACAGCAGACTTTTCATCGGGAACTGAATGAACTAAATCGTCCATATACATATTAGCTTCTCCTACCTTTGCAGCTTCAGGAAAATGCGGAAACATATCAGTAGCGAGTTGTTTTAACGTTCGCATTGCTAAATAAGGGCTTGCTTTGAGACCAAAAGGAACTCTGCAAAATTGAAAGGTCCGAACAGGTTCTTTATCATTGAAGCGATATAAAATTTTTAAATAATTACGGTCACCATAAATGACGCCTATTTGTAAGTACATTTGTTTAATATCTGCGGTGAAAGCTACAGCGAATAATCGAAATTTTAATAAAAGTAAAAACAGATCTGCCTGCAAATTAGGTCCCGTATGTAGCACGTCATTCAAAGATAATCCTGTATGAGTTTTAGAACTAGCATCTAATACAATCCTAGGCATAGGTTTATCTGAACGTACAACTGCATGATGAGGAATGTAATAACCTCTGGCATTCTCATCACTTTCAGATATTTCTATCAAGTAACCGTTTTCTATGTAATCAAATATTACTTTATTATAATTGTCTTTGAGTGTAGGTTGTTGTCTAAATCGACGTTCTAAAGCATATAAGCGACGTAAAGCGGTAGTACGAGAATTCCCTAATTGCGTTGGGTCATCACAAAATGGTAAAGAAACGGAATAGCGTCCACAATCATCACGCATTACAGAACTGGTAAACAAATTTTCACATTCAGTATCCTGAGGACTCAAAAACTGCTTATGAGGTAACTCCTCCAAATCCCAAAATTTTTGCAAATTTAAATCCAATTCATTGCAAGATAAACCGGTGAACGTAATACGTGACTTCGTTAGATGATTAGAATTATTATTTCGACAGTCACCTATTAATACATAGCCAAATGAAGTCAAAATCGCGGAAGGAGCACTAGAATCTGAATTTAATCGATTACCTAAATAAATATACGGGAAAAGTTGTGCACCTAGAATTAAATTTATCTCACCGGGTATATTCCAAGTAAGGTCCGCAAGTGGCAATCCGTTCAAAAAATTTAAATCCTGCCTATCAATATAATGAGATGGCAACTGTTCAGTGATGCAATCCACTACAAGAGCGTAAATATCATATTTTTTATTTGCATCAAAACGAGACTCGATTTCAAATTTCACAAAACCATGTAAAGGTTGCGAACCCGAACCTATACCTTTTACATATGAATTTTTTAGTGGATTTATACATAAATTGAGTAATTTACAACAATCAATTGTAATTAAGTTATTCTGTGAGCCGCTATCAATTAAACAACGAATTAACTTTTTATTGCTACTATCATAAGATTTAGCGAAAACCTGAGCGGTGGACAAAAGAACTGTCGAATGATTTTGAACACTAAAAGAAAGCGATGAATTCATGTTAGGCAGTGCTATATTAGAATCATGTTCATTATTATATGAAGACTTTAGTTTAAGATGTACAGAGGCAGTTTCTCTGTAACCTTCTTAGTAGGCAGATGTGATGAGGTATTTGAAGAAAGAAGATTGTTCTCTAGTGACGTCGAGCTTCCAATCTCTATATGCGTATTAGTGATATTTAATGACTTATTGTCAAAATGCAATAAAGTATGATGTCGTTTGTTACATGTTTTACAACAGGAATTAGACCTACAATTAGACAATGTATGCGACAAGCTCAAGCAATTTACACAACCGTGCTTAGATTTGATAATTTCAAATCGTTCTTTAGTAGAGAGAGTATTCTTAAATTTCGGACAGTAATAAAATTGTGTGTGGTCCAAACTATCACATAAATTACATTTTATTCCAGGCGCCGATGCTTCGTTACGAGAAACAAATGATTTTGTATTTCGTGGCAAAGATGACGCTGAATAATTATTCTTTACACTTACAGAGCGAGCACCAAATTGAAAAGTCTTATTATTATTATTATTAGATCGCTCTAAAACTTTTACTTGATCTTGTATAAAAGAGATTAAATCTTTATATGATGGAATTTCTTTATGACGAACTGAAAACTCAAAAGTTTGTAAAATCTGACTGTCCATTTTTCTTAAGGCACAGTGTAGTAATATAAAATCTGTAATATCCGGAATATTTAATTGTTTTAAAGCGCAAATAGAAGCAGAATAAGTTTCTATGAAAGAATTTAAGCTAAGTTCTGAATTAGAGCATTTTTTTAATTCAAATATGTTGTTAAGATAATGAGTTCCTAAAGTACGCGTATCTTGGTACTTTTTCACCAAACTATCCCAAATAATACTATACGTCTCCCCTGTAGGTACAATACCCGCAGTGAGCTTAAGAGCGGAATGCGTAAGTTTACCAACTAAATACTGTACACGTTGTGAATCGGTAAGTTGTTCGTTATTATGAACATTCGACTTAAAAGTCTCATAGAATATCGACCAATTTTCAATTTTTCCGTCAAAGCTAGGCAACTCTATCGGAGGTAATTTAATTGAAGTTTTATTATATTTTACACAGTCAGATCGCAAAGATAAAGACTCAGAACATATTTTGTTACGAGCACTTTTAATACGTATGTATAAATCCTGACACGAATCAAGCGCCGAATAATCCGGCTTCGCCTCAGCATTTATAGATAAAGTAAGCTCATTAATATCATCTATAATGCTCTCATATTTTGAGAATAAACTGTCTAATGTTTCCGTCTCAGTAATGAAATCATCGTTTGATCTTGAATCAAAAGTAGAAATATTTTGTGACAACTTATATAAACGATTAAAACGTGCAAATAAAGACTCCTTTTTACAATGAAGTATAGATAATTTATTTTGTTTATTTTCCGACATTATGTAATTAAATGAAATAAGTATAATAGGAATGAAATAAAGTAATTATATGTTATATAGATATAATAATAAGATATGTTGTTTTATGAAAGTCGAGATATATTGCCAATGAATAACGCAATGATCTATGAACTTCCAAATAAGTATGAAAACGCTGATACAATATCCGAACGAAGAAGGACCAATAAATAATGGTGAGGCGGCGTGTAAATAGCCGAGACCTCACGCGGGATCTTAATCGTATGCGGTAAATAATTGTTAAAGAGAAAAGAAATATAGAAAGAGAATATCCTTAGAGCGCACCCGATGGAACTCTGATATAAAATCGAGAGTACTTACTGAACTGATGTACGCCACTTGGACACGAACTTCAATACCGCTCCGTCCACTATCCTTCTGGTGTTCAGTCTGGGTATACTTATTATGATGAAATATTTATATTATTTATGCGGCTGGTAGATATTATTTAAGCGTTGTTGTGAAAAGACAAAAGGCGAATGACAGAAGAAGTTTTCTTCTTTTTATTCCGTCGTGGCGTCTATGCGGCCAGCGGTGAGGTTGTGTACGTAATGCAACCTCCTTCATAGTTCGTAGCGTCCACGGCGGCGACGCAGAACAGCAGACCCCCGAAAGTACACCAGATATTCCTTTAGTGGTGCACTCATAAGGAAATCGAAATATAATTTAGAAAAAAGTTAAATAAGAAAAGTAAAGCAATGAAGCGGCGTCAACACGTGCGTTAATCCGAATTGCATTTAGCGGGTTTTGTCAATTAATCACGAAAGCGCAGCTTCAAGCTATTAAACATGAAAACGCCGTCGCTTATGTTTTTTATCTAACGCATATTTCTGGTTGCGCAGAGCTACATGAAATTAAAATGTGGGTTTAGTTTGCTGGAGTATGTTTTTTTAGTCCAATGTATGTTTTTATGATTATTCCAATTTTATACGGTTTTTTCATAACATGGAACAACAGAAAATATTTTTTATTTTAATATTTGTTACTATATATAAATATCAATATTGCTATGTAAATGCAACCTAATAATAATATTAATGTAAAAATTAAACGATATCTATATGTAAAGAAGATGGTGCTGCGCTGTTTATGATTACAGATGTCATATCACCTACATTTTTGAACTGACTTCAACATTGAAAAGAATGAGGTTCTATGTTGTATTTCCGAATTGTTGACCGATTTTCAATTTATTTGATTTTGAAATTTATTAGACAGCTTATGGGCCCAAGATGCCTCCACATCTTTTTTCGGAATTGGATCATCACATTTGTTGTTTCTTTTATATAAAAAACTGGTTTCATTATCGACTGATTTTTAAAATTATTTTTAATAATTGAATTGGCATGTATGTCAGGCATGTGTAATTGAAACTCAGGAAGTGGGTCAATTTTTACTTGCAGTATTTTATTACATAGAGTGGAAGGACAGGCCCCAACAAGAGATCCTGGTTGTGTGACTTCCGTCATTGATTGTGCCAACATTCATAAGAAGACCATAAGAAGAGAGAGGAAACGAAATCTTTACTAATATTATAAAGAGGTAAAGTCTCTTACTTTGTTTGTTTGTATGGTGTGATCTTCGGAAATACTTACCTGTTCATGAAAATTATTTCACCTATGTACGTGAAGCTACAACATACTTATGTGTAGTGTGTAGTGTGAGTGTGAGTGAGTGCTATATGTTATAATTTACGCGGGAAAACTCACGGGAAAATAGCTGTTATCGTAATAAAATCACGATAAACTGGATTATGGATTACTCGAGTGAATTTATATTCGGTATATATATTTTTATATAGGGTAGCTCGGTCGCGTAGTGGATAAGCGCCGCGGCCCGCGATCGTAGTCGTTAAGCAACTTTCGCAAGGGTTGGTCACGGGATGGGTGACCAAAAAAATTATTATCTCGAGCTACTCCGTGCTTCGGAAGGCACGTTAAGCCGTTGGTCCCGGTTGCATTTGCAGTTGTTAATACCCTCCAATCCGCATTGTGCCAGCGTGGAGGGTCATGGCCCATCCTCCTTAACCATCCATAAGGAAGGCCTGAGCCCCTGCAGTGGGGACGTAAAGGGCTGGTGAAGATATACATTTTTATATTTTAAGTGAATATTATTTATCTACTTATAGGGACCAAAGACGTGAAGCGGCTCAAGAAAGTAAAGTAAAAGTACGTCTCCGAGACATAATCCCGCCGGGAACAAAGCGAACATGTTTGTTTCTCAATTTTACGCTTTGTCGAACATTCGAAAGAATCCGAACACAAAATGAAATCACTCAACTTGGTGCCAAGTTTGTGTAGCGACGTGTAGATGAGGGTGGTTACGTGTCAATAAAAACTAACCTCAAGGATTCATTCAATAATCATGTTTCATAGATAGCGGCTTTATGCCAACAATACAGAAAACTAAGTACAATAAATGGTACAGGGACATTCGATTTTTAAAATTTTACTGGCTGTCATACATGTAATTGATTAGATAAGTAATAGTATTTTTTTTTAATTATTTTTAAGTAAGTACGTATGCGTAGGGGAGATGAGCCTAAATCGGGTAACCTGCCTAAAACGGGTAGGCTTGACGATAGGTATGCTACGAGTATAAGTGTTAGCGAGAATGTGTGAGTGCAGTGCGGCGTCCCGACCGCCCCGCCATCTCGGGCAGTCGGGCCGCAACCGTGAAGCGAACACTTTCAAGGTAAGACGAAAACAAAGTTTTTTACTATTTTTATTAAAAAAAAACGACTTATGCTAGTGTTATTTACTCGAATATAGTGCAAATGATGTTCTTCTTAGTTTTCCATAATCATTTACAAGTTATGTGCTTGTTATTTGTGAATACCTAGTCGTCGCCAGTGTTTACAATTTTTAGGTTACGGTAGTTGAAATTTACAACGTGTTTTGGGCAAAACGGGTAGGGGCATAACGGGTGACTACCCGATTTGCCCTGGAATAGACTAGGACAAGAACATGATTCTAGTGTTGTAATTTAGTTGACTAAAATGTCGTTTTATTTACTTATTTCTTTTTTTTATTATTATTTATAGATGGTCAATAAGTATAAAAGAAAAACTTCAAATGCGTCCTGGGATGAGGCAGTTATGAAGTGTGCTATGGAAGAAGCTGGCAAAGGTTCTGTCAACGCTGCAGCCAAGAAGTACGGCATAAATCTGTCAACGTTACAGCGGCATATTAAAAAAGGTAGCTCAGAAAAGAAACTTGGAAGGTACACAACTGTCTTTACGACAAGTCAAGAAAATGAACTTCTTGATTATGTTTTTCATATGGATAGTTTATTTTTTGGACTTACTAAAAAAGAATTTTTAGAGCTTGTGTTCCAGTATGCTCAGGTTAATAACATTCCACACCCATTTAAAAATGAAACTGCTGGTGAAGATTGGTATCTGGGGTTTAAGAATCGACATCCAGACTTGAGTCTTCGCCGTCCGGAACCAACATCAATAGCACGTGCTAGAGGTTTTAACAAACCACAAGTACTAAGATTTTTTGACTTACTCGAAGGAGAGATCGAAAAGCATAGCATTGACGCAACGCGGATCTACAACGTTGATGAAACTGGCATTCAAACCAACAGCAACAAACCTCCAAGAGTCCTCAGCAAGTCGGGAAAAAAACAAGTCGGCGTGATAGCAAGTGTAGAGCGTGGTAAACTCACAACAGTGGTATGCTGCTGTAATGCAGCAGGCTCGTTTATACCCCCGTTTCTAATTTTTGGTCGGAAGAGAATGGTACCTAGACTTTTGGATGGAGCTCCACCTGGATCCGTTGCAAGCTGTACAGACAATGGATGGATTAACGGTCCTATATTTTTGGAGTGGCTGCGTCACTTTGTGAGTATGACTAGGCCAACACCTGATAAAAAAATAATTTTAGTGATGGATAATCACGAATCGCATAAGTATCTTGAAGTCCTAGAGTATGCTTCAAAGCATAATGTGATTTTTGTGTCTCTACCACCACACACGACACACCGCCTACAACCACTTGATACATGTGTATACGGTCCATTCAAAAATTATTTTGAGCAGGCTATTTCATTGTTTCAACGAACACATGTCGGGCGCATCATATCACAGTATGATGTGGCAAAATTGTTTGGCGAGGCCTACATTAAAGCGGCTAGTGCACATAATGCAATAAAAGGATTTACTTCTACTGGTATATGGCCAACCAATCGACACATATTTAACGACGGTGATTACATGCCAGCCAGTATGACTGATAGGCCAGAGCCATTAACTAAAAATGAGACTGAGTCACTTGCTAATGTTCCAGAGATATCTGTTGCTGATAACGAACATCATGTTGAAACATCTCTCCCCTGTGATGCAAATATTCGATCATCTTTCGATTCTGACCGCACTGTGTCACCGTCTATTTTGAATCAAAATGTGGACAATAATTTGCCTATGGAAGAAAACGAACCCGAACCGCAACCTTTTAATGAACCTATAAGTTCGCGCAATACTCCAACTCCAGTTGTTCAATCTTTTGATGAACCTTTAACACCATGTAAGACTTTAGCAGAAGATACGGGCCTGCAACCTGAAAAACAGCATATGACCCCACTGAACATCAGGCCACTACCTCAAATGATCCCACAAAAAAACTACTCGAAGACGTAAGCCACAGAAAGCTGAAATACTTACAAGCACACCGATAAAAGATCAACAACGAGAAAAAGAGAATAAGAAAAAAGTTTCAAAAACTAAAATTGACGTCATAAAGAAAAATTTAAAGAAAAAACCCAAACGTGGTCGAAAAGGTAAAAATGAGGAAACTGAATATTCATGCTTGGTTTGTTCTGAGTTATATGTACACCCACCTATCGAAGACTGGATCAGATGTGATGACTGCCAAATGTGGACTCACGAAGCGTGCACTGGATATTCTGGTAGAGGCTCTTATTACTGTGATGCTTGTCAAGAATAACTTTAGTTTGTTTATTAATGATAGAAATGTAATTTTAAATGCAGGATTTAAATAAGTAAAAAAATAATGTGATTGTTATGGAGACTGATTAAGGATAAAAAAAGTCATTATGTTATAATTAAAGGTTAAGATGTTAAAAATTATAGTTTAGTTGATTTATTTCGTAGATTTATTCATTACCCGTTTTGCCCAAAGACGGTACCCGTTTTAGGCCCCCCCTACGGGCAAAGCGGGTAGTTCGAAGGTTTTTTTTTCTTTATTTTTCTTTGAGTACATAAGAAGAGTACTATGATTGTGTTTTGTTTTCAAAAGTTTAATAAATAAACATTCCTATGAGTACAAATATAAGTTGCAGTTACTTTTCTTGATTGTTTTATTGAACATCTCCCTTAGCTTACCCGTTTTGGGCTCATCTCCCCTACCCAGATAAGTAATAAGTAGAAAGTTAAAATTTAGATACTTATTGGACGCTGTTATGCAATATTATGTCAAGCCACAAGATAGCCATTTCGAGAAAATCGTCTTTAAAAATAAAAACAACATATTTGTCAAAATAAAATCTGTGTTATAAAAATAAATAACTTTGTGAAGGTATTTAAACGATTGGATAATCTAGGAAGCAATTAACAAAACTAAAATCATAAAATATACATATAATTATTAAATAAATTAAATATTTGGTTTTTAAAAATGTGGTATCGAGAATAATTTATGAAAAACAGATTTAAGTCTCATGACATATTATTGCTTAATTTGAAACAAAGCATTAATATGTTACCTGCATTATTTTATATGCCTTGACACACTATTGAATAATGGTTTCCTGAAGTTAAGCAAAGCGCATCATAGTGTCAAGATGACAAGAAAAATCAAACACCATTTTTAAATATTACTTTTTTTTACCTTTCAACTCTAAGAACACATATTCGTGAATTAAATAGTTTTATCAGATATTTATTGCCTTCCGCCTGGTAATTATATTACTATTGCTGTAATAATAATAACACCCTTAGAAAAGTACAAATAATATTACAAATTCTATTTGTATTAACAGTCTTTATATTTTAACAGTCTTACATTCATATTTTGTAACTATAGTATAACTATTTTGCAGTCGTCGTCAAGCTTTGATTTAATAAAGATATTTTGAGCATCATTTTTACGCAGCTCAATTTCCAAAATTTCTAGCCACGATATATTTTGTTTCTCTGTGTCAATTTTTCTATTTGTAATACGTTCTTGAAAAGGTTCTACCAAGTAAAAATCATCTTTTTGAAGTCTTGCGACGACAAATTTATTTTTTCTCCTACAATTTTTCATAACGCTGATGTAGTCATCTGCAGTATATAGGCGATTATGAGACTTTAAGGCGCATTCAACATCTCCAAATTCTGAATCATTGGGAAAGTAAGTATGACCAGGTTGTAAGAATTTAACCGTTATTTTTTGCAAGTTGTTATTTTTGTGAAGAACGTGTAATAACATAAGTATCATTTTAATGCTACGATTTTGCCCGCCACATGAATCCGCCCACAGAATTAGTTCCGAAGCACTAGATTTTAAGTGATCATTAATGAACTTTTTTATAGAAGATCCCACCTCTTGAGTCCCACGACCAGCTTCATGTCCAACCAAATGTAAAAATAGCCTTTTCCAGAACTACCACAGTGTATGCCGAGATTATGTAAATTGAGTTGTCTCTTATAATAAACAATACTTGTGGGTAATCGAGGCAAGCAATGAGTTTTTTCGAGATCAAAGGTTAGACTCTCCAGTGAATCCTCAGTTTTAGCACGAGCCGAATCAGTTTTCACTTGGTCTCTCAATTTATACGCGTGATCTAAGTGGGCTTTATGTTCATTTTTCAACTGCTCAATTTCCGCAGTGTCTGTTGCACTTGATATGCTTGCTTTAAAACAATCACAACGAAGACATGTATCTTTCTGAGGTGTTTTGAATCTCAGGTTAAATTCTTTGAAAAAAATTAGCTTGAACTTGGTCATAAATGGTTGATAGATTAAGATTTGGAGCCAAATAACGTGCAGTCCTATCATCTCTACAATAATGCGATATGTACTTGGGTAAACTTTCAATGAATTGTCTTATTTGATTCAATTTTTGTTCCGAAATAAATTTTTTTCCTCCCGATTTCATACCCCTTTGATCATTTATCGGAGCTTGTGATTTAAATTTTTTAAAGCAACATCAACTCGCGATTGGCTTATGCTAAGTGTATTCAGAAATGTCTTCTTACAAATTTCTACACCTCCCAAAAAGTACTTTCTAGAAAATACTCTTTTAGAATTGGCTGAGTAGCATCTCTTTTTCTCTGTTTCTAGAACACTTCTCTGAAAAATTGCACATCTAGCTTCGTATGATCCAGAACTTCAAAACTTTTTAAATTTTTTTTTCACGTTGATCTATTGACAGTTTTTCAGTACATTTGCGGGGACAACGGCGATCAAAAACATTTCCTTCAAACTGTATAGAGGTAACAAGTTTTCCTGACACGCTTATATAATTTTCATTCTTATTAGTTTTTCCTCAATGACTGGAGAAAACACAGATACTCGACCATCAATGTCTATGTCCGAAAATAATCCAGTACACCTGGAACCCTCAAGCTCAAGTGACTGTTGTAAGTCCTGATCTGTTATGTTGATAACTGGAAATGAGATATCCATATCCATTAAGGTTTGTCTTGAAATATAATGATTTGGAACAACTTCAATTTTTTTCTCATTTGCCAAAAACGTCCTCATGGGTAAATTTACCTTTTGCGTTACGAGATCCACCAGCTTGTGACCTCTTGAATTCTGCAACAACATCTTAAAGAAAAGTAATACATGAAATTAAGTTACCATTTTTTTACTCATTTTACAAAAAAATAAAATCCATTAATCCTACAATCATACATTGATATAAATATTAATGGGATTTTGTTATAATGAGTCAAGGTATTTGAACGTCTTACAAGAATTATAAGTCATAACAATGACAGTTAGATGTATTTTGCAATAATCGATTAAGTCTGTTACAATCTATGACCGCTTGAATAAACATCAATATTGTAATATTGCAATAACATGTTAAGTGAAACTGTTAATATTATTGATCTTATCAATCGAAATATTATCTACATATTATGATATTCCATAATTGACATAAATAAATAACGTTTACAAACGCACTCAAAAATTTATGTTATAACTAAATCAAAACATTTTTGCACAATTTGAACTTTAACCTAACCTCGAAAGCGGTTTGATAAAAGTCAGAAAAATACGCAAAATATTAACTCACCTTTAATGTATTTACTTAAATTCTGCTCCAAACTTCTTTTGCTAACAGTTTTTGATTTTATATCGATGAGATTTTCCTTTAGACTATTATTTAAACCCGCCAACAGTTCTTGCAACATGTCTAGACTGAATAATCGAATTGTGCAATAATGTATCAAGCCTCGTGACTCATTTTTCTTAACACAGATGGCGCTTATAAGTAAACGTATATGTGTTAAGGAACATGACGCAATATTGTTAATTATTCTATGGAAGATATTGAAAACGTGTCAACAGTTTTTGTGATATTTTTAGTATTAGAATGGTTTAAATTGCATAAAATTCTTTTGATAAACGTAGTTTATTACCTAAGGAAGCGGATAGTAATAATATCTCGATTTTCGTCAATTTGTGGGTTGACACAGTATTGCATAACAGCGTCCATTTATGTATTTAAACGTACTTGTTCACTTAAACTTAAGTTAAAAACATACTGATTATCTACTTAATTACGTGTAAAACAGCCATAAGTCTTATTTGGCTTATTGCAAAACTCATTCTATTTTTAAAAACTTTTTAGCGATTTATTTTAAAATAGGATCCGCTTGCAGATTGAGCTTATTTCTGTCTGGTGATTTCGCCTCTTTTTAATTGCCAGCCATTCGTTGATCGACCAATGAAATGGACGCATAGAAATCACCTATACAGTTTAGTTGCTCCAATTGATGTAGGCTGCTCCGCATGTGGGACAGGGCCCAATGTAAATTATGCATTAAGGATACGTTAAATAAAAATGTGCTATTATGATTCAAAGTGGTTAATAAACTTCAATTGAATTCATTCAAGGATCTGTTAAAACAGAACAACATCAAATAAAGTTTATCGTTAAAAGTTTTTAGAATTTTGAAACATGACATCGACAATGACGTCATCATAATAAATTAGACAAGGTATGTGGTTACTGCAGTCTGCAAAAAACTATTGATTTGTTTAATGGGAATGTACCCTTATAAACAAAAGAAAACGAATCATCACAGTCGGCCCACTACTGACGAAGAAATAAAAATAAGTATATGCAAAAAAAAACTCAATCAAATTGAGAATATTATTTTTTGAAGTCCATTAAAATGTTTTATGAAGTATTTAGGATCTCTTTTGTTAAGTTTATTTGAGTAAGTAGGTAATAACAATTTTTAAAACATTAATATAAATGGCAACATATTTTTAAATTGTAGTCAGATTTTTCAGGTCAACTCATAAATTGCCATTAAGAAGGTACGTCAAATGGCAATTTATGAGTTGACCTGAAAAATTACTATTCGAGTTATTCAACAACAAAAACCTAAATACACTGTGTATGGGCAATTATCACATACTGGACAATTATCCAGACCATATACTTAGTTAGTTTCAATTTGGCTTCAATGTACTACAGTTAATAGTAGTACAAGGGAGCCATAACAATACTCATTTTCTTTTAATAATGACAATACAGAGTTGGAAGATGTTCAAGTAGCTCGCAGTAACAGAATGACCGTTGCACTGCATCCAGACATAGTACAATATTGAATTTCAAAATTTTCAATAAGAATATTCGACTTTATTTCTAAAGTCGTAAGTGTGTTGTCAGCGGTAAATGTGACGTGGTTATATGTAATCCGAATGAAACGTTGACACTGAGCCCCAGTACGAACTACCGACGGAAGAAAATTGTAAGATCAAATTAGGTGCCGTTCTAAAGTCCTCATAATAATAAGAACTGCTCGAAAATAAAATTTAAGAAAGTTTTCCTTTTTTAAATTTGATATCCATGGAGTTTTTACAACCGATGAGTTCTAATTATGAAATAAATTAAAACTATTCAGTATCATAGGTACATGTCGAAATGAGTTTGTATATTTACCTACATCAGATAAAATTTGAATAAAGAATATTGGGTTCAGTAGAGAGGCTAGTTAATAAATGCGCGCTTTATCAGCTGATATGTATGCGAAGCAGTATCTGTCTCTCATATAACCTCGGGGTACGCATTATACATTTTCCACACGTCGGTGAGAACAGTTCAAAATGTATGAAAATTTTGACAGTTCGTTATGAACTTCAGTTTTTTTTAAAGACCTGTCACCCGGTCGGCGATAGGTCGTCAGAAGAGGTGCTTAAAATGGTTATACGTTTCAAATATATTTTCTTTATTATGCTATTGTGAATGAGAAAAATATCAATAACAGAAACGACTAGGAAGTGAAAGTATTAGTACTTAAGAAAAATATTCAGTCTTTCATTTAGTGTGTATTGGTAGACGCTAAATGAAGTTACGATAAGTAATGTACACCCTTAATACTTCCATATTCTGTAGTAGGTATCAATCGTTAGAAAACTCTTGCACATTTTTTTTTGTCATTAGCTCTAGTACTTTTTTCTGCGTTCTGTGTTGTGTAGATAATAATAACTTTTTTCCAAACAAAGAACATACTTTAAACTTAAAAAAATAAAGCAATAATGATTATTTGTGACTTGATTATTCAAGATAATTGCACGTACTGACATTAATTTCTATTACAAGTAAGTTATACTTATAAAAGTTAATAAAACAACGTTATTGGTTTGTTTTATCTATAACGAAAGATTTATTATTACATCGAGTTTCTTGACATCGTTTTGATCCAATATCAAAACGCAATCAATATTAATTACTGTATTGAATTTTATTCACCTGTATGTTTAAAATGAACATAATGAAACTAAACTAAACAATAAAATATTAAAGTACGTAATACTTTATTGTTTTGTTACCTTCGTTGTCTCAGATAGGTACTCCATAATACGGAGGCTTTAGCTACTCTACTTGGAATCTGAGCAATCTATGTGATGTTTGTTTAATAATAATATTATTTTAAATATATTATTTTAAACTTCTGACAATAAATTATTAAACGTTGAGTTAACTCAGGCGTCATCCCTATTATAGTAAATTTTTAAATCGAATAAGAATAACCACAGAACACAGTTCTGTGAGAATCTTTACGTTATAAATAGTACTATTACCTGCGCACTCCTTTGGCTTTCATCAAATTTTTCTTTCTAACAAAAATACACTTCAACAGTGTACCTACATATTTAATGCGTTCCAGAACAAACAGTACGGTTGTATTAAAAGGAATTTAATAAACTTCTAACAGATAGACTGAGTAAAGGAAAGTATGAAAAAAATCCATTAGTTGAATCCCGGAGGAGACCGCCGCTCGTCTCGTTTACGAAATCGCATTAAAAGGCAATGCTTTCCGATAGCAAAAAAATTTGCAGTCCTTTTTTCTTACGGTAACTTTTCCGTAATTGTTTTTTGTCCTGTTAAAAAAAGTGATCGTTTGACTTGCGACTTGTTTTGCTTGAGGTTGGCAACCATGAAGAGACGTGAGAATTCTATCAATATTGTGTGAGAGGTTCGTTCTAAATTTGAATAATTTATTCGATTAAATTATTACTGGAAAATGCTTATAAAATCCACCAGCTCCAGGTACTCTGAGATGGGATCATCTTATGTAGAAGAAAATAAAAGTAAAAATAGTAATAAAGCTATAAATAAAGCAGTACATTATTACTGTTCATACTTGAAAATAATAAAAAAAATATTTATCGTTTTTTAACATTTTTGATGTCTTGAGTTCGTTTGTCTGTGAAGAACAATAAAGATTTTTTTTTTTAATATTATCTCAGGTCCAGGTGGTGTGGTATTGTCGTTGTTAGATAGATATATATGAAAACTCTTGCATTCAAAACGCTATACTGATAAATATCTTTAATTCATGCATCAAAATCACAAGTTCCAGATTTTATTGAGATGCTTTTATTACATAAATATTAGCAGAGTTGGCCTGTTGTTAGGACGTACCAACAGGCCAACTCTGCTAATATTTAAGTGAAGATGATACGCAACGCATTTTCCGTCACATATATGCCCTAAAACGATAACATAAACGAACAGAACGATGCGAAAAAGAATTTATAGTTACATTGTTCTTTTCAAAAGTGTGTGTGCCCAAGTGTAGAAAGAGACAAGTGTTGAATGGGGTCACGAATGCCTCCATTTTTCGTGGTATCGCCTTCCAGTTGAACTATTTCGTACCATTTATATTCAGAACAGAGCGGTTCGGTAATGTGATGTATAGAAACGGTAACATTTTATATGCGGCCTCCAAATGTATTATGAGGTGTCACTTTGGAAATTTCTATTCTAAATCTATAGCCAACATTATAAAGAGGTAAAGTTTTTAAAGTTTGTTTGTTTGTAGAGGGTAATCTTAAGAAATACTGACATAATTATGAAAATTCTTTCGCTTACGGGAAGGTACGATATCGGCAGTTAAAATAAAAAGGAGGTCAGACTACAAGATATTTTATAATGAAACCAAAGACCACACCGTAACAGTCGTATATTTCTATTCCCACTGATTTACAATTGTTTTCTTATTCGAAAATTGCGAATGACAGTTTAAACTGAAACTCTTTTGAAACACCCATATTGTAAGCGTGGTCCATATGGTCCACGAGGAAGGCATGCACCTTAGCTGTGACAAGAGTAATATGATAATAATAAAAACCATAGAGTATAGAGCTGGGGTGTGTACTTAGAAGAGCTTAAAAGGTCGTACTAAATAATACCATATCCACTTATTTATTAGTTGCTTTTCTGTGACTTCGGCCGCTTAAATTATAGCCTACGTCACCCGTGTATGATGTAGCTTCCCGTAAATGAAAGAAATTTTAAAATCGATCCATCAAATCTTTCCTCTTCAGAATATTAGTACAACTTCAAGATGTACCGCGAAACGAAAATCTTCATACGAAGTAAGTTAAAAAAATATGCTTTCCCAATATTGAGTTTATCGAATCCGAAATAACTTCTTTGTTGTTGGATTTCGGTTGAGCACTCGAGATGGTTCAATGGATTTGTGTTCGAGAGTTTCTTAAGTCATCGGACTGACCTCAAATTGATTTGGCACTTACTTTGGTATCGATTACTTAGTCATGTATAATTTTTAGATGCGTTTTAGATTGTGTTAATAGATTGTAGTCATTACCTTATTAATATTATGAAGGGGGAAGTTTGGATGTTTATTACTTCTTTTTGGATGTAAATTTCGATTAAATTTGAAATACGGTTAATTCTAAGCGTGGATTAACATATAGGCTACTATTTAACAGTTCCCTAGGGACCATGCGGGTGGCGCCACGTGCGGAAAGTTAGTTATATTATAAAATCCAAGTGTGTCATAAAAACTATTTAATTTATTCGGAAGGCACGTTAGTCGTCAACACCCACCATTCCTCACTGGCCCGCATGGTGGGTCAAGACCCATTCTCCCCATTCAATTTGATTCGATTTTACACATAGGGAAGGCCCGAGCCCCAGCAGTGGAGACTCTAAATTAATAATTGTCGTAATATAAACGATAAAAATATGTCTTTCTTTCTTGTATCCTTGAATCATATAAAATATTCATATTATCATCTAGGGAGTAACTAAAAACGTTTCCAACTTAAATTTAATTCGCCCGTTCGCTACTTCAACGTACAGTTTCTGAACTAAAACTTCTCATATATTTACTAAAAGTTTCCACCACTAATGTAACCAGCTTGAACGACGAATGAAAATCAAATACCACCATCAGGGGCGGTACAATGCAATTTAATTTCTAGATGCAAACAATTGTGGACTGCAAACGGGTTATTTGTCTGGCGACAGCTCTCAATGCCCATTATTCGATTAGAGACAGTCTAACTTCATGCTACAAATAAATCCTACAGGGCCTGACAGGGCTGGCTTTGCTTCGCCGCTTGTTGAACTTCTGTTGCATTTTTTTTTATTTCGCTTAACCGCTAGCAGGGTAGCGCTTAAAACAAGCTTAAACTATCTCTTGTGAAAGTTTGCAGCTACCAAGCATCCATTTAAATCCGTTTTTGAATTAAACTTTTAACAAACAAACGACTTCAATAAAATTAATGTTATCAATTTGATTTGATCCTAATGTATATAATTTCGTTGTCATGACCGTTCCTATCTCATTAAAATACTCGTATATTACTTAAAAATATTTGCTTTAGTTATTAATTATTACTTATACTCAAGTAATTACTTCAACTCTACTGTTAATATTTGTTAGATCTGCTGTACATTATCCGCAAAAAATAGCTTATGCTCAGGAGTTTCAAAACTTTCAGCCCGTTGCGCAAACGTATATTAAATTTAGCTTAATGCTATATTACCTATAAAATTTTTAAATTAGGAACATTCATCAGTATTTAAAGGTCTCATTAAACTTTAATGAACATTTATGCAACTGATTGTTAAAGCTAAAATTACAAATAATATCGAAATAAGATGATAAAATCGAAGCATACCTGTAGCATTATTTTTCCTTACTCACCCTATTTAATGTTCTTTACTCAACCTGTAACAATTTATTTAGTAATAAGCTATAACTAACTAGTTAAAACATTAAAAATTATAAAAGCTTTCTATGTACGGTTTCCTTATGCCTTAACTTAAAAGTATATTAATCATAGATAACATTAAATTTGTATGGTGCTAATGGAATTAGTTCAAATGATTTTGACGAGTTCTCATTCCGCCCCTGTTTAATAGAAATCGGGATTTAGTCCTTCGTAAATTGCTTATCGTCTGGTGAACCTAGTCCTATTATGTCACTACCTCATACGAATATTTAACGCAGTTTAGCATTGTGGGGAATAAGATGATTATGGGTATTATAGCGCTCAAATCATTGCAATTGAAGCAATTTATAGAAGAAACATTTTTTGCAAGAGTTATAAAAAATAAATATCTAATCATTCATTAATAATACTAGCCAACATCATATAGCACAGATTCCTAGATAAGTAGTTAAAGCCGGTGTTGTGAAGTATCTGAGACAATGAAGGTACCACAATACCTAGACCCGAGACACTATTGAAAAGTCCGTTTTTTATTTTGACCCAACCGGGAATCGAACCCAGCAATCAGAGATGGCGATACTTGCATGCAAACCATCCAGCTACGGAGTTTGTCAAAAGAAAAAATGTTATACGAAACAAAAACAATGAGAAATCTATTCTCTTTAAACGAGCAATTCTTGTATATATATGATTCGAATCTCGGAAACGGCTCAAACGATTTTCATGAAATTTGTTACGCAGGGGGTTTCGGGGGAGAAAAAATGATCTAGCTAGGTTTTATTTAGTTAAAGGCTTTTAATCCCTTTTTTTGATAAAGTTAATATAACATCATTAGAATACGAACGTTAATTTTGGTACTGACTACAGGGTTGAATTAGCTTAAATGACTTAGATTCCAAACCTAGGAGACGCAGGTTTGAATCTGGCGTTCTTTTGTTTATTTATTTCCTTTCTTATACAAATTTCAAAGTATTTATTTAAATGGAGGTCGTAAAAAACAGTATGAATTTCTGTACCAATGATTGGTAAAGATATCGGCATATTCTTACCTAATAGAAAACTATTCATTGGGACGAACTAATAAACAAACGAACGAAAAATTGAAAGACGGCGGTACCTGAAACCAGAATACGCTGGTTCAAGTCCGACCATAGATTATTTTCTTCATCGTTTTTCGGATTATATTCATATTTCATCAGTACTATATAATTTACTGAATCACGATTTAACAAAAAAAAAAAAGAAGAACGAGCAGAGTTCGGTCATTCGGGTACTTCTAATTAAACGAGTTATATACAAACATTACTGCAATTCAAAGTGGCGTAAACTATGATATATATACAACGAAATTAAACTATGCGCGAAGATAGAGAACGAAGTATTAGAATCATTCGGTACACCTGTTGCTAGAATATAGGTTAGTTTTTAGTGGTAACTACGAAAACAATGTATAAACCCGACTAGATGTTATGACCAAGTGAGACTCGGGCAATGCTTTACTTTTATGCTGTCACTATTGAACTCTTATATCGGAGCATGTGTTTGTTCGGGTATTCTTCATAACTAAATAACAGTCGTGTTAAAAAAAACTTGAATTCTTTCTGTAACAGCTCATTAGTTGCACTAAACAAGGTACCTAACTACGTTTTGTACAATTCGTTGGTCATTTTGTTCAATAAGCAGCCCATGGCCGACCAATGAATAATAAATTGTTTCGTTGTTAATAATGTTAACATTGTAACATGCTATTCTTTGTTTTTAAAATTGTGGGTAATGGATGAAATTAAAACATCAAAATAAAGTCTTGAAAGATGTTCTGACAATAGGGGTTGATATTACTCGGCAGAGCCGCTGTACTAGGGACGAAGTAGTGCGACTGTTTGTCAAAAAAGAGATAAAAAATGTTTTAACTGTATTTTAATTATCTATCTATATTTTAATGCCGTATTCCTTGCGGAGTAGGCACAGAGGGCCGGATGACACAGAGTACGGTCCTAACATCTTTCGCTTCGTCCACTTTCATTACTATTTTCAATTATGGATTTTAAAAAAGAATATTGAAAATCATTGTACCATCTAGTATAAAGAAAAAGTATGTCAATGACGAGTTGGGTTTGTTTAAATATTGCAATACTCTTCCAATACATAACAAAATAACACGTAGCTTATTGAAAAAACAATTCTTTAATAAAGAGATCCAAAAAAATACATCACATAAGATCTGCACACGCAAAATAACAAACAAAAAACTGGCTACTATATCTGCTAAAAACATATACGGGGAAAGAACGACAAACTATTTAATTCCACGTTTACTTAATAACATACAACAACCTCTATTACAAAGCATTACCAAAACAAATCTCAAATGTAAACTTAAATCATATTTTTTGCACAACCTGTAAGTCGATGATTTGTTAAAGACCGGTCTTGGGGGTACGCGTGAATTTATACTTTGTGTTGATGCAATATAACATTTGTGGGGTTTACGCTTACCTGTCGATAAGAATTTTGTAACCGTTGTGTATGTTTGTGTTACCTATAGCTTTGTTCATATCACACTAATGTTTTTTTCACTTCAATTTAAAAAGACAAAATACACATTCACACAATACTTACACGGTGGTTGTTACTGGTGCGTGTTTGATATGTTTAAATAGCTTATTATTTTAAGGTTTTTTAATTGTAAAGTTAAAATATTACTTAAAGTGGATCTTTTTTAAAATTTGTTTATGTTCAACGCGATTGTACACAGAAAGTGCATCCCAGAGAAACCTTTGTGGTTTTTGGCTTGTACTAATATAAATTGTAATGTTAATGGTATTTATAATAAATAGAAAAAAAAATCAAAGTTTTTGACGTCACTTTAGATTTTATAATAGACATTACTTCCTGACAGCACGCGATCTATTTGATCTTGAAAGGTGTATCGTGGTCTTTCTCGGCTTCGTATCCTTCCATTTTTGCGTTGTATATCAATTTTATCATTCAGAATTCTTTCTACATGTTCGAACCAACGTAGCATATCTCAGCGGATATTTACACCAACGCTATCTTTCATGTCAATTCTTTTTCTAATCTCTTCATCACATATGCGGTCTGCATTTTAACTGAAATAGGTTAATTGTGCTTTCATTAATAAGAGGGTAAGTTTTTACATGACTTATTTTGTTTTAAAATTACAAATTTCAAAGTATTAATTTTCCTTAGCATATTTCCGGTACCTAAGGCATTTTAACTATCCTTAAAAATACATAACGTGTAAAAGACCGAAATGAAGAGGAGCTCGTTATATTTTATTGCGGCAACCCCAACTAGCGTGCCAGGCTGATATGTCGCAATTAGTGAGTGTTGCCAGAGCATGCTGCGTTATTATTTTTCATGTTCGACGTTACATGTTATTGACACGTGAATGGTATTCTTTTTTAATAAAATTTAAATTGAACGAGTTTTTTAGTTTTTTTTTTGTGAGTCATGTATTCGAAAATGCTTTCGTAATATTGAAGAAAAATCACAACTATCACAAGTAACAGCTGGCATGTTCTGTAAAAATATAGCGGCGATCACACACATAGCTTTGAACATAGTGTTGTGTGCATTAGAGGTTTTAATCAAATACAAACTTTATGAATTTTTGAGGTAGGTTTTATTTAAATGTTGTTTAAGTGAACTATTAATGTTGAGACAGCGCTGTGTTGAGACATGTTGAGACATTTTAACAACATAGAACTGATAGTTAAACTGATAATGAATTTGTCGAATTTTTCAAGTATTTTTCAGCCCATTCGGCTGTGGATTTCCCTAATATTTCTTGCCAGTCACCGGGGCTCGTGGAATAATTGTTTAATTTCAAAATCTATCACTATAGTGATTTATGGAATTGTGTAATTTTCAGTCACAATCGCTTTTAGAGCGAATAACGATTTTAATTATATAAATATCATAGACAATTCATTTCGTTTGACATTATCTTTCAAAGTTATTTGTAATGATCACCATGCTTATGGGTCGATCAAGCCGACTTGTCAAGTCTACCGTGTTCAAACACAAATAAATGATTCTATTCTACACGATTGAAGCAAAAATTGATCGTTTACCGAGTCTATTTGATGGTAACAATCAAGTATAATATAATTTTTTTGTATATTTAACGGTCTTAAGTATTCTACTCTTTGTTTTCTCTTGTTGTTAAAGGATGTGATGGGGACCCTTCCACTCCACTGGTGCGGCGCTGGTGGGGAGGGGGGGGGGGTCCTCCCTCGTCCTCCTTCCCGGTCCTTCTCGTGCGGACCAGATGATGGGCCTTGGATGGCGGGAGCATGTCATGAACCTGTCCATAGGAATGGTTTCGTACCCTTGCTTTGAGTGGAAACAATTGCATCAATTAATGAAGCATGATAATGAGCAGCATGAGGGATGAATCGGCGATAGAAAATTATCCGAGGAATCTACGCATTCTTTGCATTGTTTGAGGTGGAGGAAAATATAACAAACCTTGAATTTGCGGAGTTTGCGGAGAACATGTGCCATCTGCATCGACAATATAGCCAAGAAATTAAACCTCTTTACACCAAAGGTGTACTTGGAGACATTGATGATAACCACATATTTCTTGAATCGATTGAAAAAAATGCTGAGATGCTCTTTGTGGCTGGTCTCATGTGGTGAAAAGACGGGAATATGTTCAACGTAAGGAAAACAGAAATCAAGACCCCGCGTTATCCCATCGATAAATCATTGGAAGATTTGTCCAGCATTTCTTAATCTGAAACTCATGTATGGAAATTCGAAGCTACATCATGCGCGGGTGACATAGGCTATAATATGAAGGGTGAAGTGAAGGGTGAAGGGTGAAGGGTGAAGGAGAAGAAGTCATATAAATAAACAATAGCCTTTTAAATGAAAATATAAACCTACGCATTATTTTTTAAAGTTGACAATGACGAAGTATTTTAAGAAAAAAGAAAACACTAAAAAACACCTCACTAGATGGCGACTCTATCAAAAGTTGATATTTGCAGGAAACGAATGGATCAATGATAGTCATTTCCGTTCCTTTTAACTAAGATATTGAAAAACTGAAATTTGCAAAGCTCGAAACTTAGATATCAATACAAATACAAAAAAGTACAAATAGAATATGAGTTGCTTATTGGGTTTTGAAAATTACTTAACTTTTATATACGAAAGAAAAACGGAAGGGTTGTCATGGAGAAATCAAGAAAGTACCGTAGCGACATCTAGTTTGATTTTGGGAACTAATTATTTTTTAAATACTTCCTCATTGATTCATCATGTTACACACTGAACTTAAATAGACATTTGGAATTGTAGTGATCTTAAACAAAAACTTTCAGTTTGAATGGTACAAGAAAATACAAAATAATGTTTATTATACCTACATTGATAATAAGAAAATGATTTTGAATTAACACAAAAGCAACCCGCCGTCTCTCCAGAGCGGAACAAAGAAATCAAAATGAAAGTTGTTTTTTTATTCTATAAACAGATTTATAAGATTTCTTCGACCACAAAGAGACCCGTCTCGAGGGACAAAAGAATAAACAAAATAAGGACATTGTACATTCCGCTGAAATATCGCGAAGCTTTCGAATTAGATTTTTTTGTGAAGTAAATAAATATAACAACTAATTTGTTTTTATTGTAATATATGTTTAGTGAGATATTTATTTGACATTGGGTACAATTCTAATAGATGTTTAGAATTATATCACACTTGCTGTTTCGCGAAACTTCGCTCGCGTAAATTATGCCCATGATGTCACCCACACGACACGTCTTACACGTGTCTGTGCCGTAGGTGAAACAATACTTGAAATCGGTTCAGTAGTTTCGGAGCTTACTTAGTGCAGACAAACAAACAAAAATATATTTTTTTATACACGTTATAATTTTTTGACAATTAATGTTTACAGTCCGGTAAGTAAATGTCAAATACTTCTTAAACATGAAAGCAGAGGCAACTTCAAAGTTTATTTTGATTATTAATTCTTAATAACTTTAATATTTTTGTTTATTATTTTTATTTGAAATAAAAAATAAGAAATCAATCTTATTTAACCATATAAAATCAATCTTATTTAACCATTACCAATATCAAACTAATATCAAGTTATTATTTAAAACGAAAGAAACGAATTTTAAACCTATCTGGAGCACCTTAGACTGACTGTCTTATGATGGAATCAGTATTAACGAACCCTACGAATAAACAAACAAAGTTAGAAACTTATTTCTTTATAATATTATTATATAAAGTATTGATATAATTTTATAAGTATTAATGAATAAAAAAATATTTGCGAACAGCGGCCAAATTGCCTAATTAAAAAAAATCCCATTAAGCAATTGTAATAACTACTTATGGATTTATGTAATGTAATTCATGATCAAGAAATATAATAGAAACTTAGTAACTTAAACTTAAAGTAATATTTGCTAAGCTTGCTTGTTTAGACAAGTCCAAGTAACGTGAAGTAAACGATATCATTCGATTCATTCATTCAATATCTTTAAAAAAAAGCATGTCAAATAATTGTAGTATGAACGTCGTGAATATATTTCAAATTGAAAGGGATCGCAATTGATTTAAGATTAGACAATTAGACCTCACGTTTGTTATATTAATAAGTAACGAAAATATACGAGTAATTTCATAATGAATGTAACATGAATAGGTAAAAATGGATTTCGGAAATCCCGACGAACGTATACACTTGTGAAATGGGAATCTCTTTTCATTCGCCGACGTGAATTGGGATAGAGGCCTCACCTGTGTCGTTACAGTGTTGCTTTAACGAGATAGACCCTTCTCATATGACGTATACTGACTGGACCAGAGACGAATAATTCTATAGAAAATATCACGGTAAAGCTTTAATCGTAATCTAAATTATGTAGATACGAGTATGTAAGTTACTATAGGGATGATAATATTTTTTTGTCTGTTCGTCAGGTAGATTAATTAATCTAATATTTTTCTAGTCAATGACGAATTAAATAAAATTTCCTTTTTTTTACCCTGGCATCATCTTTAATGTAGCTTTCCTTAAGTTTGGGTGAGTGAATTTTATTTTTAAAACGTGATCCACACGGTTGAAAATCGCCGTTACAATCATGTAGAACACCTTTAAGGTTTAAGAGTTTTGGTGCTTTACTTTATTTCAAGAGCTAGCGAAAAAGAACACAATGATCTAAAGTATTATGTGAGAATTGAAAGTAAATACGTATATGCTATATATCGCTATTCTCGCATCGTTCACAAACAGCTCAGCATTGTTTCCGCGAAGTAATCGATTTTGTAGAAAAAAATGTGTATTAATGACGTTTTTTTTAGGTTACTAACTCCATAAATACATTACGGATAATAATATCAGTGGTGCACAGTTCGGATTGGGATTTGAACATTAAGGTAAATATATAGATATAGGTAATGTTTTAAGTACATATGTTTAGAATAAGCTAGGATGTATGTTTTAGTGTATGTTTTTATTGTAAATGTATATATATGAAACGCTATATATTTCTACTCTTTGTTAATAGACATTGTTATGCTGCTCACGTAGCAGAGCTCGTGGCTGCGTTCAGTTATGCACTTGATGAAAATAATCCTACATTATACCAAAGACATCCCTTACGTGAAGGATTTCTCTATTACGATTTGTTAATGAGAAAGGAATAAGGGGTTTCCCTGAAAGAAGGTTTATGTCTTAATTGAAACCTGAACATTTCGTTGCGCATTAAGACTAACAAAGTATAAAAAAAGTATATAAAATACGTCGACCAAAAATGGAACTAAGAGTGAAAGTAACAAGTTGTATAATGGCTTGGCTAAACTATATGGGGACCCCGACTGCAATGAGAACGATGTTTTCGATTCTTCTCTTCTCTGCTCATGGTTTCTCGAATTTGTTAACTGCTTTTGTAGCAATTTTAAATTTTTTATTGGTTGTTTTATATTTTTTGTTGTACCTACATACCAACATATATATCTTAGAGTATCCATTCTAATTTAAAAAGGCCTTTTCAATAACATGTAGCTAAATTTGAGTATCACATTTATCCTTCTATGAATATTCGAGAAATTTTCGTTGTAAATAATTTTCTCTTTATGCATGAAAATATTCCCAGAAATTGGCATAAAATCGTCAAATGCTATCACATCATTCCATTCGATCCATTAAGCACATTAGCGTATTTTCGCACGTGATTACGCTTCTTTTCTGAGTGTGTAAATGTTTCCGGGAATTGCATATATATATTTATATTAGCGTTAATTTTACTTGTATGCATGTTTAATAAATTTTGGCGGTAAATAAAGCAGTAAACTTTAACCGAAGTTAAATTTTTGCATGCAGTTTTAATTCAGGTGGCAATGCATGGTTATATGAAATTGTTTTAAATCTAAAGCTGCCTAGGTATTTTTTATATTTATGTTTTAAGCATCGATTACGAGTTACAAATGAAAGGGTTCACCAAAAAGATTACCATATCTATATGTCGTGGGCCAATCGAGATCTGCTCGGGCATATCACGATATGCCACCATTTCTTAATTTGGCTGTCTATCATCCGCCATACCGTTTATGCTTAACATTTGATGATTTGCACGACTATACTCAGGCCAATCGATTTTGATGGGTGACCAAAGTAGTCGTACTATTGTAAGCAGTAGTAGCAGAAATTGCTAACAACCTAAAGAGTTTTTTTCTATCGCCCATCCCTGTATGTAAGCATATAAAATGAAGTTTCAATAATAATTGACTGGTGAAAAAGGCTGTTATGATTGTTTTTAATAAGTTTACTAAGAAGTATTCCATATTTCAAAATTATCTGAAGTATAATCAATCTGAAGTAAAAAAAAAAAATCCAAAAAGCACAATCTCAAGTATATAGAATCATATATTTCTGAATTATAAATATTTTCACAGTTAAGTGTGACTTACCCTTATGTTATGGTCGATCTGCCAAACTTACCGGACCGACCGTGATTTTCTTGGCCAAATCAAAAAATGTGTGTACGGTACACACTCATAACGGAAGTGGGTTAAGCTTAAACTTTCATATTTTTTTCTTTTGGTCGGCTCTCAACCTTAGGGGTTCGGAACCATTTTCCCAACGGAGAAAGGAGGCGGTGAATTCTTCATTGATTCCAACACCAACGGCTGCGAGGTTATGTTAGAACTCCTACTAATTAAACACCGCCGTGGACAGTTGGTTGCGTGCTCTGAAGAGGTAACAAACCTTGGATCGAAGTAACCGCCCGCCCCGCAAGGGTAAGACTTTCACATTTCAACTACATGAAATGTGTCATCGATATTTTAGTCTTTAACCCAGGAGGGGTTCCGCTCATCGCAGTGCAAAACTTCCATAGTAAATTATTAATACTAATACAGTTATACAAAGACAACATATACCGCGACTCAGACGGCCACAAAAATCTATCGAAAGCAGAGTAAGCAATGTGCGATTGTTTTAGTATGATTATTACGATTTCAAAGTTTGGTGCTGTAATAGTAAGTAATTTTTATTAAGTTATTTTGGTTCTGTAGGTCACGTGATAGGTTAGATAGAGGTTATTTTCAAACAATACTAAATGAACGTTATGGCGACTTTTAAATCAGCCCTCTTGTTGAATGGTCCAAATGTCATAGTGATTCAACTAGAAAACTAGGCGTGCAATTAAACAACGCCATCCAATTAAATGGATAGCCGCAATTGACGGCTATTTGAGCGAAGCTAAACACAATTTTTTTTTAAATGAACAAAATGGTTATTTTTGTAAACGAAATTTTATTATAGTCTTCTCGATTTTGTTTTGATTGTGTTCAGTTAATTATATATAAAAGCTATAACATTGATACTTGAAACATAGTACAGAGTAAATCGCCGTAATTCCTCCTTCACTTTATCGGGCTTTAGCTATATTGTAACATACGACCTTATTCGTCGTAGAATGCAGCAGCTAAGTCAAGCAATTTTCCCCTTGATCCGGCAAAAATTATCGCCCATAAACCCAAACTGACTCCCTTGCGATACCCTAAAAAACCGATACGGTGGTTCTGTATGCGTCTTGCATAAACCCGCTTTAGGCTAAGCACACACTTTAGACATCATAGAAACAATATTCAAATGTTTATGAAATACATCTGAATAGAAAGATAATATTTGTAAGGCTTTTATGATTTTCAAAAAAATAAAGTTGTTCATTTGTTTTATAAACGGCATATGTAGGGCAATACATAAATATGAATATAATAGTAGAACTTATATGAATCATGCAACATTATGTTAGAAGTAAAGTTGTAGGAAATATAATTAATGACATTGAAACTGTTTTTCACATTGAAACTGTTTGGCTCTCTGTTTCATAGTTGCACCGCCTTTTTTTTTTCTCTGCTCTCTGCTAAAACTCTCCGGTTGACTGGTAGAGAATGCCCCCATGGCATTAAGTCCGCCATTTGTACATTTTAATTTGTGCAATAAAGCTTAAATAAATGACACCTGGTAGGTATTTCAGCAACTATATTCTAAAACCAGCCAGTTAAACTTTTTTTTAAAGCTAAGAGCACGTGTGTATGTCCACTAACACATGTTTTCAGTTCTCAAAAAGAGTGAGCGGTGACGAGCGGATAGCCCTTAACACGACAAAGTGAGAAAAATATGGTTGATCAATATTTATAGGATTTTTATTTCCCTCGTTTAGTCCTAGATACAAGTCGGCGGACATATGAATCGGACTGCATTCACACATCTAGTTACGTCTAGATATGACAAATCATTGTGATATTATGAACTTTAAAAACAAGTAATTTACCAATGAAGGAATATTACGTGCAGGTACGAAGCAGGAATTTTATTATAAATTAGTATTTTTTTATTATTACAAGGATAAGTGGTTACCAAAACTTAATAATATTGTAGTTTTCCGTACATTTTATTATATTAATAGTAAATTTAAAAATATTGAGAAGGGTTGCAAAACGTAAAACCACTTAATTTAGTTGATTATTTCTGTAAATAAAGCTAGGCGTAAAAATAAAAAAAAAAACAAAACGAAATCAAAAATATCTTTAATTGAATACATAGAGCGAGAGGACGATGTGTGCAAACTATTACGAATATTGCAAGTTTTTCGGTTAAGCCCTTGGCTATAAAGTGACTCGCGTATGTTACAATTTTGTTTATATATAATTACGACAAGAAATGTATTTTTTTTGTTGGAAAATATTAACATATTTATATATGACCCTTATATATATGATGTAGTCTCCTCATTTTCAATTACAGCTTATTTAGAAGTAAAATCAATGAGGAAGTATTAAAAAATAAAAGAAAGCACTAAAAAAGCACCACTACTAGATGGCGACTCTAGCAAAAGTTGATTTTTGCAGGAAACGAATTAAATTAAATACATATTAAAAAACTGAAATTTGAAAAGTTCGTAACTTAGATATCAATACAATTACGAAAAAGTACAAACAGAATATGAGTTGATTATTGAGCTTCGAAAACTAATTTACTTTTAAACATGAAAGAAAGCCGGAAGGGTTTTCATGGAGACATCAAGAACTTACCTTGGCTACATCTTGTTTGATTTCGGGAACTAATGTTTTTTTTTAAATACTTCCTCATTGAAAGTTTGTGATTTTAGGTTAAAAAATGTCTCTTCTAGTACTCGAATGCAAGTGAGTTTGTCTCATACATCGTTTTTCTCGGTCGGTGCATTCATCCTACGGCTTATGTGGATAAATAATGCATTATTCCGCGGGGAGTCATCTGTATTCCATGGTAGTTTCGCCTTAACGGGAACGTGTGTCGTCACCTCGAAATGTTATTGCGTATCTGTTTGTTTTGAAAAACATCAGACACATTCAGATTTTTAAAAATTCAGTGAAAAGAGACCTATTTATTAAGTTCGGTGAGAAAAGTCCAATTTTTTTATTTTGTGTTGATTCATTTCATTTCTTCAATCATCCCAAACTCTGTATTCCTAAGTCAACGTAGGAATATTCTTCTTATTCCTAAATTCGTTTGTCATCCTGAAGCAAATATTACTAAAAGTATGGATAGCACAACAACGTTTAATGTGTTCTTTCAGTAAATTGTTATTATACAATAGAAATACTTATCAAATATTATAAATAAAATGTATATGTTTATTTTTTAAACGTATTATTACCTACTACTACAAATTATTCGTGAAACCATATTTATATGTATCCTTTGTATTAATTTTCATATTTTAAAGACATTGAAAATAAAATTTTCAATGAAGCATTGGGAATGGAAAGCTTATCACTTATTACATATATTTTTCCGATTTTTATTATTTTATCTAATAGAACAGGAATGAACTTGTTGATTAAACAAATAAAAGATAATATTTTTTGCTCAGACCGTACACAGAATTCTTGCATTTTTAGGTGATTTAATAAAAGGATAAGTTAGGAATACTAATGGGACAAAAATGAAATAAATTATTGCCCACTGAGTAAAGAACTAAAATAGGGCGAGTAAGGAAAAGATAAATACGGAACAATTATATGTAGTAACTAGTGACCAGGGTTTTCGCATGGATAATAAACATATCTTAAAAGCAATTAAAAGTCTCATAGACGCTGCTGGGAATTAATTTATTAATACTCCTCGACAAATAGACAATAGTATTTGACATTAGAAATTGTAATTTATTAAATATATTTTTATTAATATATTATGACGCAATATTAGACTGTCTGACTCACTTTGTATTTGGTATAGGTTTTTTATTTTTAATTAATGAATGACAGCCAATTGCACAAAGGTCAATTGAAATTTTCATTAGCTTAAAGTGATTATCGATACAAATTTGACATTCACTAGAACTTAAAGGCGGAAGGAAGAAAGGTTTGTTCAACTGACCATGAATGTTGTAAATATTTGTTTCTTATATAATTTTTTTTTATTACTATTTATTGGACAACCAACAAGATATTCACTTAAATTGTTACATTAGTTACTTGCATGTTCATATATTGAAGTGAACTCTCAATTATAGGTTGCCACGGCAAGCTTCATAAGAAAATAAGATTTAAAAAAAAAGAATATGGGCATGCAAATTACTTAGCAAGCTTATTTCATGCATGACAACAGCATAGTTCTACGACATTTTGTCTTGGATTCAAATCTTATTCACTAATGCTGTTGCCATGACCAAGGACAACTTTATCCACTGCAATAACAGCAAATGAACGGCCCCAAGAGACGAATACAGTGGACTTACATTAATAGAGATGACGACGATTTCAACTTATTGATGTTTTAGATTTTAGTCTGTAAACTGACATGTCTTTGTACCTATAAATAAATAAATTGTGGGCTTAATGCTGTAGGTGTTTTCTATCAGTCAACTTTAGAGTGATGTGGAAACAAATAGACGGTGGGGTGTACAATAGAAGTGGAATTTTGTAAGAAGAGACTATGAATATTTTAATTTAGTCTGTGTACGGAAATAGCTTTTTTTAGATACTATATTCTCGCGCTTTTGCACATAATATAATCTAACTTCTATGCATATGATGTAGCTTCCATTTAGAAGAAAGCTAAATGAAAAAATAGATTCATTAGTTTTTAGCCTATTCAATACAAACAGGCAAGCAAATCTTTCCTCTTTATAATATTAAATAGTTCATCTATCTATATAAATAAAAATGAATTTCCGTTCGTTAGTCTCGCTAAAACTCGAGAACGGCTGAACCGATTTGACAAATTTTAGTCTTGAAATATTCGTGGAAGTCTTGGGAAGGTTTAAACGATAAGAAAATATGACAAAATTGCGAGTGTAATACTAAAAACGACAATTTGATTTTCCCATACAAACTGTTCATAGCTGTCAAACGTTCAGTTGACGATCAATATTTATGGTCGTGCAGTAGTCAGTTTACGCAATATTTTTCAATATTTATATGGTTTTTATTAAGAAGTAAGTGATACAAAGTTCACCGGGTCAGCTAGTCTAAAATAATTATTTTGATGACTTAAATTATTTAGCACCAATTTACCAAGTTTTATACTTCTAACATAAATATTACATAACATAACAACATATGCAGTCTATTCTTAAACATAGAATTCTCGAAACAAACTACATTCACATCCGTTGCAGGCTTTCCTCAACAATAAACTTCTATTTTCTTTCACTTAAGTAGTTTGGAACTGGAGATATAGTCAAAGATACGTACTGTTCCAAGAGTAGGTATACAAATAAAAAAAAAAATCTTGCAAATCCTTGTACGCTGAAGTGTTGGCGAATAGTCGAATGTAGCATGTGATAGCGCAGAAAGTTCCGCTCAGTGGGATGCTATTATGAAAGCTACACATATTTTTTATATATTTTTCATTACCTTTTTCCTTGCGAGTGCCGAATTTTTATCGATCGAATTCGTATTTAGATTCCGTTGTCACATATGTCAATTTATAATTCTAAGGAATTGGAGTCTTTCAACAGTACACTTACTTCTTGGAAAAAGTATATTGATAGAGAGAGTTATACAGGCGGAGATATGGACAACAAATGATTTAATAAGTATGCTTTTTGATGTTTCCTTTGACAAACACCTGAAATTCGACTCTAAAATCAATATAAAAATTATCTAAAAATGTAATTAACAAATTGACAAACTTATTTTTTTTAATCCATTAATATAACTTTATACTTCGGTAGTTCAAATTTTTGATGTTATAAAGAAATATGTTTTATAAATATGGCTATTATTTTGAAAGATTTTGAGAATAGCCTTCTAAATCCCAACGGAGTCTACTTTCTTAGTGTTCGCTATTTACCGCCTACGTTTCGCAAATCGATATCCTGCCTCTGATGCATTGCCCTGAAAATTCTTTTTCACAATGTCACGAAAAAGAGAACACATAAGTAATGACATAACATACATACAGTTGATGTAAAATTGAGAAAAAATATATGAAGACGACGTATAAAGACATAACTGTTGCTTGAATAACAAAATTCTTTCTACGTATTGAGATGAGAATGATACTACTTACAATGAACATTATTTTCGAATATGAAACAAAAGATAGCGTACGGTGCGCGTATAATAATCGAATTGGCATTAACAAAATTGTTCTTGGACATTCCCAGTCTAGACGGGACCGTAAAAGTTTGAAAAGTAAATTAGATTTAGTCTGCGAGTGTAACAGAAACCATCACTGGCCTCTGCACTTATCGAGATGCGCCCGCTCGGCACGACTCCATTGCCACTTTGAAAACGTGACGGCTTCAAGTAAGCTGCTTCGATTTCTCGGAGTACTATTGTGGGATTCGTTTTAGTTTATTGGATTCTTTACGATACTTTTGTTATTTTCAATTCGATTATAAGTTTCCTTTAAGAAATTATTGTGAATATTTTGCTATTCTAATCTTTATCGGCGATTATTTGCTGTTAATACTGTTGCACAAGTTAACTACATTTAGTACCTATATACTTATTTTTTAAGATTTTGGAGTTTAGTGAGGGGTGCCATATTAGTATATGGTAACCTTAGTGGGTTATTAGCAATGGTCAATATAAAATATGAAACTTGTATTAGATTATATAAAATTCTAACTTCAAGCAAAAATTTAAAATGCATGACGTAATACCAATCTATCAGATGTCAGTGTCAATGTCAATGAGCCTACAACATAATGTATTTGAAAATTATGAAAAAAATGAATTAGTCCAAATTTACAGAAATACTTTGTATGTAAATGTAAATTGAAAATTTAATATAATGGAAACATATCCTAAGATTCTGATATAAAACCGATGTGAACCGAAACGTGGTTCTTCTGTGTAAATGTTATTGTACTCATGTAGCTATTTTCCGAATACAAAATTTCAACTAAGTTAATAAAATTATAGTGCGGTTCTAGAAGATAATCTTTTATTCCATTGCTTTCTAGTTCATTTCTGACCTCAACTCTCTTAGTATATTTACATGTATTTTTCTTAGAATTACAGAATTGATATAGTATAACATAATTTTTAGCAGTATATATTATGTATTTATTTCTACTTAATTTTGACATCAAGGAGCTTAGTGGTACAGGGGATTAGGTGTTCGATTTGCGAAAACTCAAGTTAAGCAACTTCGCATTTGTCGTTCACGGGATGGGTGAACAAAAATTACTCCATGCTTCCAAAGGCACATTAAGGTCCCGGCCGCATTTACAGTCGTTAATACTCTACAATCTGCATTGGACCCCCGTAGAGGTCCCTGCCCGATTGTAACTGCAACATAAAAGGACTGACGGTGATAGGAATTACTTGTTCCCCAGCACATTATTATAAATAAATTAAATATAAATAAATTTAAAATTCATGTAAAGAATATACTTATGAGTAAAGAATATTATAAACTTGATGATTATTTTAAAGATCGCAATGGATAGAATTAATAGCCTTCGCTTTGTTCTATAACGACTAATTATATGTACAACTTATGACCAGACTTTGAAAGTTGTATTTATTTTTGCGATAATACTATTTCGGTAATGACACGATTTATGTAAATGTCATTACTTATGATAAAGAGCTGGTAAGTTTCTTTCGCTTGTTCTTCGTGCCAGCTAAAAGACGTCCTGAACAAGTGGTAGGGGAAAAAAAAATTTTTGGACGATTCAAAAGTGTTTAGTAGGTTTCTTTTCTTTTCATTTCAGTGTGATGGCGTTGCCATAAAACCTGGAACTTCTTTCTCTTTTGGTTTCTCTATAGTAAATAAGGTATAACAACACGGTATTTGTAAAATACCGTTACATCACGCCCGTTTGTAACAGTATTGCGGCTGTGTTGAGTATTAGCATTTTGATTAAACACAAGCGAGCGTCAAGCAATGCGCAGATGTATGAATCTCATTGTCGGATCCAAGAATATACTTCACACTGTGATTTATATTAAAAGAGGAAGAATTTTAAGATACAACATAAGACACAGTAAATATTCTCTTTAGATTTATATTATTAGTAAGGAAAGTTAAATAAGAAAAGTACCACTTCTCTGGTTAAACAGGTTAATTCTGGTTAAATAAAAATATCACAACTCATGACAGAAAAACTTTAAAAGATTGATTCCAAAGTGAAGGTTTATTCCTGAGTGGTAAGTGTGAGTTTTACGCTAACGCGTGCACTAGTGAGCACGTTAAGAATTTGTATGGAGATTTATAGTTCTTGATAGTTACTGCTAGGGGCGCTGTACCGGATTCCATACTAAAATCGTAACGCGCTCACGATCGATAGTGAACGTAAACGTCAAAAAAACTTACACTAAACGCTCTGAGATTTATTACTTTAATATAGACAGTAATAGTTTAATATAGACAAATGCGACTCGCACTTGGTCGGTTTTTTGCAATGTCGCTTCTATTCCTTATTAAGCATTCGTATATCTCTTACCTTTTAGGCACCCTTTACAAAAATAGATACCTTTGAAGGTATTTCTATCCTTACGGAATCTTTTATTGGGATAAAAATATAGCCAATATGTTAATCCAGACTAAAAATTTCATCATTCAGTAGTTTTTGCGTGAAGAAGTAACAAACAATGTGAATATTAAGAATCAAGTTATAAACGTGATTTGGACGGAATGCACTAATATGCGAATAATTCACGTTCGATGAATGTGCTTCCTTAGCAGTTACATGTCACGTACCCTAATATCCCCTCTCAGATTTAAGTAGTATATAAGACGAATATTGTTTAGTTAATTAGAGATCTACAACCTGAAACATAGTATCATTTCTCCCGACCACGCTGACGCTATTTCATGGCGACCGTGACCACGATGGTCCGAAGCTACAAAGTAGTGGTGTGTGTTGTGACATGGGACGGAGGTCAAGCTGTAAGTTATTTTCCTACATATTTATAATGGGATAGACAGCAAGTGATTTTTACTCCGAGAAAATTAAATTAACTTCGATTATCAATTGGATATAAAGAAGATGCAAGAAATTTTTAAAAGAAGACATTGAAGAAACTGAAATGGTTGCAATATAAAAAGTAATTAAATGATAACGAAGAAGAAATGGTGGATAACCGAAGAAAAAATATGTAAGAAGAATCTGATACTCAAGACTATAAGAAGCCAAAACGTGAAGCTTGGATATAGAAGAAGGAAAATAGGAAGTGTAATGGTGTCTGAAGAGCAATTGATTATTATTCGTATATTATATTTCAAAGGTAAAAATGTAAGTATTTCGTATCGTTACTTTAATAATTATTATATAAATGCTACGTAATGTGTAAATTTGTAGAAGTGTAAATTTTTAAATAATGGAGCAGTTTGACTTACTTACGGCTGTAGAATTATTACCTATAATTTCGGGACAAGAAGAAGTTACACTATCTTTGATAGATAATATTGAGTACTATAGTAGCGTTATTGATGAAAAATTCGCAACAATTATTGATAAATTTTGTCCTAAAAACTAGATTGTCATCAGTAGAAAAGTTTTATTTAAAGTCAAATTATGATAACGTTGATAGTTTGATTACTGACATGAAAAGATGTCTTCTGCCGATAAAGTGTCCAAACAATATTCAAATAAAATTAATTAATTCTAGGCAAGGAAATAGGTCTATCAAAGCGTATGGTTCAGAGATAGATAAATTATTATACGAGTTAACGTTAGCACAGTCGGAAAATGATAAAACGAAATATAAAATACTGCATCCTATAAATGAAAAGTTAGCTATTAGATGTTTTTCAGCCGGACTGAATAATAGTCGTATTAGTTTAATATTGATTGCTAGAAATTTTAAATATTTAAACGATGCTATACAAGCAGCGTTAGATGAGAATTGTATTTTATATAGTAGCCAAAATAATTGGTATAATTATAATAATGTGTTTAAATTGAATAATAATTCTCAAGATATAAAGAATAATAAAGTTATGAATCATTTAAATGATTCGAGAAAGCTAACTAGGTCAGATTTAGATTTTAGAGTATCACATGATAAGGAAACTCACTATGTAGCTGAAGAGAGCAGCTCTTCATGTAAGTCTTTTACAGATTTAGATAATTTGATCAAGCGTGATAGAAGTTTAGACTTAAAATCGGATGAAGAGATTTTCATATAGATGAGAACTATAATAATTATGTACGCGCATAAATGTTCATTAAATTGTTAATTGTCAAAAGTCAATGTTCTTTCATAGTTTGTTATTGTTTATCTAATGATAAGAATTTTTTTTTTTTTTTGAAATTGTTATTTAATAAAATCGGGATTCTTTAATAACGGAGGCGCGCCAAGACGCAACGATAGGAGAATTAACCGAGTTATGTTATACAAGAATATGGTAGTTTAATGTATTTTGCTATAGATATTTTTTATGAAGTGAGCTGAATGATTTTTTTAAATTAATTGAAGTTTATATAAATATTAAATTTGTGTTCCTGTTAAGTTTCTAAATTATAGTGATACGGGAAAATTTGTGTAATAGTAGTTTTAAACTAGAAGGAACTTTTCAGGGGAGGGACACCTAACCTTTTCAGGGAGGTGTAGTATGTGAATATTAAGAATCAAGTTATAAACGTGATTTGGATAGAATGCACTAATATGCAAATAATTCACGTTCGATAAATGTGCTTCCTTAGCAGTTACATATCACGTACCTTAATATCCCCTCTTAGATTTAAGTAGTATATAAGACGAATATTGTTTAGTTAATTGAGATCTACAACCTGAAACATAGTATCATTTCTCCCGACCACGCTGACGCTATTTCATGGCGACCGTGACCACGATGGTCCGAAGCTACAAAGTAGTGGTGTGTGTTGTGACATGGGACGGAGGTCAAGCTGTAAGTTATTTTCCTACATATTTATAATGGGATAGACAGCAAGTGATTTTTACTCCGAGAAAATTAAATTAACTTCGATTATCAATTGGATATAAAGAAGATGCAAGAAATTTTTAAAAGAAGACATTGAAGAAACTGAAATGGTTGCAATATAAAAAGTAATTAAATGATAACGAAGAAGAAATGGTGGATAACCGAAGAAAAAATATGTAAGAAGAATCTGATACTCAAGACTATAAGAAGCCAAAACGTGAAGCTTGGATATAGAAGAAGGAAAATAGGAAGTGTAATGGTGTCTGAAGAGCAATTGATTATTATTCGTATATTATATTTCAAAGGTAAAAATGTAAGTATTTCGTATCGTTACTTTAATAATTATTATATAAATGCTACGTAATGTGTAAATTTGTAGAAGTGTAAATTTTTAAATAATGGAGCAGTTTGACTTACTTACGGCTGTAGAATTATTACCTATAATTTCGGGACAAGAAGAAGTTACACTATCTTTGATAGATAATATTGAGTACTATAGTAGCGTTATTGATGAAAATTCGCAACAATTATTGATAAATTTTGTCCTAAAAACTAGATTGTCATCAGTAGAAAAGTTTTATTTAAAGTCAAATTATGATAACGTTGATAGTTTGATTACTGACATGAAAAGATGTCTTCTGCCGATAAAGTGTCCAAACAATATTCAAATAAAATTAATTAATTCTAGGCAAGGAAATAGGTCTATCAAAGCGTATGGTTCAGAGATAGATAAATTATTATACGAGTTAACGTTAGCACAGTCGGAAAATGATAAAACGAAATATAAAATACTGCATCCTATAAATGAAAAGTTAGCTATTAGATGTTTTTCAGCCGGACTGAATAATAGTCGTATTAGTTTAATATTGATTGCTAGAAATTTTAAATATTTAAACGATGCTATACAAGCAGCGTTAGATGAGAATTGTATTTTATATAGTAGCCAAAATAATTGGTATAATTATAATAATGTGTTTAAATTGAATAATAATTCTCAAGATATAAAGAATAATAAAGTTATGAATCATTTAAATGATTCGAGAAAGCTAACTAGGTCAGATTTAGATTTTAGAGTATCACATGATAAGGAAACTCACTATGTAGCTGAAGAGAGCAGCTCTTCATGTAAGTCTTTTACAGATTTAGATAATTTGATCAAGCGTGATAGAAGTTTAGACTTAAAATCGGATGAAGAGATTTTTCATATAGATGAGAACTGTAATATTCTCATATGTCAACAAGGCCGCGGTAGTGAATATGATTTAATTCTAATGTCAGCATAATAATTATGTACGCGCATAAATGTTCATTTAACTACAATTTAATTTTCTCTAATAATTTTTTTCCTTTCTTTCCTTTTTCCTGTTGAATTATTGTTTGTAAAATCAGGATTCTTTACTAACGGAGGCGCGCCGAGACGCAACGATAGGATAATTAACCGAGTTATGTTATACAAGAATATGGTACTTTAATGTGTATTTTGCGATAAAAGTTCGATGAAGTGAGCTGAATGAATTTTTGAAAGTAATTGAAGTATAGTAAATATAAATATTAAATATGTGTTCCTGTTAAGTTTCTAAATTATAGTGGTACGTGAAAAGTTGTGTAATCGTCGTTTTAAACTAAGAAGGATTTTTTCAGGGGAGGGACATCTAACCTTTTCAGGGGAGGTGTAGTATGTGAATATTAAGAATCACGATATAAACGTGATCTGGATGGAATGCACTAATATGCAAATAATTCACGTTCAATAAATGCGCTTCCTTAGCAGTTAGATATCACGTACCCTGATATCCCCCTCTTAGATTTAAGTAGTATATAAGACGAAGTATTGTTTAGTTAAATAGAGATCTACAACCTGGAAGATGGTATCATTTCTCCCGACCACGCTGACGATAACCAAACATTCGCCTTTATAATATTAGTAGGATCTAAGTAAGTTACTAACTTCTATTCTTCAATATTCTGTTTTCTAAAGTCAGAAGTAGAAAAAAATGCAAATGTAGCAACCACAATATTTTGTTTTGAATTATTTATTCAAAATCCAATTAAGCTGAAGCTCGTGTAATTCATATGGCCACATAGTCTGCAGATGAATCTACAATAGAAACATTTGTTCATAGCACTGAATAGACCGACCGCTTGAATGAACTAAGAACGAATGGGGCCGTATTCAAGACAAACTGTTCTTTTGTTGACAGCCAACGTAATACGGTTTATGACAAATTGTAGGCTAAATCCAATGTGACAGCCCACTGGAGATCCGTAATTAGTTTACGATTACTTGTTTGTTTTGGTTTTTAAGTCTTCTATTTGTAACTAATATAGAGTAAACCGCGGAATTATAATCTTGGTATAATCTAATTTCAGAGATCATGATCATCAGTCCTTTTACGTTTCCGCTGTAGGCATTCAGGCCTTCCTTATATGCCTATTATGGTATATGCCTTTCTTCTGTCTGAACCTATGCAGTCAGTGTTGTTGATTGACAATCTACTTACTTCACTTACTTACGTCACCTACGATAGGGAAAGGTAAGCGGGTTCCAAAACGAAGGCTGGTCTTGGAGCGGCTGGCTCTCAAGCTTTTTCTCCAAAGAGACTATATATCAGACGGGGTATTAGAATATCCATTCCGAATGCAGTCTTTGAGTGGGTGCGTGCGGTTGGTGAATCCTATAATTCTTCTATTCTTCAAGTAGCAGGGGCAGTTTTTGTATATGAAATACAAGCAGAACCATAGCCACTTAAGAGACATTACGTGTTGTATAACTATTTATGTAGCTGATTGAGTCATCTTGCCTTCCAAAACATAGAAGAGATGATAAAATTTTGATTACCCATCCCATAACCGGCATAAGCGAAAGTTGTTTAACTTCCACAATGTCAGATAAAATGCGCAAATCATTCACAAGCCTCTCAATATTACGAAAAATATTGATATTATTTAGAAAATCGTTCGATAGTCAGACTGTTTATCCAATGTACTGAAAAAAAATCACCGCAATGTGAATTTTTATATTATAATATATTATAGATGTAAACTACAGTCTTATGTATAGCAGGCTACTAGTAGCTAAGGGCCGTCTGTCAGGCGCGTGTCTTTAATCAAAATGCAAATACGGACGCTTCCACACTATCGGAAAACGAGTACCATGCATGACACAGCATCTGTCTTACATTATAGTACTAGTACCTTTAAAATTGCATATATCACATTATAACAATCCTGTCCAAATCTAAACATCAAGAATTTTTTATATGCAACAGTTGAAACCTTATAGAAATGGGTACATACGTGTGAAAAGAGACTTAAATTTTGTAAACTGCTTTATATGACGTAAGTACTATCTACTTTTACTTATATACCGACTTCTTTGATGAATTTAACTTGGTTTTATTAATTTGTTCATTTAGGTACTAACTCGAGTGTGCATTCATTTCATGCAAAACGTGAGTTGTATTATAATATACATTCACACAAAGGCGGTTTGCACACTAAAGCGTATGCTAGGGTATTGAGAGATGTGCTTAGCAATCACAGAACAATAATATTAGGATATCTATAATCCACTGTTTGTTTTAGAACTATCTTCGGATTGCCTCAATGATCACTATGTACCCATTGCACTAGAATATTCACGACTTAACACACCGTATATAAATGATTTCTCATATTATAACCTTAGATATATTACTTATTAGGAATCCTGATCAAAGTTTAAGTCATACTGTGTATCGTAAAGTAAAACTGATAGGTTCCTCAATGGTAACTCACAGCATCATCCTCAATAGTTAGCTACCGTAGGGAACTTTTTATTTCAGAAAGCACAAAGCATTTGTGAGAATCAACATCTGATATAGCTATCAGCTTAGCAGCTTCAGCATGTCAAGCAAGTACTGCAGGGTAACAAACTGCATGTACCACGCCCCAGTCACAAAAAACGGGTCAAGCCTACTATAGTCGAGCGTTAACCTGCTATACTTCCATACATGAAAGGTGTCACAGGCTAGATTAGAAGGATTTTGAAGCGAGCTTCTATCAATAAGTACTTACTTTAAGCCGCCTAAGAAGATCAATCGATTCTTAAGACCTGTCAAGTATAATATCCCTTTTCAAGTTGCTGGACTAGCTAATGTGACTCTCATATATCGGTCAGACGAAGAGGAGCATAGGAACTCGCGTTAGGGAACATGTTGCTTAAGCATAGAAGCGAAAATAATTCTGCAATATGTAAACATGCGTTAGGACGACCCAAGCATTACATAAGATTTGACAACCCAAAATTACTTGCGGTTGAAAAATCATTCTTAGAATGATACGCGAGGCTATTGAAATAAAATAAAAAAACTCCGATATTTAATAGAGATGAAGGTTGGCATACAAGTACCACCGGCTTGGAATCCAGTAATTATTCAAATAAAATGTCAATCCAGATCACACATTGCAAAACCAAAATATACAGTTAGTTAGTTCTGCAAATATTAAATCAAAGGGAGCAATTCACTTTACTTGGCAGAGTTTTGTTTCGCCAGTTCTTCTCAGACAGGACTCACAAAGTTGTAACTGGTGGTAGCAACAACGATCGCGTAAACCCGGCGCATATCCACTACGCCACTGAGCACCGTGTTTTGTGACAGTGACGGTGTAAATAAGATACGTCTACCTTTGCGATTATCTAGTTTCTGGTTTACAAGTCATGATCACTATACTGTGGTATTGAATATGTAGCGACATCTATCTGAGCCCGCTAATATCACTACGAGTTCAAGTTACTTAGAATAGTCACAAGATGGTGCCGCTACACCTGCATCGCGCTGATTTAGTTTCGCCATACCTTAAGACATGTATCACTTCCAAACTACATTGATTCGATCGCGGTACCCGAGTTACCAATTACCAATTAAAAACTTGATTGGAGGGAGACAATTCCCCTTTTTCCCTAACCAGTTGCTAGGTACCTTTAAGTAGGACTTCATTTTTACAAATATCCTAAGAAGTAGATATATTATAGATGCTATAGATGCTATCATAAATCAAAAATCGACATCAAGTTAAGTTTTATTCATAAATCTTAAATCTATTTCCGGCTGAGATTGGCGAAGCAGTGTGTAATACGCCTTACGTAGGTATTATATTGAATCATTCAGACACCAAAGCTTTTGTTTGTCGGTCTGCACACCCCTTTCTGCACGGTTCCAGTCGAGTGGTTTCCATGTGTTTGCTCAATTTAATTGCTACTCAGTCATGGGGTATTCATCGGATGAAATCATATTGCGATTGTCTGTATTCATTCTATTCGCCTGCACATTGAGTACATGGGTAGGAATATTTCATTCTAAGAATGAAATGTCTGGTTAGAATACCATAGATGCCTTCAGTTTTTTTAAAGTTTGAGGGTCTGCGAGTCTGACTGCTGTAAATGGTGACCAACTGTTTCTAAAGATTTAATCTTTATACCCACGTGATTAAATATTAATAAAATATTCAGGTATTTTTTCTTTCATAAAATGAACTATTTTATCGTCTGTCTGCACAAACGTCCTTTAAAGTGACATTAGCGATACAAATTATATTCAGAACATTTGTTGTACCTTAAAGATCGTATGTGCAATTGAGTGTTAAGGTAATATCCATGAAATCGATGGGAAAATGCATTACTGCATATATGGCCTGGTGGGATTCAAGACATAATATTTTATAGACAGAATAGCAGCTTTTGGCGTATGCACTAACCGCTATGAATTAATGGATAGTGAATTTAGAATGCTCAGTTCCAATTTTAATTATTTTTAACTTATTCTTCTATGGAACAAAATATCATAAATATAATAAAACTGAGATAATATTACAACTATTCTAATAAACTTATGGGAGTTCCTGTAAAGCCTGAAAAATAAACTTAACTTTTTAATCAACATAAAACATAGTTTAGTCTCTGTTGGGAATAATCTTGCTTGGTTTACTATCAATATTTAGTGGCGCTACTTAGGTACCATAGAGGATTTAAGTGATAGAGTAACCTGTATAATATAACTTATTTATTTAATTTAATTAGGTCAAAAGAAATCGTTCTCTTCTAATATTAAGCAACCACATAGAATTTTCGAAATAATACCATCATTTTATTTTGAGGTGAATGTATTATGGTTTTTATCCATTCCTAATATAGGTTATATGTGGTCATACCCTGGGTCTACCCTCCCAGTGGCGCTTGGTCAAACAGTAGCGGCACATCCACTAAAAATCTAAGATAGCCTCAAATACCAGATGGTAAATAAGTTACCCTCTGCAGGTTCAATATAAGACTCAGGAACATTTAAGTCTTACTCCCAGACAGGACGGGTAGTGGAATACCAAGCTGTCTCGCAAACTTTTCGAGAAGTCCCTATATCAAATCGAGAAAGAAAGCGATATCTATAAAAACGAATTATTGTTTTTATTATATGCTATGATAAAAACATTTTATATGTTTTTTATTACACGAGTGTGTCGATTTTTCGCTTCTCGAATTTTTAAAGTATTTTTCTACTTATTGAATATTTACTTCAATGTATTTATACAATGTAACCGTAAATAATGCAAAAATTAATCTTTTTTCAATTTCTTGATCTTTTTTTGTAGTTCTAATCATTTTGTATACTATTTTGAAATGTTAGCAAGTTACGGCAGAGCCGACAATACGCTTCTTTCTTAGACCGGTTGCTCCTGGAATAGCAATGACATGGACTATTTTTGTGTCAAATATTTTAGTTTTACATATCTATGTCGATAATATTTTAATACTCAAAATGTAACTAATGTTTTATAACATAATATTCAAATATTAATTAATATACAAATTGTTGGTGAACTACAGAAAGGAATTACTTGGTAAATTTGAAAGCTCTTTAAGATTTCATAACTGAATTAGTGAGAGCTTTCGCCTGCTTTGCAAATAGTTGTGGAGTTGAATGCCATTACATCTTATGCTGTCAAACTACATAATAAAAGAATTGTCGTTCTCAATATTACATTAAGAATGCAAGTTTTATCAAATTCTAATATAAGGATATCTTACTATTTTGTTTTATCTAGTAAAAAGAACTGTGTGGTAAAGGATAGGAACACAAAGTAATAAATATTTATGTCAGCATTGTTTTCTGAGAAATATATTACACTAATATTAATCTTCAGGTAGATAATATAGTAGCATAATGCAAGAAGTTGAGATGCTTTTGAGACACAATTATTTTATCCATAATAATGGAGACCCAGGGCTTATGAGTCCTATGTATTATAAATGTTTTAATATAAGTGGCGTCTCCATACCATCTCTAGCATATCTCGTCTCACGTTATCTTTTACAGGTAGTACGGTTTTATTTAATACGCCGCGTTATCAACTAGGTTAATAGGATACTTACAGCAAACTCCAGCCATAGCTTTTTCACTTTTCATTTGTTATTAAGCGATATTTGATATTTATCGAATATCTTGATAAAAGATTTCTTCATAAATATTTGAGGGTTTATTTATAGGTTTTACGTCATTCCAATTTCATGTTTTAAAATTACACACGGCTTTACACAGACTATATATATCTCACTTCTTATAGAACTTTGCTATTAACAGAGGTCTACTTACGGTGGTGGTGTATAGCGTGACGTACGGTTGTGTGTACATGGCCACATGCAAATGCATCAACAACACAAATTGCATTAAATCTATATTCTCTGAATTAACAAAGAATAATGGAAGTAACATTTTGTCATTTATTCCTAGACTTAAGGGTATTCGGTTACGGATTTTGCCATTTAGATTGTAAGGTAATATATATATATATATATATATATATATATATTTATAGGAAAATCTATTTAACTTTATCTTTTTGTGTATTTTATTTAGTGTTTCAAATTATAAAGAAGTATATACAGTTTTGTTATTACCATTAACATATATTTATTTTTATTATGCGTAATGTTCTTTAACATGGGCGCTTTGGTGACTATTATACTACTTACGGCAGAATATCAGTAATTTGCTAGCTATGTGGGCAAATCGTATACTGAGTCTTGCTCCTGTTGCATTGCTGCACACACAGCCGACATAATATTACTTATTCTTCTTTTTTTTCTAATGCGTTATAATCTTTTTGATTTGTTTTAGTGTACTATTATTATTAATTTGACGACCAAATAGTTACCTATTGCCTTAAAAAACAAAGGGAATATAACATGTTACGAAATTATTATATTTTCACAGTACTGTATCCCATCTTGGGGCTGGAGAATTTTTAAGGCATTTTTCGTTATGATTGTTACGAAATATTGCGTTTTTAATTTTGTCAACGTTAGAGTTTAATAGCGTACACAATTGAAGTCACAAGAAAGTCGAATGAATGGATAAAAAATATTTCTATGGATGGACGAAAAAATGTTCAATGACTGACTAAAGCTTTATTTGTTTTTTTACAAGTTTTTAAGTAGATTTAGTAGCCATATATTTTATACATTTAGCATCCCGACCAGGTGCAAATCAGGACGGGCCCTAAGACCCTTGGAAATCGGGACGTCCCACACAAATCAGGACACTTGGCAACACTATTTTAGGCAATTTATTCCAATTATTGCGTTATTTTATGATATATATTTAACGATCATTTAGCTGTTTGAACGGCTAACAGAATTTGAAGCATCAATATTAAATACTTTTGTTGATACAGACACAATCTGATTTGTACGTTGCAGCCGCCAGTAGTCACGCACGCAATGTTGCTTTTTGTATTTTAGTAGGGTTTATTTTATAAGTAGGGTTGTCACTACTATTATGCAACATCAATTGACATAAAAAAAATAATACTTCATATCTTCAAAGTACTGAAACTTATAGTGTTCTCTAACAAAAAATAATTATTGCAATACCACGTCTAGTTTGCGAGATGTATGTGGGCAATACCAAGTCTAGTTTGTTAGATATATGTGAGCAAACATATAGACAGACATAGATAAAGTTTAGATTTACGTACAGACCATATATTAATACTATGCTATTCCACAGAAATTACATACATACACTTCGAATTGATACCCCCCATCTTTTTAAATCGATTGAAAATCTAAAAGTTAGTTATACATGTAGGGTAAGTGTAAATAAGATCTGGCAAGCGTCTCACGAACACACAAGTAATATACAATATATAGCTATTAAGTGCGGTTGTCGTGTCGTATGTTATTAGAGGGTACGCGTCTGAAGATCTGACGAGTGGTCATAAGATAAGAGGTTCGGTATTTTTATTTTTTTACATAATAATAAAATCTCCTTCTTTCTCCTAAATTTAGGTCATTAGCTTTATATGAGTATTTTCCAACAATACAATAAAAATAGGTTGTGCTGAGCATATTTTAATGTGGCGAATAATGTGGCGAGAAACACTGGTTTATAATAAGAATAAGGGCCAAATTGGTTTTCATTGGCAGGAATTCGAAAAACCTTTTACGCTCAAGTTTCTTACAACATTTTTCAATGCTTTTTGCGAGAAAATAAAACAAATATATAGGTTAATAAAACTAAGTATGTATTAAAGGTAAAAATTATTTGTTAAAATTAAACGTGGTATTTGAACATGTTTTCGTGTCATACATTTTTATTTGAAAATATTCGTTCTAGGCTCGTTGAAATACTTTTGCCTCTAAAGTTTGATATATATTCATAAAATTTTTTTAAATTTCTTTGGTGCTCGGCCAAAAAAAAAAATAAAAAAATACTTTTAATCACATGTGCAGTAAAGGATTTCAGTACATTTTTATTTAACACGTTTTTAAACCTTCACTTTCGGTGTTTACAATGGATTAAAAAAATAGCGCTTTATGAGCAACTGCATTAAAAATAAGTTTTTTAATTATAACTATGTTATTCTAATGTTATAAAAATGTAATGTTCTAGTTTAGCTATTGATATTTATATTTATAATTAGATGTGCAATTTATACATAAAAACCGTTTCATTGATATAATATAAACTTAATTTATTTTACTTTATACATTGGTAATATACAGTGATAGTAATGGGTCTCTTGAGTTAAAAAAATACAGAAAAACCATTTTTAAAATCATGTCCATATTTTTATGCACAGAAAATGTAATGATTACTCTATTAACACCGCTTATGATCCGCACATTCCTATCAATAACTCAAGCAAATATATTTTAAATACAAAAAAAAAAAACAAATCCATTGTGTATTAATAAGAGTTTAGCCGTTATTTGCATGTTCATATTACAAATGAATAAAAATGCTAATACGAATAATCTGCAAGAGGCCAACCCTGCTTCTATCATATATCAAAAACTGCGCACGACAGGACACAATCCGGCCGGTCATTGTTTTTATTCATGCGACTCGCGAGGGACAACCCTGAATATTACATCGCTCTTATGTTTGAATGGACGTTACATATTACGTACGCAAAAGTGGCATCGTTCAAAACAATTTCTGAAAGTGCGTTGTATATCATCATTGTTCATTCTATCTCCTACTCTTGCTAATATTATTATTTTTAAATAGAGAAGATGACGTTAACGCATCAGCTCTTTTTTGTAGCATGTATAGTAAAAGTCAGTATATATTCAAGCGTCAACTAAATATCATTATGAAATCATTATCTATCTGTTTATTTAACTTTTATCGCAATACAGGAAATAGCGAACTTAATGCAATTAAGCATTCTCTACCAAACAACCAGTAAGGATGTCTTATAGAAAACACTACGGGCGAAAAAAACATTGGATTTAATAAAGTGATATATTTACTTAAAATATACATAGACATATAAATAAATCACATACAAGGGGCTTATTTGCCAGATTCACGAACGGGTCTCTTAAATATAATTTTGTTAGGATTTTTCTAATGTTAGGGGTTTATTTGAATATTGTAAATTATTTTAAGTAATTTAATATGATATATTACATTATAATCTGACAGCGATCTTCTTTCTATTAGCAATAGAGTAACATCTCAAGGCCCAATTACGTACTCTAGTTAAATAAATAATTGAGTACAAGCTTCTCCTATGAAGAGAAGCAGAGAAATTCGGCCATAATCTCCGATTTGGATCCAGTGCCGATTAATGAGTAGCTAATGACTGCAGATACAGCAGCGACCAAAGTCTATAATATGCCTTTCGTAGTACGGAAAGCTTGCGAAAATAACTTTTGGTCATTTATTTGAAAATTCAACACTGCACAACTAGTACAATTGCTGAACCAGGGCGCTATCGAGCTGCTAAATTAGGAAAACAAAATTTCCAATACCAAAATATCACAATGCTCATCTGCAATTACTAAATGCACAGTAAAATGTATTTATATGATGCCATTTTGCTGCGAAATTAATATTCTGCTTGCTAGGTTAGTATGAGAACCCAAATTGTAAATATGAAAATTATTAACTACGTGATTGTATGTCATTTTATATTTGAGAAAGAATCTGGTTGAATAAGCTTTATATAAAGGTTTATAAAGTTTATATAACCACATGGACGGAATAAGAACAAAAAAGAATCAGATCTAAGTTTGATCATCATCATCATTAGCTAATGTTCCCACGGTTAAGCACAAGCCTTCCTTAAGGATGGAATCTAATAGAGAAAACGTACCAGATGCAACTACTCAGACACAGGGCTGATTGGTGAGTGTTAAATGCTGCCGATGCAGTCGCGATTAACGGCTTCATTTCCCTCCTGAAGCACGGAGGAGTTTGAGATAATCAATTGTGGATTATCCTACGATCGATCCATGCGAATGTTGCTAACTGAACCACTATGCCACCAAGCTGCTGAAAGTTTATTTCATGTAAGCGTTGATTATAATTATCACGATACACAAGACACTTGGTTTTACCCCAAGCAGCACAGTTTTAACTTTGTAGTGTTAAATTTTATCACGTTTTGTGTCTCTTAATTCGAAGTAGCTTACTAATTTTGTATAGCACCAATTAAAACAACACTCACGTATCTAATCACATTAATATTTTAATAATAATGTGATTTACGTGTGTGGGAACGTACGTGAATAGCTTGTTAGTTATGTATTACTAACGTCTTGTTCTGGAAAGCCTACCAAGTTTCATGAGGGTAGATATTGTCAAAGTAATTAAGTTGCTTACAACATACGGAATTGGAAGTTTAGTATTATACCTACATAACATAATATACGACTACAAGATCTTTGTAGCATGTTTTTGACAGTATTTAGGTGTCGTACAGTTTACAAATCTATGAAGTCTTGGCCAGATATATATAAACTAAACCAAAGAAACAATTTTCAATGACCCATTCAGCAAAAATATTATGTTTTTGCAATATACAAACATACATAAAAACAAAACTGTCAGAAGAAAAAGTTTAGCTGTCGGAATTACTCTTTATATCTTTATTTCTAAACAAGGTTTATATTCAAAGGTGCAGTAAATTTTTCATGGAGTTTATAACGCGATCAAAATTTATATATTTATCGTCATGTTCCCGTATGGAATGCCTAATAAATTCTCTCGGAACATATAGGAATATGACAATACCATAATGACTTCAAATCGAATACGAAGTTAAACGTACAGGCTCCCTTCAAACCTTTGCCAATTTGACGCAAGATTGATTCGATTGAGTTCCCGCCATTTCCATTCTCTGTGCATCCGGATAATACTTCAAGTGGTTCTCATCGTACCCACCAGATCACACGGAACTTCCCACACTTTGATCTTGTTCCTACATTCTTCTTGGTAGGAAATGCATCGATATACGTTTAGAGGTCTTCCATGACTGGACGCTTTTATGTCTCTTGGCGTTTGAGGATTCGCAGATCGCCTTGAATCAGACCCCTTTAGGGCGTGAAATTGAATCTTGTTGCGGGTGGAGGGTGTACAGAAAACTTAAATATTTAAGGGGAAATTACCATCCAGAGGGCCAACAACGACTCGGAGGTGAGGTATTAATTTTACGAGCCCCATTGTAACGTTATACGTATGAAGTCGTTAAGTTTTAGCAGTCATTTGTAGACAGGATTTAGGTTTGGGGTCGGTGGAGTTGTGACTTTCGTCGGGTGCAATTTGAATTAATTAAAATTAGCACCGTTTTGTGGGCCTTACATAAGTCCCTTGTGTGTGACGTCAGCTGATGAGATTATGTTGCCATTCGCAAAAGTTTCAATCTGATATGCAAGTAAATTTATTTTGAGCGGTCTTAAGAGTTATTCATTTTTGATAAGACTTTCAATTCAAACATTGAAGGGAATCAAAATATAATTAAAGCAGAATGTCATTGTTTGCCGTTCTTATATTTTAACTAGATAATGAGATCTTATCTTTTGATATATATGAAATAAAATCATTGATTTCTGAAAAAAACATAGGTAATGAGGCGTTTAAGGTGACAAGTTACATACGAATAGGCTTAGACCATGGACTTATGTTTAGATGGTAAGCCGTGCATCATATATACTGTGCTTGATGCAAGACGACCGGAAAATCGAAACACAAATTGAATTGCATGATGCAATTAAAAGCGCCCTAGTAAAGACATCTATACAAAGGAAGTAAAGCAATAGGATAATAACACTTCTGTCAGCGTCATCTTAACCTCTTTCATAATGGTCGTGAAACTGTAAAACAGGTTCATAAGATTGTTGAGCAAAATCTTGATATCTGGAACTCTTCTGTGGTTCAGAATCTTATTTTTTTTTATGGGATATGGGGCAGACGAGCCGACGGATCACCTGATGGTAAGTGATTACCGACGCCCATGGACACCTGCAACACCAGAGGGGCTACAAGCGTGCTGCCGGCCTTGGAGGAAAGGGTTGAGGGGTAGAGGGAAGGGAATAGGGAGGGGTTGGGCCTCCGGTACCTTCACGTCGGTTTCCTGTGAGGCCGTGGTATCACTCCGGTCGAGCCGGCCCTTTCATGCCGAATGGGCAGGCTCGACCGAATATCGAATATCGCAATTCTTTCCAAAGGCGTTCGATTGTAATGGCGATTTATGGAACTATATAACTTTTAAAGTAGCAATCGCGTTTGGAAAGAATGACAATTTGATTGGTTAAAAAACATAATAAAAATTAAGTTAAAAAAGTCGAAATTACTGTAAAGCGAAAAATGCTTGAAATCTAGAGCAATTTCAAATGAAAAAGATGAATGCAAACTGCAAGTTTTCGATGGGTTTCACTAAGTTTCTTGGTGATTCATATCATGATTCAGTGACAGTATTATTTGCAGATGACACCTCTTTACTGTTTAAAGTTGAGAGGGGTAATAATTGTTTTGACGATGTAAATTAAGCTCTCGACAATGTTCTACGGTGGTTTGATAATAATAATTTAAAGCTCAATTCAAGTAAAACGAAATGCATAAAGTTTGCATAACCTATCGACAAAGTTCCTTGGTATTACACTAGATTCCCGACTGCAATGGGATCCTCATTTTGATAGCTGTCAAGTAGGACCGAGTTCCTGCAGCTTTTTCTGTTAAGAAAATTAGACTCTTGACAAATATTGAAACGGCAAGATTGGTATATTTTAGTTATTTTTATAGTGTAATGGTATGGTATATTGTTGTGGATTCTGCGACTAGCATTCAGGATATTTTTATTCTACAAAAGAGAGCTGTCCGTGCTATATATAATTTACAGTCCTAGGGAATCATTTAGAGAAATATTTAAAGAAATAAATATTCTGACTGTGGCCTCTTAATACATCTATGAGAATATTATGTACACAAGAAACATAACGATTCCTTCACAAAAAAGTAGTGTTATAATCTTAACACAAGAAATAAAAATAAACTCTTGCCGTTCCAAGCTTCAGACTTCAAAAAACCAGAGGATCATTTCTGGGTAAATGTATTGCTATGTTCAATAAAGTTCCACAAAATGTAATTGACCTACCCATAAATAAATTTCAAATTCATGTAAAGAAGTATACTTATGAGTAAAGGCTATTATAAAGTTGATGATTATTTTAAGGACCGCAATGCATGGAGTTAATAGCCTCGCTCTGTTCTATAACGATTAATTATAGGTATGTACCAACCTATGTCCTACAGACTTTGAAACTTGTATTTATTATTGTTCAATATATGTATTATTTTGGTAATGACATGATTTATGTAAATGTCATTACTTATAAAAAGCTGGTAAGTTTCTTTCGCTGGTTCTTCTTTGTCAGCTAAAAGACGTCCTGAACAAGTGGTAGGGGAAAAAATATTTTTGGACGATTCAAAAGTGCTTGTAACAAGCTTACTTGAATAAAACATTTTCATTTCATTTCATTTCATTCATTCTTAAAGCGACTGCAATTTTAACAGTTACATAATGAATTGCGATAGATTTTAAAATTAGACAATTAGCCATGAGGGCATGAAAACAATAGCGTTAACAAATAAGGATCGATTATAAGTAACGATAAATAGATTTCATTTAATTGACGATACGTTTGTTTTGACTTCAGCAACATTGTGACCGGGTTCTATCTAAGGGGTCGTCACGTAAGCGAGGGGTCCCGTTCGATCCCAGGGGAAGTCAATTTCATTAATACTGCGGTTGTTTCTTACCTCCCCTTTACTAGAGGGTAGACGTACATTTTTAAGTATATTAACCGTAGCCTGCTGTTTTGCTGCAATGAATTAAGCCAGGAAACTTAAGACAGGATATAAAAAAGTTTTTAGCGAAAGTAAAGTACTGGTATTATACGTTTTTCTTTGGTCTATTTATAAATATACGGTTTGTGATATATAAAATGTGTCCAAACATTTATACTAATAGTAAAGAGGAAAGAGTCGACTATTTGTTTGTTTCCGAAACTACTGGATCGATTATGAAAATTAAAAAAAAAAACAAGAAGCTACATCATATGCGAGTGACATTTGTTATATTTACACGTGCGAAATCGCGGGAACAGCTAGTTTAGTATAAAAGGTCGTATAAAACAAAAATTATTGAAATGTATTTTCTAAACTATTGTGTATCTTACTATACAATTGTCAGTAAAATAATATAAACTAGTGTATTTAACTATAATCTTGGAAAGTACATCGTTTCTGCACCATAAAAGTAAGTTAAGTGTTTATTTTTACGAAAGATGCTTACAAAGATGAAGTATTGCGTCTGAAACATATTTTTCACATAAAGAAAAGAGAGAGGAGTAGGAATTTTTAGATGTAATCCTGAGAGATTACCAAAGAATAATTTCAAAGTTGAGAGGGCATTAAAGAAAATTGTTTAAGAAGTTTTTGCTGTAAAAGTGTATCCATTAGGATTGTTTTAACTTAACCACGATATGGTTACACCTGGTTACAATAATAAATAAAGTGAAATAATTCCGTTTTCGTAGGTGAATTTCATCAAAGTCGCTTTTTTCTCATTTCGGTGGATTGTAATTGTGAAAATAACTCATTATTATAATTTCTGTTATCATTAATATTTGGAGAATTCCACGAGCCCGTAAAAAAACTATAAACTTATAATGGCTAGTTGACATCTTTTTTATATCATAACTATATAAGTCCATTAATGTTTGTGAAATAATGTAGAAGTAACAGCATGTCTGCGATTGTTAGTTTCGGATATACGGTGTTATTTCTGTGAAACTGCTGCTAGTCGGCCGAAAACGCTCCCTCCAAATGCAAGATACTAACGGCCGGTTTCTGAATTGAGAAAAGCACAATATCTCAACTGATTACTCTCAATAACTTAAGTTTTTTATGTTTCATATGGCAAATAGTCCTAGTTTTATCAAATCGCTATCAACTGATTATTAAATTTTCTTAAATCTGTAATGAAAACATGTTTAAATGAAGTTTAAAATGGCTTAAGCACGGCTCGAGACGTGCTCAACTTCAGATTCTCAATACAGAAACTGAGTGTTAGTGACGTCACACAGTGCTAAAGTCGAAAAATGTGTGGGCGTCTGGGCAATATTTGTTATATCTTTGTTATTTGTATATGAAAGTTGTAACATTTTATGTATGTGATTTAATGCCTTATGTATTTTAAATTTTTTGTAGTATATTTTACGTACTTTTGTCAATTTTTCAAAGCGTAATATTCTCCAAATAAGTGACTTAAAATTTGTTACATATTTATAAGTGAAAATAGTTTCTGTATTTTCACTTATAGGACAAGCTTATGTCCTTGATATGTGTGCCAAATATTTTTGTAACAGCGAAAAGGTTATTGACTTCATAATTTCTATAATTTGGATGTCATTAAAATACAATGATTTTAAAATAAAATATTTCATTCCAGCGAGCAACTCATTAATTGTAGTGGCGCTTTAAACAGGTAATATCTTTTATCTAATAATACGAGATAGATAAAAGATATTACCTGTTTAAAATGCCACCGCAATAAATCAGTTTCATTTTATCATTTGATTTTAATGACACCCAAATTATATAAATTATTAAGTCAATAACCTTTTTCGCTTTCAAACTTCCTAAATACTATTGTTCTAAGTCACTATGTGATTTCAGGGTAATATAGAAAATTAGCTTCTCCGACAGCGCCCGCGTGGTGGTGTTTAGGATACCGTTTAGTGGGATAAAGAAGTAGCCTATACATTTATCCACGCTTAGAATTAAATTTAAATTAATTTGAATGAGGTTCATATGACACGGATATAATTACAATGTCAAATAAAATCCTATTAATCTTATAAATCTGAAAGTTTCTTTGTTTGGATGTTTGTCGGTCAATCACGCCGAAACTAATGAACAAATTTTGATGAAATTTGGTTTACAGACAGGGTATTAGCTGACTTAGATAAAAGGATACTTTTTATCCCACTAAACATTTCCCTAGGGACCACGCGGGCGAAGCCGCTGACGAAAGCTAGTAATTTATAAGTAAACAACAATCCTCTATACAAACTTCCACTCCCTTTTCATTTCTTTATTGCTGTTGTTCAGGATAAAATATATCCTTAGTCCAACGCATATGATGTAACTTCCCAAAGCTGAAAGAATTTTTCAAATAATCAAATAAATGAAACATAACTTTTTCATCGCGTTTGTATTTAGTTTTATTGACATTTCGGACAGGTTTCATGTCCACAAAAGAATAAGGTTTTGATTGTCCTATTGATTAAAAGTATAGCTAACTTTATTTATACAAAAAACCTATAAATTTTATATAGAACAATTATGCAAACCTGAACGCGGCACCGACTCGCCCCCGGCCGGCCTGTTTTCACTTAAAGATTTGTGTTATAACATTGACTGTGAAATTATTGTCCTGTTCCGTATTCATTTCTCAAGTTTTAAACGAAAAATATAGATAAGGCCGTAATATATCTTATCCTAATCTAATTACCTAATTTTTTAATTTTAATCAGTATTTTGTGAAGCGTTGATATGAGCGTATTTTATTGATAAATTTAGTAGTTATTATCGGCAAGTGAGGCATAACACACATAATGGCGAGTCGTTATTTAATCTTTAATATTTTCCTATTATATTTGATGCATTCCGTCAGTGGATTGCAAAACGGGAAAGTCAAAATTACCGTCGGAACCACAGCTGGTTGTGGTGATACAGTCGCCTTTATTCGAGATCAATTGAAGCCTACTTTTGAACTGTACGAGGAGTTCTTGGAGATCGAATATGTGCCATGGGGGAGAACGCAACGGGACGAGAACGGAGTATTCACCTTTTGCCAGTTTAATCCAAGTAACTGCTGGGCCAACCGCATGCACAGGTGCTCTCTAAACTTAATTGGAAATAATCAGACTAGACAACTCGAGTTTATGTCATGTGAGTTTTCTTCGCCTTTTCCGGGTTTCCTACAAGAAAGTTACGCCTGTGCTAGATCGGTAGGTTTGAACGTCGTCGCAGTAGATTATTGTTTGAACAATCCACATTTGGATACTTTAGATGACGAAGCACAAGCGGCTGCTGTCTTACCAGTGGAAAAAATCAATTTTATCCCATACATAATCATTAATGACGACATCAGTGTCGATGTACATGAGCAAAGTAGACAAAGACTATCCAGTGTCGTATGCTTCCTGTTAGCCGAAGATCCAACGACGGGGATAACTGCATGCCAAATCTAAACCAATGACCAATTTAGCTGTATCAAAGTTTTATCATCAACGTGAACGCTCCAATCGCCAAATTGTAAAGTTTTTATCTTAGCTGGCCTCCAAGCTTGATTTGCCGATTTTGGGATTTTGCGAGCTAAATGTCAAACTTTTGCCGCCTCGTAATCGACGAACTTGTGCAATTGGACAATCGCCGAGCGCAGATACGGCTAATGGTGGAGTAATTTTTGGTGATACGAATTGTAATGACAGCATTTGTTCCATTAACATTTTCTGAATGTATTATATAAATGTCAGTTGAATACTTGTCAGTTTTGAGGCCTTATTTGCGATATTTTTTTTGTTAACATATTTTAATCTTTGTATTAAATTCTAAAGTGTTTTCTGTTGAAACAATAAAAGTTATAATGTTTTCCTTTGGCGTTTATCAAACTCAACTCCTTATTCTGAAGGACTCTCCTCCTGTCTTATGGTGGACACAAATGGCTTTTTGAATGTTTTTCTAAACAAATATTAGTCTACTTAATAAATCTACAAATACTTAACCGTAGCAATTTCAACTAAGTTGAAGGTACAAGTAATTATAAAATAATTTTGAATCGTTTGAATATATGACTACAAATTACTTGAAACATTTGTCAAAAGGACAGTTGTCTGCTTGTTTAATTATTATCATGTATGCGAAACATTTCTGGTACCCAAAACAATTGAAATGTTTTTTAATCTAGCTATATAATATCAAAGGGTAATAGGGTAATTAATTAGAGCAACATTTTTTTAGCGACATTAAGATATTTTGTCACCATAAATAGTAATCACTATAATTTTTTAGTTTGCCTCGATAAATTATGAACTATTAAAGGTAAAAGTTAGATAGGATCACACATAATACTGTAGATATTAGAGGATAGATATAGCCCAATAGCACATCACTCGCCTCTAAAGGCAGACCAGATGATTGATCAACATCAAGACATTGCACGCTCCTGATTGTTAAAATTTGAATGGGCCCCGACTGTGGGTCGTTCTGTTCTGCATTAGAATTTATGGTTTGTTTTATGTGTGTATCGATTATAAAACTATTTCAATTGTGTAGTTATTTAGTATTACTTAACAGAATTCTTAACTACTGGCCTTTTATAAGCTAATTTGTTCATTTTTTTCTTAAAATTCGTCTTTACGCTGTTGGGTTTTTTATTTTTCTTTAAATTATTTATTTTTATTTTATACTTTTAGTTACGATTCGTTGACTTCGTTATAAGATGGTAAATTCTAGTCATTACATCGAGGGAGTTAATATCGTTTGTCAAACAACTTTAAATCGTTAAATATCCTAAACTTTTGTTTAAAATGAAAAATGATAAAAGGAACCTAAAGATGATTTTAAAATACCTATTCAACGACACCCCACTTGACATAGTACATCTTTATTTTTCATTTTGACAATATGACTGGTTGTCGGTGTGGTGAATTTTGATTACTGTCATGTCTTTGGTGACACTCGCTAGGTTAAGACGAATCGATTGACGTAAGAATCATCAAAATCGGCCAACGCTTTTGATCTCTAGAACGTCACATATAAAGATATATTTCTTTTGGTCACTCATTAAAAATCATGTTAATTTTTAGTTAGTTAAAATCATCATAGATTACAGTTTTGTGCTAGTCACCGGATGTTTACCACTTAGATGTTTATCTCTTTATATATATTTTTTTAATTATAGATATATATCTTGTTCACTCTTATCGATATTCATATGATATATTTATTATTGATATCATTGAAGCAGTACGTTTCAAAAAGCAAGTTTATCAAATATAGGATCTTCTTTTGATAATAGGCACGTGCATGTACCTACGATGTATACAGCACACTAACCTTCGAAGCAATATTTTAGGATATATCATAACTGTTGGGTTGAGTTGAGAAGCTCGATGGCGTAGTGGATAAGCGCTGCGGCCCATGATCGTTGTTGTTAATCAACTTTCGCAAGGTTCGGTCAAGGGATGAGTGACTAATATTATCTCGAGCTACTCCTTGCTTAGGAAGACATGTTAAGCTATTAGTCTCGGTGGTGTTTGCAATCGTTAATATCCCCCAATCCGCATTGGGCCAGCGTGGAGGGTGAGGCCAGCTCCTTGACCATCCGTAAGGAAGACCTGAGCCCCTGCAATGGGGATATCAAAGGATGATGATGTCATAACATAAGTACATTTTTTTTACCAACCGTACAGGAATTTGAATGAAATAAGAACTATTACTAGTTTAATATGTATATTCAGTAAGTCTGATAATAGGTTGTTATCTAACTGATAAGGGTTCACCATAAATTTCTATGGTAAAACAACATATCCTGGATCAGCTGGTACTACTATAAAATTATATGTGTTATAAAATATGCTGACAACAATAAACTTTACCGTCCTGTTATATAAAAAAGCGTAAACATTGTATTTGGTTTTAACAATAATAGAAGAGAAGACTTGAGATATGTTGACTTATTTTAGTTGGATAGTTGCTTAAGCCTGGTACTAAAGTTAATTTATACAAATAAAAGAAGTTGGAGTATCTGTTTGTAATATTAATGTACTTAACCGCTTATTATATGTTGCAAGGTGGGGAATGGTCAAAGTCAAAGTCAAATAATCTTTATTCAAATAGACTTCTTTAAAGGTACTTTTGAATCGTCCAACATTTTTTTCCCTACCACTCGTTCAGGACGTCTCTTGGCTGATAAGAAGAACGAGTAAGAAACTCACCAGCTCTAACAGGAGTAATAATAATAATAATAATAAATATTCTTTATTGCACAATAGAAAAGAGACAAATATACAAAAATCTTACGCAAATATTGTACAATAGGCGGACAGACATAGGGAGAAATGACATTCACAATCATTGGACATCATTGTAAATAGAGAGTAATGACATTCACAAAAATCATGTCGTTACCAGATTAATACATTACAAATAGAGAGAAAAAAAAAAAACTATGGTCTTAAAATGATAACATAATAATTTAATAATAATGGAAACAATATGGTATTGGTAATAGCTAAGTGGATGTTAATTTTCATGGGGTATATTATGGGGTGGTTATTTTGTTTGCACTACCGTAATCGTTTGTAAACGACCACCCTGATCACCCCACTGGTGCATTGTGCAGGACATTATTTATGTCCACACTTTTGTGGCAAGCGGGAAAATGTTCAAATATAAAAGTTGCTGTTTTTTTGTTGACCAAAGGCGAGGTATTCGATAATATAGTTTAAAGACTTTAAACTTCGGTCGGTAATAAATAATATCCTTTCTGTAATGATATCAATCATTCATTCATGATTCTGAATTTCAAATAGACGATTATGTAGGTAGACTCTGTAGAGTCGCGTTACAAACAAGAGTAATCCGTTGGATTTGCTATTGTGTATCTCAAAGGTATTGCTAACCTTTGAGATATACAATACACAAAATATACAGACTCAAGCCGAGAAGACCCGAGAACAACCGAACTCATTCCTTTATATTTCTTGTCGCTGGCGAGACTTCTCGGCGTGTGTCTGTACGGCTTTTAAAGCTTCACTTAAAGAAAAAAGTTTATACTGTCAAATTGTCACTCATACAAAGTATTTTACTTATCCTATTAAATCTGATTCATATGTTTATTTGATCAACCAATACTATATTCTTATAGTTACTATTACTTACTCGTCTTATTAAACGCTTATTTTTCAACTACGGCCGCTGAAATAATGCGTTAATAACATATATAAACTCATTTAATCTAACGATAGATTTTTTTGTGTTTTTCTACCTCACTACCAAATAATGAGAAACAAAATCGTCAATTGACATTGTATCAAACTATACTAGTTTGGTACTATAGGTTCTAAATTTATTGTTGGATAACTATAATATTCTAAATCGACAATACTATGTTGCAAAGTTATGTCAGTTCTTTATTTTTGTAGTGATGTAACAAAAAATAACACGATTGTAACAAAACATATCGTAGTATTATAATAGGTGGGTAATATGAAGTGATAAATATATCTTACTAATGATAATTTTACGCCACCAACTCAAACTAATTAGAATCTGATTAAACTTAATCATTTATCACCAAATGTTTTGTCAGATATATTTGAATACCTAGTAGATTTTTCAAATGATTATTTCTAAATAAGACGATAGCATTATTATTATTTCTTTACACGCAATCACTAATAGAGACTAGACTAACATTATTTGTTTGAACAAGTATCGAAGTAATTTTCAAATTTGAGTCCTATCCTACATTAAGAATATTTTTTTAATATTTACTCATTCAGTCTTGGTTGTTAAAAGCATACCAGAGTGGCAAGTTACGATAACGTGTTCATTGGTGAGCGCGTTAAGAATTTGTATGACGATTTTTAACGATCGCAAATATAAAAAAAATACACAAAGTGCTCTGAGCGTCAAAACTCCATGCTATCCCTTTGGAATTTCAAGGGATACCGATCATAAGGTGTTTGTGAATGTTTAAAGATATTTTTTGCAGGATAAATAGCTGGCGTACAGAGAGAACATTATATTCAGCGAGTTGGCTAGTTGAATAACGGAAAGGATGGAAATGGCTTACTTTGGGTATGGCTCTTTGTGCTCTTTCTTGTTCTATTAAAGTTGTTTTATTGCCACCCGATGATGTGATACAATACTTAATTGGGGACTGACATAAGGAAAGATATACTGATATTAGCAGGTTACTGTTTTCAACAGGATGTAGATTTTTAAAGGTTGTTTTCGCTTCATAAATAGGGAAAATAATAATCCAAGTTGTATTTAGATGATTATAGTAAAAAATTATTATTGATAAGCAATCATAGAGAATATTTACAAAGACATTAAAAAGAAAACGAATAACAAACAGAATAGATACAAAAAAGGTTTATTATCTTAAAATAAAAATAAAACTATATCAGATAACCAATTGAAGCCGCAGCAAAGGCAAAAATGAGTTTCCTGATTCTTGATGCTATTTTTTCAACGTGATGCTTCATTTTCAGATGGCAATCAATTATAACACATATGTAATGGTGGTTGTACTTTAAGCTTACCTTCTATGTATATGTTGGCAGTGGTGGGCAGTAATTTGGAATTTGCCTTCTTCGGGTTGGGTAGACAAGTTGTATGTGAAGATCATGAATTTGGTTTTATCTGTATTTATTGTTACTGCATTTGCTCTGAGCGATTGCGTTACTGAATCAAATCCTATCTGAGCTTGATTATAAATTTTATGATAAATGAAAATTGACAGAATTAAATAGGCTAGAGTAGACTCATCCCCACTACAACACCCGTTCACGAGCATGACGTATGAGACTTCGTTTGTTCGCTTAAAAATAATGTCAACGTTAATTTTCTCATATTACCACATAGTTATTAATATTTCACAGAAGTTAGGCACGCATTCACTCGGTGGATTCATTTTAGTAATATTATAAATCACAGGACTATCCCATTAAAGTTTCCACGTATAGTTCCCCTAACACATTATTCCGCCATAAACGACCTCATGAGCCAATAAAGTCGCGCCATTAAGCGATTGAAAAATGTCACAGGCCACTTTGCAACACCGATGCGCTACATTAAGCGCTGGTTTCGGTAGGTGATTTTCGTATGGGATCCGCTGAAGAGGGGTAGCAGCATTTATTAACTATAAATGTCTAATCCTATTTTGAAGAAAATTAACATTATCACCAGCTTATTAAAGCTCTTACTGCTTGGGAGGCCTCCGCTATGGATGGAATCGAATAAGGAGAATGGGCCATGACCCGCCACGACAGTCCTGTGCAGATTGATGGGTGTTATTGACTGCATATGCCGCCGGGAACAACGGCTTATCGTACCTTCCGAAACACGGAGGAGCTCGAGATAATAAATTGTTGGTTACCCATCTCATGACCGGCATTGCGTAAATTGCTTTACAATCGTATCACAGTTCGAGCTTGCAAACTATCCCGCCTTTGAGTTTCTCAAATCTGCACGATTTTCAAAATGTTACTCAAACAAATTAAATAAAAACTATTTTTAAAATTAAAGATTATAAATTAAAAAAACAAAATACCTAAATAAATATTTAAAAAAATGTACTTCGAGAAGCCAAATAAATAATGTTATCTCATACAACATTTCTTCACCCTTAATTCCTCTTCACGTCTTTATTTGTATTGCCTTTTGTAGTTTATTTTTTTCGTTTCCAACAATTACAGTTAAAGGTCCATATGGAGACTCCAATTAAATTTATAGTCCAAGATATGTCTGTTCTTTAACCAATACTAAATGGTTTACAATTACATTTCACTGGCTGATGCTGTAAGTGATTGCAGTCATGATCTTGAGCCACAATTTTGGGTGAATGTTTACTTTTAAGATATGTTGAATATATATGTAAGATTTAAGTTTTCTGAAAATTAATAGATAGACCCACATCATGTGACGACTAATAAAGCAAGTATAATTAGTGTTGCATCATGTGCTGTGCCTTCTTTAGGTCTCGATTTCCTATTACGATTTCGTCAGAAAATTGGTAAACTTTGGGCCGTACCAAGTTCTGATGAGATCATGATGCTTTGTTCTCCGGCAATATTGAACTTTTATTTACATTAATACTGTCTATTATTTTAAAATCGTTTCCTTATTTATTTCATTGTAATATTATGTTTATTTACATATAAGCTTCCGTCAAGAATCGGTCTAGAATAGGATGAATTCGGTAATATCATCGTGTTACTTTCTAAGTCAACTGCAAATTTATGAGATAGGTAAATCTTTTGCCTTCATTCCAAAATGTAGAATCAATATATCATCAGTTATTTGCACAACCCTGTGAATTTATTAATTATTTCTGCCATATATTTGGATTTTTTTTATTATTACAAATTTCTGTTTTAGTCCAATTGTTCTTTGCTTACTCAATAATCTCTGCTTAATCTGTATTTTTTATCTACTAATTCATTATGTTCATTAGTTATATGTGACAGATACAAGTTCCAGAGATCATATTTATTTTTTGACATTTAATCAGATTATGAGTTAATCGGTCACACTTTAATTTACTTTTAAAATAAAATTTGTTTTCTGTGCACTAATTAAAGGCGGTTTCGAAAACTTTTACAATATAATCAAATATTTCATTTGTGTCCCGACACTGAAAAAGGTCAGTTCCTGTCCTACTTTTGTGTTACTTAAAACAGTTGAATATCTATTCCTGTGTTGAATTATATCCTCATTGGTAATTGATAAACCGGTTATAAAGTGACAATATTAATAGCTGATTATATTATGTGACTGCGGTCGCGTAGTCGAGCCACATCCCGTACTTTGTAATGCGACACTGGAAACCTAATTCAGTTAGTTCATAAAGATGAGAATGTCACCCGTGCACCCGGAACTTTTATGTTCATATTCATATCACCCAAAATAATACAGTTTGAGTTCATATTACATTCGAGCATCAGCCTATTCAATTCAATAACGAGATTCTTATATATATGAAATGATGAAAGCTCCACAAAGCAATTGGTATGAAAGGAAAATTTATATCCTTGAATATTCTTCTAAAATTATTGTATTTTTGTTGTAAAAATTGATAGATGTGTTATAGACTACTTTGTAGCCGAAACTCGATATCAACAGTTCCAGGATCTTTCTCGGCAAACCTGACCAGACTGGATTTTGTTGCATGAAAACAAACGATTTTGGGGAGGCTAGCAGTGGGCAATATCCTAGATGATGATGACAATGGTGGATCAAATGAAAATAATTGTCGATAGTTTATATCTATTCTATTAGTTTCGTAACACCATCTCACTTTCTCTCATTTTTCTGCGGACAAAGGCGGATAACATTTCAAGATTATTTACTGAACCGTATAAAAATGCGGACAGGATAGCGATAAGGTATTGATCCAGCTAGACAGTCCGGTGTACAGGGACCACACTTGTTCAATTATTCAGATGCCTACCTTCCGTGCTCCGATAGTTTGTTTTAAATTGTTACATCTCCGTTCTCCCCTGGTAGTATGACGTTAGTGCCGTTAAAACGAGTCATCGACATCGATAAAGTTCAATACAAAGTTTAAAAATTATTAAAGTAGCAATTAATCTACTCGCTGTCATAATAGTGAATTATGAAATTTCGAATGTTGTAAATAATTAAAGGATGCCCGCACTTAAGGTCATTTTAAATTAACAAGGTTGCTTGTCTTCACCTTCATTAGCTTCATATCTGACGTATTTATATATATAAGTAAAACTATTTGGGTTTCTTATCGTATCACAAAAATGGTGAAATTTGAGAAAAGGTGGTCAAATTTGAAATTTGTTACACTACACTCGTATCTGTAGTCGAGTGAAGTAATTATTTAAGAAAATGCCAAATCTTAAGCAAATGTTTTTAACCAATAGAAGAGAATTTGATTAAAATAAGAATTTTAATAACTAATTAGAAAACAGTAATAACAATTCAAACTTAATTTAAATTCTTATTTATTAGTTAAAAACATATGCCTAAATTATGACATATTTTCAAGTGTTAAAGTTTATTTTAAAATAATTTTGTAATGGGCACTGAACCGAGGAAAAATTCGTCGTAGCTGAAAAAAAACAGTGTTTTTGTTGTATAATGTATATAACAAAAATCCAATTTAAAACATCTATAACATTTAAAATTGCTTTATAATGAAATAATAGAACGGCTAAATCTTGAAGCCATTCACAAATTTAAGGCTTTACTAACATCATTCGAGCACGATACTTAATTTGAAAATATTGAGCATTAAAAGCACCCCCGCTATGGAGACAGTAAGTATCTAATTAAATTTTGCGTTTCTCGTGATAAAATGGCCCACCACGTGGCATTTTATTACACATTTTGAGGCATGATCAGAATTTATTGCTTGGTATCTGTAAATTGTGTAATAGACTAGAGACCAGCATTAAAGTAATGAATGTTACGAGGTACAGATAACTAATGTTTTTATTAACCGACTTTAAAAATGGAGATTCTCTATGGGAAACGTAAGAGTAAAAAAAAAATTAGTTTTTTGCACCAACTTAACAAGAACTCGCTTAGATAATAGGCATTAAAGTTGAACAGTGGGGGCTAGTTTTTTTAAACAGAGCTAAAGGCACAGCGATAGTCGTATAAGGGTTCTTTGTTCCTTTTCAGGTTTATTTCGATTTTGCACGATATTGAAATTAATAATTTTACCAACTGACGCGCAAAGTAGAAACTTGGGCATGAAAATTTTCCCCGACGATAAAAATCTTCATAAACGAAAGAGACTTCACATTTAAAATGTCTGCGAGGAAAATACAGACTCTTTAATAATAAAAAAGCTCTTAGTGAACTATGCGCCTGGAAAAAGATAAAACTTCAACTCAGATATCAATACTGAGAGAGTCTGTGAAACTAAATTTTCAAGTCACACTAAAGATTTTGATCAGTTGAGCAAGACGAGAAGAATTCTAATTAAAATTAAAAACTGTAGTAAAAGAAAGCAGGCGTTAATGTAAAGACTTGTTATAAAAAACACATTGGAAGAATAGATATGACGCCTGGGTAAAAAAAAAAAAAACTATTTAGTCCGTCACTCAGATAATGGAAAAATATTAAGTACGTTACTTTTTTGCTGCTATTTAACAAGAAATTACTAACTTTTAAATTTGAGGAGTGGAGGCTCACTATGTCACAAGAATATGAAAAATGTGTTACGTCATGCCATATTTCAACTCAATGTATCGCCGTAACTTATTACGTGTTTAATATGTTTCAATAACCTGACTCTCTCTCTCTCTCTCTTACTCGTTTTCTCATGACTAAGGATCGTGTTCATCTGATGTGAACGACTTGTCTCCATTGGTTCCTGTCCAGGGTATCCAGTGAATAGTGAATAATAAAAAAGAATTTATGTTAAAGATAAAGATAAATAGTTTGGATGCGGAAAACTAGGACAAAATAAAAGATGTGGTATGACGTACCGTTACAACTTTAGTCCTCTTTTTTCGTTTCGACTATAGACTTGTATTAAATAAATATTATACCTGACTAATTATGCTACAAGAGACGACGCTATAAAACATTGATAAGATAAGAAATAAAAACACTTTATTGTATAACACATAACAGAGATTAATAAATAAAGACAATAAAAAACATAAAATCACTTTGCACATACGTTTAACAGTGATTTCTTCCAGGCGACCTATACTGAAAGAAGCAACGTTAAGTTATGCGAGTAATTTGTGCGCGTTACAATTAAAATGAATTATATTATCAATAATAACGACAAATATGAATTTGACTTAGTAAAACAAATTAGACAAAAGAAAGACCCAAGCTTTTTGGCGCTTCTAACATTCTCAGGCAAAGAACTCCATAAATGGATAGCTCGCAGGGTAAAAAGATTGGCTGTAAAATCAAGAAAAATTAGGCGGTAGGTAAAGGTGGAACTTGTCAGATGAACGAAGGGGAAGATTGTGAGTAGAGGACTGAAATTTAAAATGTTCTTTGAGGTATCTAAGTGTTAATGGATTGCAGAGTACTGAGAAGAGAAACGATAATATGTGTAGGTCTTTGCATTGACGAATGGGAAGCGAATTCAATTTTTGACGGTAGTGAGTATCATGGTTATATTTGCCCAGACTTGGTTGCACAGAAGGTTATATGGCAAAATTTTGCAAACTGTAAGGTGAGGATAGCAAAATCAAGTATAAGAAAAAGAAAGAAGTAGAGTAACAAAAATTTTTGATAATTTTTTACATTATTTTTTATGTTCATCAAAGCTTTGATTTTCTCAGTTAACCAAGGCGTCGGCAGACTAGGAAAATCGTATTTTAAAAGGCATGTATATATATGTATAAAGTCACTCATTATGATAAAAAGATTGTGAGAGGAGATGATATCCTCTAAAAGTTTCTCAAAAGAACAAAATAATTTATTCTTAAGGATGGATTGATGAAAACGCTCAGCAGAATTTTAGAGTGAGAAAGAGTAACCTCTAGAAAAATGTTCTTTAGTATCAGATGGAAGGAGTCGAGAAGATTTACTGATAACCGTAAAAGTAACGTAGCTTCGTAAATATATCGCTATGAGAATTATTAGTACGATCGTGGCGAATGAGTTGAAAACCAGAAAGTGAGTAAGATGAAGAAGGAAGAGATGGATGAAGAAACGATTTAGTAACAAGTAAGTCGCGAAGCTAGTAGCATATCTGCAGCAAATTCATCTTTCTGCTTAGTTACGCCGTGCACCGGGAGCATACGTCGGCAACTTGCTTCTGACGACGCTCAGAGTCTAAAGTGAGGAGCTCCACTTGATTTTGCAAAGTATCGAGAGCATTTATCACAAAACTACGGAATATGCAAAGTCTGCAGCTAACGTAGAAGCAGTATTCGAAGTAGAAGTAGGCCTTTGGAGTTCTGTTTGGAATTCTGCCATCCTGTTGTTGAAGAGCGTAGCCAAATTTTTAAAAGTTTTTTTCATTGACTCCATAGTGTGAAGTTAATTGTAAATAGTTATTTTGTACAGTATTTTGATGAACAGAATTATATATATGATGATAGGAAATTGTATTATTCCCCATTTACTGTAAATGGTGGAATAACTCAAATATGTCAATTTTCAATAAACTCTGCTTATTAAATTTTAAAAGAGAAAATAAAGAAATATATAATCACACAACTACCCTCTATAATGTATATGTGTATAATACTCGTATTATTTGGACGTTTGCCCGTCTAGTGTTCGAGTAATAGTTTCCAATAAGCAGTATCTTCCGAACGGACGAACTTATGAACTGGTAAAATTATTTCTTATATGCTATAAAAGTGTGCGTGTTTTGTCTTGTGATAATTTTTTTAGATAACTTTATCTTTCGCAGAAAATAGGCATTATATTACTGAGTTTGTCGCTTAATTTCAATCAAGCAAATTGTATATTGGAAAAACTATTTAGTATTTTGTTAGGGAAGAGGTGGGTAGACCGAAAAGGATTTCAACTAAACGTACCCGATGTAAGCTCGATGGCTTAGTAGCTAGCATCATCAGCCCTTTGACGTTCCCACTGCAGGGGCTCAGGCCTTCCTTATGTATGGTTAAGGAGGATGGACCGTCCACGCTGGCCCAATGCGGATTGGAGGGTATTAACGACTGCAAATGCAGAAGGGACCAACGGCTTAACGTGCCATCTGAAGCATGAAGTAGCTCGAGATAATAATTTTTTGGTCACCCATCCCGTGACCGACCCTTGCGAAAGTTGCTTAACGACAACGATCGCGGACCGCGGCGCTTATCCAGTACGCCACCGAGCTACTTATAGGGCTGACCTGGGTGGCCCAAAAAATATTATCTCGAACCTTCTGTGCTTCGTTAAGCCGTTGGTCTCGGATATATCTGCAGTCGTTATTATCAACAATTCGCACAGGGCCCGGTGGGTCATGGCCTATTCAGTCAATTCGATTCAATTCCATACATAGAGAAGGCCTGAGTTCCAGCAATGGAGACAATGTATGTAATGAAAATGGAACTAACAAATTCGATACTCACTTATAGGTACGATATTATGGGTTTCTGTCACAATTATCTTCATTCATGCATAAGTTTTAAGTAAGTAAGAAACGGGGACAACTTACCTTTCGAAGCATTCAAGCAAGAAGACTATCATTTTTTATATAATTTAAGGAGACTGGATCTCATTATCAGGATGTTACATTCACAGGAGTTTATTTTAGAAATATTGTTTGGAAACTATCATACAGCTTCTTTTTTTGTGGAGAAGTCGAAACAACAAGCCTTTGATCACCCATCTCACGATCCACTTCTGCGAAAGACGCGTAACTTTCATAATCTCAGACTAAATGTGTCCAGTAATTTTAAATGATTTAAGTACATTGGGTTTTCTTAACAGGCTGTCCTCATTCACATTAGGTTATTTTATAAATACTGTTTTGGTACCGTTACAACTTCTATTTCTATAAAAGTAATCGAAGATTCATAAGGATACAAGGCTAGCGTACAGCGATTTTGCCTCAATTTTCCGTGCCAATGAGTTTAGGCGGTCGGGTACATCGAAGCTATTGCCAATAAACAATATCTTCCAGGCGAATGGGCTATGGATGAGTAACGCTAATAAGGCCACGGATGCCGATCAAAAAGGCCCTTTGATGATAGCTGGAAAGGTGACAAAGCCTCCAAACGGTGAGAAACGGAGCGCGAGCTATATCAGTGCGCAGTATGAAAAGGTTTGGGAATCATAGTCAGTTAAAATATTTCGATTGAAATCATTTTTATGTTTTTGAGATATTAAATAACGAGCTTATGGCAACTTCGTCTAAGTGATATAAGTATTTTGATTAGAGGCTCAAGTAATAAAAGGGAAGGTTCTCAGTTGGACTGTTTTTTTGGTATGTAAGTACCTATGGTCCACAATTTCTTTGCCAGTAGTGGACCTATTCTGATGCTTCTTTTTGAGTTTGAAAGAAAGTTTATTTTATCAAAATTGGATTAGTAGTTCTGTAAAAACATATCTAAGTTATAACTACAACTATTATAACTCCGATATCTAAATTGTCTTAACGATAACTTTGTCATCAAAAAGTATTCTAAAATTGAAAAAGTTTTGTGATTCAAACTAAAACCTACTACTATAAAAAAATAAATATTATTTTATTAGATTACAAAGAGCATCATTTTCTTCTTAATCCTTATAATAACATTATAAAGAGGAAAGATTCGGGGTCAGTGTAAGCTTATTAGAAATTGATAGAGAAATATATGATACATATTTAATACGGAGGAGCTCGATGGCGCAGTGGCTAGTGCGCTCGGTTTGCGATACGGTTGTTAAGCAATCTTCGCAATGGACGGTCATAGGATGGGTGACCAAAACTTATTATCTCTAACTCCATCGGGCCTCGGAAGGCACGTTAAGCCGTTCGTCCTGGCTGTATCTGCAGCCGTTAATACCCACCAATCCACATTGCTCCCGCTTGGTGGGTCATAGCCCATTCTCTCCATTCGATTCGATTCAAGTCGATTTCATCTATAGGAAAGCACTATTAAATCGTAAAAAAAAAATCCCCTACCACTCGTTTAGGATGTCTTTTAGCTGACAAGAAGAACAAGCGAAAGAAACTTACCAGCTCTTTATCATAAGTAATGACATTTACATAAATCATGTCATTACCATTATACTACGTTTTATAACAATAAGAAATACAATTTTTAAAGTCTGTGGGACATAGGTTGGTACATATAATTAGCTATTGTAGAACAAATAATTAGCTATTGTAGACACCTTAAGTAGTTTTGACAAGGATGATGAGAGAGCCCTGCAGCGCATCACTGAGCTACAACAGGAACTGAGCATTGCAAACTCTCAAATTACAGAGTATTAGGAAGCACAACTTATGCATAATCAATTACAAGCATCGCTTAACACTCGTAGTCTGTTTGAGGAGCTGATGGCAACACCTAAAATTACCATCCATCTACCCAGTTTGCAATAAGATCTGATAGTGTTGTTTTACATCACCATACACGAGGTACTAAGAAGATTAAAAAATATGTTCGTATCAGCAAGTTCATTAAAAAAACTGAGAAACTTATTAAGAAAAACAACTGTTTCTATAAAAACATTGCTTTCAGGAAGGTAAAAAATAGCCTCATCGACTCACTGGAAATTTATAGTACCAAATTGACAGAGAGTAGGGAGATGACCGCGATACTAGACAGTTACATTCTCAGATTGATAAGTTGCATGAATCTCTAGAGAATATGGAAAGTAAATATGCATGTACACATGCATGTACAGTGCACAGAAACAAATTAATGAGCACATTAAGTCTGCATCAGAGTTAGTTGATTTATGCAACTATAATGCAGAGCGATAAGAGTCATTATTAAAAAATCAACATATAAGTACTATAAATCATTCTTCCTTTTCTGATCATTTCATTATAAATGTAGTACCAAAAATTAATGAAATTACTCATGATCTCGGTCAATCATCTGTCTCATCTATCTCTTATCATCTCTCATCTATCTATATGTACAACATATAATACATGCCCTTTCAAACCAGCATTGTCTTATGACCCAAAAAGTAGCAAAACAATAATGTTTTCTGACAAGCTGGGCCAAAGTCTTGGTTCGGCTGTCAAAAACACTATAAATATTTGTTCTCCAGGTCGATCATTTAACAATATAGTAAAAAATCTGAGCAAAAATTAACTAGATAGTGCCACCACTTTAATTATTTTGTGTGGTGATAGCTCATCATTATCAATACAGGGTCATGTAAAAAGTATTGATAAATTACTTAAATTACAATCTGAATCAAATTGTAAAATGATAATAAGCAGCTTTCCATATGTCAAAAACTACAATAAGGAACAAAACATGCGCATACATAATTTAAATTTGACATTATATAATATGATATCACGTCATGGTGCGTTATTTTATTTTTTGATATTAATAAGCTGACAAAAGATAATATGTATCTGACTAAATCATGTAAGACCGAAATAGCTACTTTGTTAGTTTTTAATTTACAAGATTCTGTTATATATGATATAACACAGAATAATTTTTGTATTTGTAATTCTACTAATGTAAATGTTAATTTGACAAATTCAGTTTTAAACTGAAAAGAAAGACAAAGGCTAAATACTATTGGGGGTTGCATACTGGCTGCTTTAAAATATAATCTGCCACATTGACGGCTTTTTGTATTACTGTCAAAAGAATAACCGATGTAAACGTTGTATTGAAATCTTATGAATATATTATTAAAATCAATAGGTTATGGGCGTTCAAATAAGATTTTGAAAATACAAAGTCGTGAATTTTCTAGCTAAAAAGTAAAAATGTCGGAAGAAGTGTCGACCGGAGTCAGTGGAATAAAAAAGCTGAAAGGTACTTCAGATTATCCAAACTGGAAGTTTCAGGTAAAAAACTACCTAGAAAACAAGAACTGGTGGTATGTTGTTGAAAAAGACATAGAGGATAAAGACAAAGATACTGATAGAAAAGCGAGGACGTCTATATGTTTACTGTTAGAGCCCGCATTTTCTTTTCCATGTTATCACTGATTTTATTGTAATTATGTACTACTGTTTATACAGTTTGTTACTCGCACGCGCCGAATCAGACAAAATACTTTTTTAATTTATTTTTAAGTTTTTCTGATTGTTTTTTTTTTGTATTGATAATTCGTTAATTAATCTGGGTATTATATATTCAGCTGTTCTTTCTCCATAGTATTTTTTTTGCCGATTTTAGCTTTATTTTTCTGTTAGTAATATGGCTAGTATGTGTTTTATTTTTGACGAAAGTTAATTGCAGTAAAACTTTCGTATATTTTTCTTTAATTATCTTCGGTGTTATAATGTTTAAAATTCTTAATTGAATTTTATAAATCTATTTTAAATATGATGTGAATGTGCTTCCATATATGGTGAGTCCATATGACACGATTCTCTCAGCTAGTTATTTATATAATTGAAGTAGGATAGCAGATGGTACTTTATATTTTAGTATCGAAAATTGTGCCATTATAGCTGTTTACGCCAATTACTATGGTCGTAGTTTTTTATATTCATAAATAAAGAGACATGTGAAATTGATCAATATTATAAAATAATAAATTTAAATAATTAGTATTTTGTGCGGTTCTTCCGTTGAAGGACATCCTGTCCTTTTCTTTCCTTGCCCCTCCCATATCTCCGTCCTTGTCACTCGCCAAAATACGTTCGCCGCAAGGGCGCGCTGATAGAAAAAGTCGGTTCCGGTTTTGGATGCATTCGACGTAGAAGTTTTTCGCGAGTGCTCCGAATTGAAAATTAATATAGGCGACATTACTGCCTCGGAACTCATATATAAACCTGTGAAGTATCTATTATACATGTGTAACAAATAAAGGTGTTGTGTTTGTGGCCACAAAAAACTCAAGTGCAAGTGAAAACCGCTGACCGGCGTGGACTCGCCAACCATATTATATCGAAGGACAGTTATTAAAATTATATTGGTGAGTTTCCATTCCCATTTCTCATCCCCTTCTCGAACCAGCGCGAACATAATTATTTGGTCACTTCGGCCACGGATAGTTTTGTAAATTCATTACACGTTTATTTCAACAGACGCCATTTTGTTTGTTCAAAATAATATTGCAGCGGTTTCACTTGTCTCTGTTCCTATTATAATTGTCATCGGTCAATAAATAATTATTTACACTTCACCATGGCTACTGCAGCCGACCCTAAATGTCAATTTTTCAGATCTTTGCGTAGATTAGAAATTAAAATGAATACCATTTTTGCTCGAATGCAACGTATTTATGATAATATGTCTACCTTAGACTCTCCTGATCGCGTGGATACATTTTTATCTACTGCGAGTACGATCGACATTATTCGATCGGACTTTTTACGAACATTAGACGAGCGTAATGAATTGTTGTCGTCAAAGGCGGACGCTGGAGATCCCAATTACGAATCCATGCTTGCTTTTGAAGATCTTTATGCGCGAGTTAAATTCAAATACTCACAGTTATCATCACCGTCTAATACCTGCGAGGCGAAAATACTGTCTCCGGTTAAACAAGGCCCGAAATTACCGAGGCTTGAGTTGGTTTCTTTTAACGGCGAGTTAGAGAACTGGCCTATATTTTATGAAACATTTAAAAATACTATTCATGATAATAACACTTTAAATGATTACGAAAAGATTCAATATTTATTAGGTAAATTGACAGGAAAAGCACAAACTATTTGTCAGGGATTTATGCCTACTTCAGAGAACTATTCTGTGTTGTGGAATACATTAGTAAATAAATACAACGATAAACGCGTCTTAGCCGCGTCTTATCTTGATAAATTAATGAACTTAACTTCAGTTAAAGATAACTGTTCCAATACTTTAGCGGACTTCATTGACCAGTATTCATCATTAGTAAACTCATTAAAACAACTTAATATGGATAGTTTAGAAGACTTCATTTTTATACACCTTGGATCGAAAAAGCTTAATTTAGATATTTTAAAATCATTTGAAATACAACACAGCAACTCTGATAAGCTACCTACTTGTTCCCAATTTATTAATTTTGTACGGAACCATTCACATATTTTGCAACGCGTGAATAATACAGTAGAAGCAAAACCATCTACTTCAAAATTGCAATCTGTTTCAAAAAATAGTCGAAATTTAACTTCACGGTCTTTTAATACATATGATAAAAATAATAAGATGTTTGTTGTTAACGAACAAAATGCTTGCTTATGTTGTGGTAACAAAGATCATTCTCAGTTGCGGTTCTGTAAAAAATTTATTTCCTTGACGCCTTCGGAACGTTTTAATATTATTAAATTAAATAAAGCTTGTGTGAATTGTCTTAGCCCGTCACATTTGATACGCCAATGTAATTCAAAGGCTACCTGTGCTCAATGTTCACGTAGTCATCATACTTTATTGCATTTTATCACCAATACTGACACGCAAGTTCAACGCCCGAATAACGTAGGTACTACGAAAACAGCTGTTTTACTTCAACCACCCGCGTTGAACAATACATCGACAGCGCGCGATTCGCGCTCGGTATCGTTATGCACGACGATGTTGCAACAAAATTCCGTCGTCGGCGCCACTGCCGCGCGTAGCGGGAGCGACTTGGACTCGCGCATGCGAACGGTGCTTTTAGGTACTGCGCGATGCAATGTTGTAGACGATTGCGGTAATATTCACGGCGTTCGCGTTTTAGTTGATAGTGCATCACAGCGAGATTTAATTACTTTAAATTGTTGTAAAAAATTGAATTTAAAATTACATCCTTCTCCAACTAAATACGTATGCGGAGTAGGTAATATGAATAATCCTATTGAAGGGTTTACTTGCTTAACATTATGTTCTACTTTGGACAATTCTGTTTGTTTTTCTATTAAGCCGTTAGTGGCTCACCGTATTACAAGTGAGTTACCTTCCGTGAAGATAGATCGCGAATGTTTGGATTATTTGAAGGACATTCCGTTAGCAGATCCGACTTATTCGGAACCTGGCGCGATCGACTTGATAGTCGGTTCGGACATTTTCGCTCGTATTGTACGACCGAATGTTATAGCTCGCGAATTGAATGAACCCGTAGCTATAGAAACTTCGCTTGGATTTATTGTTTACGGTCAAGCCCCGGTATTTAATACTGAGTCAGACGTGCACACTTATTGCACATTAGATTATAACTTTTCGTTAAAAGATTCGATAAATCGGTTTTTTGAGTTAGAGGACGTGCCTACAGCCAACTTGCTAAGTTCAGATGAAAGGGATTGCGACGAATTTTATTCTCAGACTACGTTACGTGATCAGAGCGGTCGGTACATCGTTTCGCTACCGTTTAAAAAGGATCCCTCTAAATTAGGTGATTCACTACAATTAGCCGTGCGTAGGTTTTTATCGTTGGAGCGGAGATTAGCGTCTAATGATGATATTCGCCACCAATACAATGAGGTCTTTTTGGATTATTTGAAAAAAGGATACTTGGTTCCGTTCAACGGTGACTTAAAGTTTGATTCTTATTACGTTATTCCGCATCATGCTGTCATACGGCCCGACAAAAGTACAACTAAACTGCGCGTAGTCTTGGACGCAAGTATGAAAACGTCGTCAGGGTTGTCACTTAATGATTTATTACACGTTGGTCCCAACTTACAAAATGATTTGTTTAAAATAATGTTGAATTTTAGATTATTTCCTGTAGCCATTAGCGCTGATATTAGACAGATGTATTTACAAATATGGGTACAACCTGATGATTGGCGATTCCAAATGGTATTATTTCGCGATGATCGCAGTCATTCGCTTCAATTATATCAGATGACTAGAGTTCCATTCGGTTTATGTGCGAGTCCTTACCTTGCTATTCGAACGGTCCGTCAATTGATTAAAGACGAAGGTTCGAATTTTCAAGTCGCGGCTTCTGTTGCTGAACGCGATATCTACATGGACGATCTGGTTACGTCTTGTAGTTCTCCTTCGATGGGTATCGAGCTGTCACAACAGCTAATGGAAATGTTCCATGCTGGGGGGTTTGATCTTGTAAAGTTTTCTAGTAATTCTTCCGAAGTAATGAAAAATATACCTTCAGACGCTCGTGTTTCTGCCGATGTTGAATTCGGCCCTGATGATTCTTTTAAAATTCTAGGGCTTCGCTGGCTACCAGGTGAAGACATATTTATGTTCACTGTGAACGAACGTAAGTGTGAATGCACTAAACGTAACATTCTTTCTACTATTGCCCGTTTATGGGACATTATGGGATTCGTTGCCCCAGTTACATTATTAGCGAAATTAATTGTCCGTTCGTTATGGACCGATCAGATTGATTGGGATGAAAAACCACCACAGCATATAATATCACTGTGGAGTCAAATTGAATTGGAATTACCTTTATTAGGGAATATTAAAATACCGCGATACGTTGGTTACAACCCTAAGTGCTTAGTATCCGTGATCGGATTCGCCGATGCTTCTGAACAAGCGTATGGAGCGGTTGTATACCTACATATATATTTTCCTGATGAAAATAAATATTTAATTAATTTAATATGTGCGAAGTCGCGTGTAGCGCCAGTGCGTAATGTTACGTTGGCTCGTTTGGAGCTTTGTGGTAACTTAATTTTGGCAAAATTAATGCGGATTGTCATTGATACGTATTCCGAACGTATAAAAATAAATAATATTTTTGCATTTACCGATAGTCAGGTTGCATTAGCCTGGATTGAGGCGCCTTCTTCTCGTTGGCAGACTTTTGTGGCGAACAGGGTTGCCAAAATTCAGGAGTTATTGGATCCTAGTAATTTTTATTTTATCCCGGGTAAAGAAAATCCAGCGGACTGTCTTTCGCGTGGTTTAACACCTGCACAGTTAAGCGATCATCCGCTTTGGTTTCCCGGCCCTCGTTTCGCACGTTTGCCTAGTGCACAATGGCCGATTTCTAAACTAGACGTAGCCACGATTGGTGACGTCCCGGAACAGAAAGCTAGCGTTTTAGTTTCTGTAGCTGAAAAAGAGCCTCCTATGTTATGTAAGCTCGCTTTAAGAATTTCTTCATGGCCGAAATTGCTTCGCGTCGTAATTTATATATTGAGATTTATTAAAAAACTCCCTAAAATATTCGATCCATCTCACTTTGAAGTGGCCGAATCATTAGTTCTTAAAGATTTACAACTTGCTTATTTTAGTACTGAATTTGATAAATTTAATTCCAATAAACCTTTATCACCGGCTTTTCTAAAATTAAAGGCTTTTGTTAGTGATGGTTTGTTTCGAGTTGGCGGCCGTTTGAATAACGCTGACTTGCCTTATGACAGTCAACATCCAATATTGTTGCCCTCGCGTGATCATATTGTTAATTTAATTATTGATTATTACCATAATAAATATTTACATACCGGACCCCAATTATTGATGTCATTGCTGCGTCAAAGGTTTTGGATTTTGTCTGCACGAAATATTGTTCGTAAACGAATACGAAATTGTAACATTTGTTTCAAGGTTAATCCGAAAAATGAGTTTCCGTTGATGGCTGATTTACCAGCATGCCGAGTGCAACAAGCTAAGGCATTCTATCATACCGGTATAGATTACGCTGGACCCTTACAAATTATACCTTATCGTAGGCGCGGCGTACGAAGTCAAAAGGCGTATATTTGCTTTTTCGTTTGCCTTGTAACTAAGGCGGTACACGTTGAATTATCTTGCGACTTAAGTACAGAGTCTTTTTTAAATTCTTTTAGGCGGTTTATATCACGGCGCGGACCTATTAAATTTGTTTATACAGACTGCGGTACCAATTTTATTGGTGCGAAATCGTATCTGGATGAAATATATAAGTTAGTTTCTTCAAAAGACTATAATGAGAAACTTAACTTTGAATTAATAAATAACTCAATAATTTGGAAATTTAATCCACCCTCCTCACCTCATTTTGGTGGAATTTGGGAGGGCAATATAAGAAGTGTTAAATCACATCTTAATAAGGTAGTTGGTACACGACTGCTTACTTTTGAAGAGATGTCTACTCTTTTGACTCAGATCGAGGCGGTATTAAACACACGGCCATTATCTGTATTAAGCTCCGACCCATCTGAGCCACTAGCGTTGACACCCGCACATTTCTTAACTCTGACTCCATTAAGATCCTTTCCTACAGGACCTGTTTCTGAAAATGTGAATATTACTGACAGAAAGCGTATGCTCGATAGCCTACTGCAATCATTTTGGAAACGGTGGAGTTTAGAATATTTAAATACTTTACAAAGTCGTAATAAATGGACTAAAGATACTTCACTAATCAAAGAAGGTACTGTTGTATTACTTCAATCAGAGAATGGTTCTCCTTTAGATTGGCCATTAGGCATAATAGAACGGGTATTTCCTGGCAAAGATGGGATAGTGCGAGTCGTGAATGTTCGTACAAAGTCTGGTGTCTATCGCCGTCCTGTCGTAAAGATATATCCACTTCCAACTCAATAAATTATTATACAGTCCACACATATAACTACTTAATAATATAATAAAAATTATAAATATATAAAATTAGTTTATTTTGCTTAACTTAGAGATACATACATTATTACTTATATATTATTAGTTTTGACAAACCTGGGTTCTGTCAAGCTGGGGGGCATGTTTACGCCAATTACTATGGTCGTAGGTTTTTATATTCATAAATAAAGAGACATGTGAAATTGATCAATATTATAAAATAATAAATTTAAATAATTAGTATTTTGTGCGGTTCTTCCGTTGAAGGACATCCTGTCCTTTTCTTTCCTTGCCCCTCCCATATCTCCGTCCTTGTCACTCGCCAAAATACGTTCGCCGCAAGGGCGCGCTGATAAAAAAGTCGGTTCCGGTTTTGGATGCATTCGACGTAGAAGTTTTTCGCGAGTGCTCCGAATTGAAAATTAATATAGGCGACATTACTGCCTCGGAACTCATATATAAACCTGTGAAGTATCTATTATACATGTGTAACAAATAAAGGTGTTGTGTTTGTGGCCACAAAAAACTCAAGTGCAAGTGAAAACCGCTGACCGGCGTGGACTCGCCAACCATATTATATCGAAGGACAGTTATTAAAATTATATTGGTGAGTTTCCATTCCCATTTCTCACTCTTAATTTATTATTTATATTTTCGATATGATGTTTCCAATTAAAGTTGTTATCGACTGTTAGACCTAAATAAATATGTTTGGAAACTTGCTCAACACACTTACACTGACACACTGGCAAGACTGTCGAATGGAGGCAATGGTGACTATGCGATATTAGTTTTATATCTTGTGTTATATGCAAGTAATTAGATCTTACATGTAATAATTTTGTTTAAGATGTATTCAATATTAGTACGATATCGTGTGACCATTTGCATATAGTGTTAAAGACAGTTTCAAGATTCCTATTTGCTGATATTAGACAGTGCCATCTGCATACTTAATCTAACACTTAATAGCCATAGCCTGCCCAATTATAACATATTTTGTCGTTTCTGGAAGAGATCGCGACTAAGCGATAAGGTATGGTGTATGTACAATAAAGAATATTTCATTCATTCATTAATAATTCTATTACCTGCATATTCTAGTGGAACAGGAGAAATAAAAAAAGGAACCTCTATTACATTTCCGGAGGTCTCCATACTAGACTCTAGGCCTGACCCGCGATTATATTATAATGTGCTAATTAGGCCCTTTTAATTGATATACTATACGGAATGATTGAATATTAGATTTTTAGTTTCTCACTTTATGCTCTCTAGAGGGCGCTGTTGCCAATTTAATGTAACGTCTCATATTTGATATCTTATTTGTCCAGTTACGAAGAGTAGTTTCGAAGTTATAAGGGAACAGATGAACATTCTTACATATATGCATATATTTACATACCGGCCAAATCATAGCCCCCCTTTTCGATTCGTCGCCGTAGTCGGATAAAAAGTGATAACTTAGAAAGATTGGTAGTTAAATAGCATAGATTTCAGTTCAATCATAAATACAAAATAGTAACCAAAGTACATTTCAAATTCCATCTATCCTTTGCACATATATCAATCATAATTGTCCTAGCTATTGGTCTGATCCGTTTGATAACTGGGGGGTTATTCTTAACTTCTATCTCTTGAATAAATATCTGTTTTAATTTTCACATTTTTCATAGTATAAAACATATAATATTAGTATAAAACTTTATTTGATTTACTTTTAAAGAACAAGTCCAGATTTCGAACTAAAAAATTTCGCACTATCGTAAGTGACGGATTTATGTTAGGCCATATTTTCATTTTAGTGATGTTCATACATATTTGCAAAAAATATATCTCTTTTCATTACAAGCTTTTATATAACTTGTCTTGTTAGTAAGTTATTGCGCAAATCTTGGAACTCATTTTGACCTACTTCCCAATGTCCCACAGATTTGAAATTTTGCATAGACATGTGTGTCAGTTGACAAAGCAATATTATGGTATCAGTGAGCTGTAAGGAAGGTGGTTATAAAAACTTAGTGTTGAAATGACAACTGCATCATGTTTGGGCTCGTTAGATCAGTCTTTATGAGAACAACAACACATTGAGACAAAAGTAAAAATATAATGTAAAAAGTTTTTATAAATAAGCTTTTATTTGTGCGCAATAAAACTTCAATAAATAAATTTTAACCATTTAAAGTACATATAATTAAAATGATCTCTAACAGTAATCGACTTAAAAAGCTTGTAGCGTAAATATGTGTATTTCCTAGTCTCCGATTTATAATTTTATACTAGAAAAACTATACATTAAAATTATATTTTTTTTTGTGTGTCAGTTTTTTGTTACTACTTTATTTATTACGTTTTACTGTGTTATTGAATCTTGAACTCATACATTACCGAATAGGACCCTGAATTGATCGAAACTGCGATTGAGTATCGTTATGCTGAATTATACAACCCATCGGACTTGCGACCCTTCAACTTATAGGAGTTGGTTTGACGTCCAATTATTGTATGATGATTAATTTTGATCGTGAACAAATGACCTTGGGAAATCTGTTTTTGCTTTAACTAGTCGAATTTGTCTATTTATTATTTCGGCTTGGCAGTTTTGTACCAGCTGTTTCCATTAGTTTTGGAATATTCCAATAGCATTTAGTTCATTTTTGTTACATTTACTAATAAGATGTAATTTTTTAAAATTTTCATCTCGGATATAATCTTCTATTTTAGGAAAAAACGGCAAAAAACCTATAACTCAATATTTTTAAATATTCAATAGGTACTTGTGTAGATCACTTTCCATGAATCTGCGACGTGTTCTCATCCAGTATATTTGTTATGATATCAAATACATATTATTACAAAAAGAAACGTGGACACGTGGACCCGTTCCACCCCATTTCAAAATAAACGGAAAATGCATTTTGTTCCTAAGTGGCACCGACAGGGGTGCGTTACGAGAAATACATATTTTACACTTCTGACAGATGTGTCTTTCCTTTATGATTTATCGTTCGTAGAATATGAAGTAACGTCTCCATGAAGAATGGAAAATTTTTCTTTGTTTTCCATGTAAGATAATGTAAAATGTGTCTTGTGGATTACGTTTCAAGGAAAATGCTCGGATGGTATAAATCAAAGTATTTTCCAGAATAAATTCACTTATGAATAATTTGGTTCGTTTGAAAACACGAATGGAATATGATTTTAGTATCTAGTAAACTCGTGGCTCGTTCAGCTTAAAAATATAAAATGACTCGTTTTGAATATCAGCGTTTTCATTTTCATTGGGAAAATGTCGATACAGTATAAGTTATTGAACTCTCATATGAAAATTCTTGTATTCAATCTTTTATAGTTAGTGTAATGATATGATGAAGTTATTCATATACATTCTTAAATATATTTATACTAACTGAGACAAAAAATCAGTCTTGTCAATGAAATAAAAAGAGAGAATGAATGTTGTAATATTGACAAAACATATTTTTATAAAAATCTGTCCCATTTTTTTCATATTTCATATTTATAAGTTTGTCATAATAAATCGATCACCCATCATATCATTTGCCTTCGTGAAAGTTAAGAAATATCAGACTGACTTCGCTCTTTTATCAGTCACCAAGCTTTTTATCTAAAATTTGTTGTAATTTATTTAAGAATAACCATTCCATGAAATAGCGGTCGGCGGGCGAAATTGCGGTGAATCTCTTGTTATTTTTAAACTTTACGAAGTATAATTCAATTAAATACTTCCTCAGACAATTTTCCTATATGAAAAGGCTGGACTATCCTACTTCTACTATTCATAAATCGTGGGTCGGCCTACAACTTTATTGCGGACTCTGATAAAGGAGCGTGGAGGTAACGAAAGGAAAGGATGGATGCGTCTTCATTCTTTTTAGCTTCAAAATGTATTTCAAATTCCCATAACATAAGAGTTTTAGATACTTAACTTGTGATCTGATTAATGTAATGTGTAACATATATATAGTATTAATATTTGTATTGAAAGTTGCACAGCATTAATACCGTAAGGGCGAATTAATATTTTTAATATCAACAAAAATACCATTTGTGTTCGATACGAAATCAATTGAAAATCGATATGTTAAGGGTGCACTTTGCTACAGGTGTTAATTTGATATTACAAAGTACTTATTTTTTATTACTTTGGATGTAAGGAGTCTCTTACAAGAATAAAAGAATAGAAGTCATTATTTGAGAATAAAAGCAAATAATGTTAACAGTTAGAATACCAATATTATCCGTTTTTAACTTCATTAAAATTCTCGTCTACTGTTTAAAAATATTTGCTTAAGTTATTTCATTTACTCGTCATCATCAGCCCTGTAGCGTCCCCACTGCAGGGTCTCAGGCCTTCCTTAAGGATGGTTAATGAGGAAGGGCTTCATAGCTCAGGAGGGTCATTCCTCCACTCTGGCTCATTGTGGATTGGAGGATATCGACGACTACAAATACAGCTGGGACCAACGGCTTAACGTGCCATCCGAAGAACGGAGTTCGAGTTAATAATTTTTTGGTCACTCATCCCGTGACCTTAACAAGACTTAACGTTTAAGAAAGTTGCTTAACAATAACGCTCGCAGGCCGCGGTGCTTATCCAGTACACCACCGAATTACTCATCATCATTACTTTTATTCAAGAAGTTATACCATTGGTACAGTGGTCACTGTTAATACTTAGTAAAGTATATTAAAAGGCTTTTGCGATTTAAATAGTATCGCGATTAGTGAAATTAATTTATGCAATTATTTGAATTTTTGATCGCAAAGCTGTCAAAATTCAATGGTTAAGTTTAAATATAGGTTTAATTATTAAACACCATAAGTTAATTATTATGACTGACTGTAATAAGTTCCTCTTTACTTAAACGCAAAATTAACACCTGTGGCGTATAGATTCAGCCGGACTAACACTGCTCGAGTTAGTTCATTATTGGCTTATCCGAAGACAGATATTTACGAAAACAATGTTACTTACTTACAGACTTCCGTAACGCTGCCCGAATATGCTAGCCACTGCTGTATCAAGTTTTTGTTGCTTATGAGAAAAGACTATAAAAAAAGTAAATTCAACTAAAGTTAATTAATACGGGAGTGTCTCATCCACTCTGTTATTACGTCAAGAGTCGCTCTAATAAGAAAAGTTCCCCTGGTGCCATGTCGGTAATTTAAGAGAGTCCATAGAAACTTTTGTAACAAAATTAAATTTTACGTTGCGCTTTGAAAGAACATTTTTTTCGACGACTTCGCCAATATTAGTTTTTTTTTTCTATAGGTATCAACTCTGCATAAGCATCGGTAGTTCCATTTTTTTAAATCTTAATACTTTTGCGATTTTATTTTGTTTGGAGGTTATTTTTTAATTTAAATGTGTTTAAAGTAATTGTGATTTTTTTCTATGTGCTATGTGTTGGTTTTTTTTTGTGGTGATATTTTTTTTGTTATCTACACACAAAAAAAATATCACCACAAAAAAAAACCTCGATGTGCGTATGTAGACGTCGAGGTTTTATAAATTGAAGGGGTGAAATTTGTGTCCACCGAAAGCATGTGCTTACTTCGGTGGAAGGAGGAGCCCTGTTATGTGATACCGACAGACCCTCCATTGAAATCCTCGTGTCCAAGGAAAGGGAAGTCGTCCCTGGGAGGGAAAGATGGAGAGGGCAGACGAGTGTAAACAAAAGAAGTATGTAAAAGTATTCAAAAGAAAGAAAATGGTGGTAACTATGTAGCATAACCAGGTCAAATTCGCCAGCGGAGTGTACACTGTAGGGGTTTTTGTGGGCACGTCTTCGGTAACCGAGGAGAGTCCCACCCTGTCGTTCGTCAGGCGGTAAGGATAGTCCCTTCCGACTGGTGAGCGACAGGGGGAGGCGATGAGGCTTAATCCGGTCGGTCAGGTTGTAGTAGTCCGGTGCCCTCCGCGCTGGATTCTGGATTACAGACAATTCCACACACGCAATGATTCTCCTTGTCTTTGTCGGAGAGAGAGTCTTGAATTCCCTTGAATAAAAAAAATAATTACATAGCTGTAGTGCGGTGTAGTTATATTAAAACTATTTTTTAGAAAGCTAATAATATATAAGTAAATAATTATTTAAGAAATTGTATCTGTAAACATATGCACCAATTTAAACAAACTTACCGCAACCAAATTGTTACTCATATTAAGATTATGATATAAATGAGTTTTTCTATACATTTGAGCATTGTACTTTCTCCAGTTGATTTTAAACTCTACCCAAAAAACTTAAATTACTTTAAGGAAATTCGCAGGTTTGTATAGTACGTGTTATTGAATGTACGTAAAGACAAAGAAGTTTTTGTCAGTACATTAATATATCAATAATGTAATAGTGTTGTATGTTCCTTTATTTCAAATATATTTTTATTCTTTTTCGTTCAAAAGAAAATAATACGCCCTAGGATGGTAGCTAAATGTTGAATAAAATATCTGACGAATCTCGAACATATATTGAACATACTAATGCTTTTAAAGCGATGAAAGAGAGAAAAATACCCCGCCGTTTTATTTTAGCATTCACTATACGAAATTTCAATATGCGTAATACGTATACACGCTACTATTTGGTTACTTTGAATCTTAAAATTCGAGTGACCTAGATTCGCAAATTGGTAATGAATTTGTGTTTTTTTAAGTAATAATATAGAATTGTAATATTTGATCAATTTCTCATTAACTAAAGTGAGTTTTTAAGCATTTTTCACTAAGAATATTTTTCAGCAACAAATAAATATTTGTAAAAATATTTCATTCGGCTGTTTGGGTGGATTGCTTGAACATTGATATGAGAATACGCTCTAAAAATTTTTTTTGCAAAAATTCGTCAGTCCTGTTAAGTCCTAGTTAGGTTAGTGGTTAGAGCAGTCACTCGGATTGCGAAAGTTCATGGGTTCGAATCACACCTGAGGGTGCCAGGGACCAAATGGATTTTTTAAGCAATTTTTTATTAAGAATCATAATATAGAACTAATCATGAACTCCTTTTGTTAACCATGGTAACATAACCAACCCTCATAATCACACACTGAGTGCAAAAAAAATTCGCTAGAACCTATATCGAGAGCGCGTTTGATCAGTGGTGAGTGTTAGCAACCTTTCAGCTTGCAGAAAGCTGCAAAAGTGTTATAACCGAAACATTATAATCACTAGCACCTCGTGTCTCAGAAGGCAAATTATTAAAGTTCCAGACAAAGAATCTATGGCGCCATGGCCAGCTTTATCTGCATTTATTAACAAACACGAATCCACACGGGCTGCGTGATCAGTAAGGATCCGTACGTACATACTGACGAATCCACACGGGCTGCGTGGTGAGTGGTGAGTTAGGACCCGTACAAACTGTTCCTACGATATTACTATGACGTCCTAATGTAACCTAAAGTTTATGTCATCAAATGAATGTTTTAAATCATTAATTAATTTTATAATATCTTCTGAATAATGGATTATTTCATTTAAGTACACTTTAGCCAATAAGTGGTTTACGAAATTAGATATTCAATATTATAAAGTGTCTAGAATACAGAAATTCAGATTATTTTACCGTCATGTCTCTATGTGAATTTCTTTCGTTTCAGTAGAGGAAAATTAATTAATTTTAACTTTAATTATTATCTTAATTAGTTGGAATTTAATATCCTAATTATTAACAAGTATTATAGTACAGCATTTTTTCGCTTTTATCGAAGATGAAAGTTAAATAAATTACACAGGTAAGTATATGGGTATTGTTACGTTTTATTAAAAATATACTTTTTATAATTGCAAAAGATCACTAATTAAAATGTCGCCATGTTTCATCTTAATTAGACGTTAAATGTTTTATTCACATTTTTTGCGATGAAACTTACAAAGACTTGATGAGAGGACATTACTAAAGCTAATAATTAAAAATTCTGTAGTTTCTTCTTAATTGGACAATAAAACACTTGCTACATTAGAAGCGATGCTAATCAAAGCTATAGTGTGTTAGTTCAATTAGTTTATTTATTGATATTTATTCTAAAAATGAGTAATTTTTGTTATACCTAATCATTATCAGATAGTCAAAGTGCTTGATAACTCACCATGCAGACCTATTTTATGTTTTTTTTTATACCTAAGGGAACTGAGCCTTAACATTTCATCGACCTGGAATAGAGGCCGACTAAGCCCGGGTTCTTCCACTGCAAAGGACGGCGGTCCAGTGTAGTGGGCGTGCAAGACCCTCCGTACTACCCTCGCGCATAGTCAGGTACCCGATACCTAAGAGTCAATGCCCGGGCATTCACCATGCAGACCTAGTGCTGATTGCTGGTTTTGATGACTGCAGATAAGGCTTGAACCATGCATTATTTTTGGTTGATACTAACAGTTTAACGTGCCTTCCGGGGCACATAGAAGCTGAGAATATTTCTGTCACCATCTTATGATCGAAGGTGTACTCAAAAAAGTGAGTCATTCTATGATGCATAATAGGGATGACGACTGGGTAAAAAAAATGCAATTCTATTTAGTCCGTTAGTCAGATAATCGAAAAATATTAGATACGTATTTTTTTTACCTTCAATTTAACGAGAAATCGCTTAGATAACAGGCATTAAAGTTGAGGAGTGGGGGCTCGCTACGTCACAGTTTTGTAGAAAACGTACCATAACGTGACGTCATGCGAAATTTCAACTCCATGTATCGCCGTAATTTTATGATTTATGAAAAAAAAATACGTGTTTAATATTTTTCAACACTCTACTTGACGCACAAACAAATAAAAATTTGTCGTCATCCCTGTTGATACTGCTTTTGAAGTTCAAACTGAAACCGTTTGTTGACAAATCCTTAGTGTAAGACTAAGGATTAACTAAAATTTGTAAAAGATTAACACTTAATCTTTTACCAATTTTATAACAAAGTTCTTTTACTATTATAATTTGAACATGTTAAGGTCGATTCGATTTGAATGTCAGTATTGAAAATAAAAAAAAATAAAAAATTATACTATTAATATTAAAGTAGTTAAATATTTTACACTATTTCTAAGATTAGGTTCTCATCATCACCAGCCCTTTTACGACCCCACTGCAGGGGCTCTGGCCTTCCGTATGGATGGTTAAGGAGGATAGGCCATGACCCTCCACGCTGGCCTATTGCGGATTGGAGGGTATTAACGACTGCTAATGCAACCGAGACCAACGGCTTAACGTGCCTTCCGAAGCACGGAGTAGCTCGAGATAATAATTTTTGGTCACCAATCCCGTGACCGACTCTTGCGAAAGTTGCTTAACGATTACGATCGCGGGCCGCGGCGCTTATCCACTACGCCACCGAGCTACTCAATTAAATTAGGTTCTAATTTATTATTATTGAAGGAGGTAGAGGCCAGGCCAACCAAGAGTTTTGTAAGGGAAACCAATGTACGTTGTGTCACAAAGGTATATTTGAAAGTTTTTAACTGAAGATTACCTACTTGTGGATGACAGACACTGGCCATCGGCTTATGTAAATAGTTTTTTATATATTTTATGTGTTTATATTTTTACTATTTATTCTTTTTGATAGCTGTCATTGTAAATAAAATCTCTGACAATAAAATTAGTATCGACCAACCTACGGGATGTTGGCAAAATTTCCGTGTATAACGAAACAAGTCCATATACAATAGAAAAAAAAAACTGTGTGCGTGTCTTGAATACTATTATTGTTTTGAATTCTAAATTTGACACAAATAAAATGATTATAAAAAAAAGTATTTATGGATAAGTGAAAGATATTTATGAAATATATATTTGTAATTTTCATTAAAAGATGGAGCTATACATTTATTATATCGCGCTGCTATATATTTTGTTCAGAAAGCTATATATCTAATGAATGATAGTTCACTTGCAAAGGATGATATTTTTGCTTTTGGAATACAAAACCATGGTCGATTTGTGACACGGTTCTATTTACCCTCAGTACCTCCTAGGACGCAAGAACATCGGTTTGTTCAATTGACAACTTCGAATAAGAATTTACAAAATGATGCAGGTTGCCAATAATTATGATGACTATTTTTTATTGTCAATAAAAAATAGTTTACGCTTAAAAAATAGTTTAAAATAGCTTACGGTCAGTTGCACAAACGTCCATTAAGTTTTAATGACGCTTTTAAGCTCTAGCGAATGTCAAATTTGTACGGGTAATGTGGCTTTTAACTAATGACAATTTTAATGGATGTTTGTGTAACTGGCTATTAATCGATAATTTATTAAAAGAGTTTTAGTTTATCGAAGACCATCGTCACCTTTCATTCATTTCATTTTCATTTTACATGTAGAAATTAATTTATTCACTCGACATTGGCAGAATTGTGCGGAAAGCGCAGATAAGCCAGTTATAAAAGAAGAAGAAGAATTTATTAAAAATGTCACCATCACCATCACCAGCCCTTTTACGTCCCCACTGCAGGGGCTCAGGCCTTCCTTATGGATGGTTAAGGAGGATGGGCCATGACCCTCCACGCTGGCCCAATGCGAATTGGAGGGTATTAACGACTGCAAATGCAGCCGGGACCAACGGCTTAATGTGCCTTCCGAAACACGGAGTAGCTCGAGATAATAATTTTTGGTCACCCATCCCGTGACCGACCCTTGCGAAAGTTGCTCAACGATTACGATCGCGGGCCGCGGCGCTTATCCACTACGCCACCGAGCTACTCATTAAAAATGTATCTATTATAAATATTTATCAGAACATCATATCAATACCTGTGTAAAACCTACTATTTACCGCTCGCATGATGGTAAATGTTAAAAATGAATAGCGATCTTAGAATAGCCTCTACTTTTACCATAAGCCTTCGGCAAATCTTAGATTTTATAGGAATATCTTAAGATTTACCAAGTATGGGCTTTTATAATAACACATACATCAATTTAGTACAAATGTATCTAAGAAAGCGATATTATTATACAAAATGTCCGTTTTGAATGTTGAAAGGATGAATGTTATATTCCATTATTGTAAAAGGGTGCCGATATGCATGGATAGTGAACATTGAGTAGGGATCGATCTGTATAACATATTACGTATGATAAAAGGCGTTTATGTTTTGAAAACTGACACACATCGTATATGAACAATAATTTCACTATTAACTTATACAGGCCTTTATACTATATTTATAATAAAGTAAATGGTTGTATTGTTACTCTGAACAATAGTTTATTGTCTCTTAATTTTCAACCTATTTAAATTGGAGTTAAAGAAGAATAGGTAAGAGTTTTAGTAAATCTTAAACTTATCAGCAATCGCTTTAATTAAATTATTGTATTAGCTGTTTTCTGACACTTCGCCTGCGTAAATTATAGCCTTTGTTACCCGCTTATTATGTAGCTTCCGTTATTTTTAATATCGGTCTATTTGTTTCGGAGCCTATTCAATCCAAAGAAATGAACAATCAAATGATTCCTCTTATAATATATGCTGTTAACATGTAACATACGATTCAGTTTCATATAACATTGGTATTCTTTAAAAATGCAACGTCTAAGTTTCAATAAAATATATAAAAACTTTATTATCTTTCTAACTTCTAATGCTGTGACAGTGCTGTATTCATCATGGTTTTTTTTAACAGAATTGAATTGCAGACATTATTTTGATATAATCACATTAAAGTATCTAATAAATCATTAGTTCTTGGAAGTTTAAGAAATAAAATATTCTATTAAAGCAAAGTTTTGAAACTTTGTATTTTTTTTTTCAATTAGATGGTGGACGGTGTTGTAAGTTAAAAAACGTCTCAGTGCGAGATGAACTCGTCCTCCAACGGATCCGTATAACTGTATGAATTACATAAAAAAATATGCAATGCAAGAAATGTAAAAAATCTTGTCGTTTTCACAAAAATATTTACAATAAATTATTTATTAATCAACTAAAGAGTTAATATGGTAAACGTACATATTTTCAGCACGTATATTCACCCCGTCGCACGACACACAACTATATTATCAATAACTTTGTATTAACTTGTTAGCAGTCCGATGTCTATATTGACAAATAGATTTTTCATATAAGCGTCTAGGGTAAATGCGGATGCAGAAAACTTATGACATCGGCAAAATCCGTACAATCCGTTATGTATCATGCGGTCTCGTTTCGTCCCGTTCCGTCTCATCCCATCTGATCTCGTCTCAACTCTTCTCGTCATTTCTTTATAGTTATTTATATTCAACTTTATTTATAGTAATTTATCTCCAAATAAGTTTCCACCGAGTTTGGTACACTGATTTGTCTGTACCAAATTTCAACTATTATCAGTACAATTGTTTAAGAGCCTATTAGTTGACCTTCTAGTAGAAAAACACGCGGATGACCCTTAAAACGATTCCATCTTTTTTCTTTTTTTGGTACTGAACCCAAAAATAACAAAACAACAATAAAACTTGGCTTACTGCAGGAAAATTGTGGGGGACACCAGTAACAGCTGTCTATGAACGCCGAAAAGCTTAAGGCGATTACAAGAGATTCAAGTTTAATATAAAAATAAGAAGATAATACCATTTTGAGTATACTTTCTTTGTGAAGTTTGCGTGCGTTTGAGAAGTTTGTTTTTACTTTTGGGGTGCACGCGTGCAACGGAACGCTGGCTGAATTTAATCTTTTAAGCGAACTCACATTGAACTTTTATTTGTCTAAGAAGGATTTGATACTATTTGCTTCAATGCGTGACGGGTTCGGTGCTTGGGTCAATTAATAAGGCTGATTAGCTTGAGTATAGATTTATTAATTATATAAGGGTAGGTAAATAAGAAACTGTAACAAACAAAAATTAAATTTAAAAAACAGTTCGTAAGTTACTTAACTAATACATACAAATTATCAAATAAACGAATACATACCCCTTGTCGGGCTTCTAGTTAAACTCTTGGATCGTCCAAAATACAGATTGCAGTTTAGTACAAATGTTATATAATTTGTATCACGATATCACATTCTTTATCACAATAAATTATTTTAAAATTATATAATAACATTTATACGATTGACACTGTATATTAATTTTCATGTTGTGCATAGAAGAATTTCTTACGAACTGACATCCATAAAGAGTATAATTGATTAGTCAAAATTTTAAATTACGAAAGACGAGTAATAAAATGAAAAGATGTTGAATTTCAAAAACAAAAAGTTTGCATACTGAAACCTAGGAAAACAAACGGTGGCATGGCACACCGTTACATATCTATAGGGAAGTCCTGTACCCTAGCAGAGGATATTATTAGGCTGATTATGAATTATTTAAACAAAACAAAGTTTCTGGAGGAGGTGAAACAAAAGTCTTGTTTCCTATTTTCTCTTCTTTCCTCTTGTTATTTTTTCATGAGTCAGTTATTCTTTAATAAAAATAGAAATAAATAGAATATGTAAAATCTAATTAATTATGTATTTGAAAAGCTTTATTTATTTTTTGTTTAAAGTGAAGCCAAATTAACTTCACATTACAATGACAAATTTCAAAAAAACTTTATTCGCTATTTACTTAGATACAGAAACAAAACAGCTGAATCGATTTCAATGAAATGATAATTGGACCACTTCGGAAGAATCTTTATCAAATAAAAAAATAAACCGTTAAAAGCCGATTATAAATATAAATATTGTACAACTTTTGTTTCTAAGTCTGTTAAAAATCAAAATAGTTGCCTGAAATCCTTTTAGTCTGTATTTATTTAAATCGAACGTCTCAATGCAGGGGTGCAGAGGGTGTGCAATACGTAAGTAAATGCTAATATTTACTTTAGCTTCGTAGATTTCGCGGCACAAAAATACATCTGTGTACTCCTGTCAAAGTTTACACTTTGGATATTTATTTGAACGTATTATATAATAATATTTGTCGTAAAAGTTAACTATAAATAAAAATAACTGTAATATTATTCTTAATGAATAATTCTTAAAAAAGTCCACTTTATCGCTGGCACTCTGAGATGGGACTCGAACCCACGACCTATCGCAGTACGGGCGACATAAAGTCATCATCGTTATCCATTTAGATAGTGATATGCCTTCATACTAACGTCGCAGGTCGCATAAAATCAACTGAAAGCGTCGAGGAAGACGATACAGGAAAGGACGGATGTTTTGTAGAGCTCACTATGTCAATTGCGTGGCATCAGACAAGGTTTTTAATATCAATCTACTAATCAGTATCTGTTTTATATTACCACTGAATACTGTATAACTATAATAACGCTAATAATGTCACCCAAGAACACTAATATGTGGGATCCTTCTATTGTTAGTGCATGTATCCATAACTCATAATTACTAACTTCCTGAACGCACCTCAATAATTGAATACACTCGCTTAACTGTCATGGCGTACGTAATGGTTTTTCTGTAAGAATAAAATATGTGTTGCATGTGGATTAATAATGTAAAGAAGAAGGATTACAATTAAACAATGCATTTCACTGGATCTCAGACCTTCTATTCAAAAATTAACACATTATACAATTAAATAGCATGAAACCTAATAATTAGAACAGCAATTACTACAAATAACTTATTTCAACAACTTCTTGCAATTTGAGTAATCCACGAAGAAAGGGAACGGACTGCGCTTTGCAGTGGTTTAAAAAGCGGGTAGTATCACTTTCATGAGTTGCCTCATCCATGAAGGTGATACCACTAATAACTGTACAATCAGCAACCAGCGCTATATAGGTCAGTCAGTTAATTCATTTTCCCCACCATCGACTTTTACGAAAACAAAAGATCTTATTAAGTGACAGCACTTTACTAAAAATTAATTTCATTAATTTGTGAACCTTACACTATATATTTTAAAAGATTATAGTTCGTCAACACTTCGACTCTTTACATCATTAAAGTTTCATTACTCTTGAAATTGTAAATTGAGTCGTCTCGAAATGTGAATGATCTCATGCGTAAATGTTCAAGTAATTACTAATAACGCCTGCGGAGATATTGCTGCAAATTCATATCTTGTCTGTTCGCAACTCATAAAAGTTATGCAGGATCATCTGTTAGCGAAACTTTCTAAAGAGGGAAATGTAATTTTAATTAATTACAAGTTATTCAGAGAATTCTTATATATGTTGCCACCGAATTATAGAGTCCGCCATTTAACAAAGCGAAGCTTTAATACATAGTGTAAAACAAAGTCGCTCTCCGTCTGTCTGTCCCTATGCACGCTTAGATCTTTAAAACTACTTATTTTGATGGGGACTACGGATTCTGATAGGGTTTTTTCCACAGAACACGGAAAAGAGGTTTTTCAATATATAGAGTGATTCAAAAGGAAGGTTTCTATATATAACACAGAACCACGCGGGCGAAGCCGCTGGCGGAAAGCTAGTAAAAGATAAGTGTTGTTAAATATTCTTTATATAAGACACGTATTTGTCTACTCCATATCCATGTCTACTCCGTCGAATATTCATTTTCTTTGAAGTTTAAGGTTATTACCGTGAACACAATTTAAAAATGTTATAACAAGACGTTTGGTTATATGCTTTACGATTACTTAAAAAACAAAAAAAAAACAGGAAGTCAAATACAATAATAAAACAATACTGAATGATTAACTTATACTTTATCCAAAGAAATATTTTGTACAACGCAATTGATTGCAACATAATTATAAACAAAATAGGGAATATATATTTACGAAATTGTTACTGCTGCTTGTCCAGTTAATTAGAATATAAAGACTACATAGAAAATGTCTATGTTTTGGTCAAAATATTTATCATATAAGTATTATGAAAATAAATCTCAGTTTAGTCACTACGGAACCCGCAAAGAATCCGAATAAAAAAAAATGTTTACACATTATACGCGTTGAATCATTTAAAAACTTGTTAAACGACTACCTAGTTAGTGTACTACCTACTTAGAAATATAAAAAAGAAATAACTTCAATAGATATGTGACATGATTCAGTTATAAGTAAAACAAGAATTGCACGAATAAATGTTTTAAAAATTTGTAAATCAAGAGACTATTCACTCGGTTATAGGAAAAACTATAGGCAACATAAGACTATGTGAGAGTTCGCGGGTTGCCTGAACCATTCGCGCCACCATAGTCGTTTCGTCATATATCGCGTTTGATTATCGTGATCGGCGTGCCCTCGCATGCGATGCAGCGACGATACATCTAGAACTAATACGGCACAGACGGGCGGTCGAAACGCAGACATATATATGTGGCTAGGTACCTACTCAGTAGCAGAGAGTAGCTCGGTGGCGTAGTGGATGGCCATACGGGATGGGTGACAAAAAAAATACTATCTCAAGCTACTCCGTGCTTCGCACGTTAAGACTTTGGTCCCGGCTGCATTTGCAGCCGTTCATACCCTCGAATCCGCGGAGGGTCATGGCCCAGTCTCCTTAACGATCGATAAGGAAGACCTGAGCCCTCACTGCAGGGGCTCAGATCCTCCTTAATGAGCCATAAGTGAAGGCCTTAGTCCCTGCAATGAGGGCGTCAGAGCGGCCTGATGGATAGTATACGGAGGATGGGCCATGACCATATTCAGTTGGTACAGTATGTTAATCAGACAACATCCAATTTTTTTACAATGTAAGTATTTTCGCTTTATTTTATTATTATTTTATTTATTTCTATGATTTTATATTAAACATAATGTGTATTATAATATTGTAATGTGGTAAAATTAATATAAATGAAATGTGGATAGATATAATTATAATTTATAAAGTGATCGATTTTTCGATCAGTAGGATGTTATGCCCGTGTATGGTTATACTTCTTTATCTTTCTTTTACTCAGATATTTGTATTGTTTTCTTACAGTTTGTCTGTAAATGAAAAAATTTCACATCTGGAAGATGACACAGATGTCTTATCAGCTGATATTTATATTACTCCGCCGGATAATTATGACAAAAGCGATGAAGATAGTGGTGATGAGGAATTTACCCATATAAATAATTTGTCAAGGCAACAACTGTTAGCAGAAGCCGAACTAAGGGCCACCGTAGCTTCAGAAACTGGTATTGATGTTGAAGACAATTTATTGGATGATCCCTTACCCAGCACCTTGTCAGTAAAACTACCGCCAACGAAAAAAAAGCGCGCTGCTGCATTAAGACGTTGGAGGGCTATCGATATTCCAGATAAACAGGAAAAAGAGACTGAGATGCCTAGTTTCCTTGAAAATATTGAAACTCCAGTACAGTTTTTCGAATTATTTTATGATGAAGAGGTATTTGAACTATTGCGTTCTGAAACTGAAAAAAATGGAATTCAGAAAGGCAAGCATGGCTTTAGGGTGACAATTACTGAAATCAAACATTTCATCGGAATACTGTTATTGTCGGGGTATAACAGCGTGGCAAGGTATCGCATGTATTGGGAACAACAAGTAGATTGCAATTTTCAAGTCGTGTCATCTCTCATGTCTAGAAATAGATTTGAAGATTTGCTTCGTTACTTCCATGTCGCTGACAATAATAATTTACCACCAAACGATAAGTTCGGAAAAGTTCGTCCACGGTACCTGACTCTATAAGGCTAGATGGAAAAGCTCATCATATTATCAAGCAGGATAAACCAACCCGGTGTGGTTTATGTTATGAAGTTGGAAAAAAAAATGTTTGTTATTGATGTATGACCTTCCAGCTAAAATTCCCTTAATTTTTGCTGTGTGGCTAAAGATGTGTCTGACCTAGCGTTATGATGAGGACGGCATATTAAGTATCCGTAGCTTTCTGTAAACTGCGTGCTTAATAAGTGCCTCACCAGTGTAAGGCAGTATGGAGCTGAATAGATTAGTTCTGCCTGGCGGCGGTAAAAGAAAATAATGAATAATACTCTTCTAATCTCATTATACAACATATTTATGCAATTTAACTCAAACTTCCGTACTTTATTACTACAACTTTGCTATCCATTTGTCAGTAATTATGCTGTATATCATGAACTGTGACAGTTAGACAGTTTAAATTTTCACATATGCCGCTTTAACACAAATATTAAAACAGAATAAAATAAATAATTAAGGTGACTCCCACACAACAAACATGTTTTCTTTTGACATTTTTGCCCCTTTACCATTCCTGTGCGAGTCTGACTCGGACTTGGTCGGTTTTTACCATAAAATTTTAAAATGTACGTAATTTCTTACGCTCGTCTGCTCTCAACATAACTTGTCGCACCAAAAAGATCCATCTTCGTGGCAACACGGGCAAGCGACGCGTGATTCCAACAACAGGGGTGCGAGAGGGGACTGTGAAATATTTTTTTTTTCCCTCCACTCTGTGACGACGAAGTTTTGTATCGAACTTGTGCTTCGTGCGACAAATGGCTGCTGTTGTGCCGACGTGTTTAGCGAAAAAGATAATTTGATGTCTTTTTTATGCGTTTATATTAAAAAAAACTAATATAATCAAAAAAAATACATAGAAAAAGATAAATATTTCGCATAAAATATTACTTAGGAAGGATCATAAACTAAATTACTAACTTTATTAGATTGTTTATAAGTAATACATTAAAAACTATTTGAAATTCAAACACATATCTAAAAAATTAATCCGTAAAATTAACCATAACTATTTAATATTGTCTAAATAGCATCTAATTGTTGTTTTATAGTTTAAATTGATATCTCACTTCACATCCGAGGTCTGAAAAAAACCGAACAATTGATTAATCATGAATTAAGCAATTATTTATTTTTTCTTTCGTGCAATACGCATCTTCTGTTGCATTGACTGGTCTTGCGACTCCAATTTTTATCTTCACTATTAATATCATATAAAAATCTATTAAATCCCATTTCATAACTAGACGGGCATATCTGTTTGAAACATTATTTATAGCAAACTATCGCCGCGATTGTTCCGTCGAGCGGTACTAGCTATCGAGCGTGAATCGGTGTCATAAATCAATTGGATGGCGATTACTACGTGTATTTAGCTATTAGCGATGCACCCTGTTGAGGCGAGACAAACTTTAGCGTTTACCCAGTTCACCTGAATATTCAATAGCTACATAGTTATATTGTTAGTAACTTGTTAGAGCAGAAGATATTATGTAAGGAATATTCTAACTGCTTAATCGTTCTCCGATACCTGTTTCAGGGTTTGCGCTTCTTAAATCATGGACTGTTTCATCTTGAGTTCTGCTCTTATTTATCTATTTTAATATATTAGAATGGGATATCATGGACATTGCCATATATTTAGATGTATGGCAAAATTAATGAAGTCATTTACATTAACATGTCATTCATGATATTGGTTTTAAAAGTAAGGCACTTATAGATTGATAGAGACAAATCATTTTCGCAGTTGTATCATCAATAGACCTTCTGTCTTTATTTGTCTGGATTACATTTAATTCGAATTATTATTTAATCTCCTTAAATATTTGGAAAGAGAAACAATCGCATTTAAATATCTACGCAAGTTTTAAACATGTAATACGTCAGACTGGTAGGTAACCAATGATATTACAATATTATGAGCGCTGGCAAAATGTTAGTATTTCAGCTAACAATGTTAACGCCATGTAGTATTGTTAATTGTACCTTGTGAATTTAATATCAATGTTCTAATTAATTATAAAAGAGGCAAAGAATATATTCTATTTATAAATGAAATAAATATAAATAACAAACATACAGAAAATATGTCGATACCACCCACGCACCAAACTCATTAGCTTACTGCGTTTAACGTGAAAATCATATTCCACCCTGCAAACATTACAAACCGAAGTCAAAGGCCTCTCGATCAACAAAAGCGGCCATTGTGAACGGCACACAAGTTATGACTGATGGTGGAAAATCAATTTCCATCGACCCCTGACGTCTCACTCAACCCCCTCCGCGTCTGATCTTGCCGTTTTCACCATCGCTACACATGTCAAAATAACAAGAAATGATAAATGTAGTAAGCGATCTTACGCTCTTATTGCTACGGAAACGGGCTTAATGTGTATTTAAATATGTTACGTTAAAGTGCGTGACTGGCGTCTGTGATTTAATCGCCTTTGAAAATTTATACGTTGCCCTTCGTAGCTCCAATGGGCTGGTTAATAACTCGAAAATATTGAGATTTGAAAGTTTTAATTGTTGGCCGTTTATCGCTGTTAAGTGTTGAGCTTTACAGTTTAATCGCTAAAGGGGATGCCAAGGCTATTGAATATGCAAAACTGTAGGAATTATTTTACTTTGTTAACAATAACAATAGGAAACCTAAGATATTTTTATAGTTTGTAACAATACCAGAAAGGAACAGGTATAAATGATTTTCGTTCTTTTAAAGGCTATTATTGTTATTATTTATTTTTAATTATATGAAACCTTAAGGATATTATTGTTATTATTTATTTTTAATTATATGTAACCTTACTTACTCTATGATTTATTTCTATATCCAACTTTAAGTACTGATTAAACCGACACTGGAATGCAAACGCGTAGTAACCCGAAAAATCAAGAATTACTTTTTATTTTTCATGAAAAAATATTCTTACTTCTATATTAATCGACTTGGGGTTACAATGTTTGTTATCATGGATGTTCATAATTATTTCTGAAGAACAATGTTGGTTTTGCGGAATACTACGTGTTTGCTGTCCAGCGTCAACTATACTTTTATTGATTAAAATATTAATGGCGTCATCTAATTAAGCATGGAGTCTAGCACAAAAAATATTTCAAATCACGTCGATATGATGATAATTCTGATTTTTTTTGCAATTAGTGATTTGTCATAGAACAAGTAACCAATTTCGTTTTAATCGTATAAAAGTTAGTAAAACCATAGATACACATAAACTATGTAAATATCAACTGTTTTAAAGACGTTTTTCCCAATTGGGAGAATGGAGATATCTCGGATTTGAATAATTTTTCTAAATTATATAAGTTGTTTTACTTGATGGCCATTTTGAGTGGGTTGTGTACAAAAATATGTAATTTTTCTTTTTAGTGGTATTGGTTCTTGTTATTGGTCATAAAGATGAGTATAATATATTTTATGTGTATAATATGTGCACGTGGTAAGAATAATATTTAACAATTAATCAGTCCCAGGTGCCCGGGATGGGATTCGAACTCTAAACCTATTGCGATACGGGCAACTGCTCTACCTTTTAGCTACCTGAGATCTAGCAGGACTAAGGAATTTTTTAGGCACTTGTTCCTTTCGTTACTAGCTAACGAATTTCAATCATTCGATAGGCAATTCGCCTAAACAGCCAAATGAAATATTTTCAACATATAAAATATTAAATATTTTTCAATATCAACTCGAATACAAACTTAAATATAATTCAGCTAGTTTGCTCTCAAATCACTTTGAGAGCAAAACGTGCTCATCAGATCCATATTACACCAGCCGCATAATGTGGTACCTAAACATTGTCATCCAATCCGATTCCATTCAAACGTAAACCTAACACTTTAAACGAAACATCAGATCACGATTACGTACTTCTCTTCTACCAAATAAAGTAGAAAATCCAATTAGCTTTCTACCACTGTGTAGTTTTCAATATCGTGCGGCAGCTATTAGGATGCAATACTGCCGGAGTCACCGACAGAAGCTTTACAACTCCCGTTTAAATCTCCACTGGCGATAAAACTGTTATAAATCGATTCCGCCAGGTTAAAGAATTAAATGGATCGTAAAAATTAATAGGTCTCTGTCGCAATGGATCGGCGGGGCAGCGACGGAATGGCGCTTTTCCAGTTTATGAATTACTTGGAAACTTTATGACGGCTTAGTCAGACTCGGCTTTTTTTGCGCGTCACGTGTTGCAGACGGATGCGAAATTGGTTTTTTTTTAATAGAGAGCGAAAGATATATAACGAGATAGGGGTGCGTTTATAATGTTACGTATAATAAAATTAGCTTAGGCATTGGTTTATCTATACTAATTTTATAAAGAGCTAAAGTTTCTGACTTTGTTTATAGAAGATAATCTTTGGAATACTGGTCCGATAATTTAATTTTTTTCAACTACGGCAAGTTATATATCTCTGAGGTCACGAGTCCGATTTTATCAATGTAGAAAAATGAACTTCTCTTATTGTCTCGGGTTTGGGTATAACCCACATGATAAGATTAACAGCTATAACAGCTTCGTTGTTTCAGTTACTCCATAAGTGATTTAGCTCTTCATCTTGGAATCAGAGCATTGTCTCTGTTATTGTCTTTATCAGGCAATTTCGTTAGTTAAAATATTTTATCCTTGTCCATGGTGAGTCAAAGAATATTTCAAAAGCGTTAATATTTTATTTAAATCTAATATGGCGACGATGTGACGGTAGCGACACGTACCAGGTTCGCATAAATAAAAGGAAAACATCACAGTCGACCTTTGTGTTGTGCATTCAACCGACCTCCTGCAGCGCCGTGCACGCTTGGCGGAGCAACTACTGAAATGGCATGGAACGAAATGTTTTTAAATATGTGCAACGCGGAAAATTCGAAATTAGAATTCATTTCCGGAAATCTTTACCGGTACTTTTGCTTATGTAGGATTTTGTTTTTGCCGTTTCTTTCAGCGAGGTAAAGTGGGAATGTAAATTAAGATTTCATTTTAAATTTTAATGGATTTAATGAATGAATGTCGAGTAAGACTTAAATTTTGATTAATATTTAACTATTGCGTAGCAGTCGTAATAGTATATGATAGTTTCGTTATACCAGTATCAAATATTTCTTCATATATAATAATTCGCTAGGCAGCTTTACTTGATCTTTAAATAAAATTACCTAAATCTTACTTCCATTTTGTGATGGTATTACAGAGAGTTGACTAGTTTAATATATTTTAAGTAGAAATTCCCTTTTGAAATCTATTATTTTTCTACTTGACAGACTTGCATATCTAAGTCAACAGTAATTTTGATTATGTGTATCTTACTTACAGATATATTTAACTGGAAAATGGAAGAACATATATTTTTTTGAAATATCCAATAATGTTTCAACCCACACAGATAATATTTTGAGAAGATGCGTCTAAGAATGTATCAATGATATATGTATATAGCTTTCCTCGATAAGTGGACTATTCAACACAAAAACAATAATTCAATTCGCTCCAGTAGTTCCTGACATTTTAGAGTTCAATCAAACAAACAAACTCTTCATCTTTATTATTGTTAAGATATGTTTTTTTTCGATATTTATTTTGCTCAACCTCTTTTGCTAAATGTTAAGTATGTACGTGAATACCCACTCGGGGCCTGTGTGTTGGGTCAAAGCCTATTCTCCCTATTTTATTTGATTCGATTTCATTCATTTGAAAAGCCTGAGCCCAAACAGTGGGTACACCAATAGGCTGGTGAAGATTATGTTGATAATGAATTCAAGTTTAGATCTCATATTAAGTAGCTGAAGCACTATTACGGAAATCAACGTTAATAAAAAAGATAGAGATTTGGCTACCGCTATAAAGTAAACCACGGGAATACACCGTCACAGCCGGTTAATTAGTATTCTCACAGAAGTTTTTACATTTGTTTTCGCAAGTCTAAAAAAATGAATGATATTTAGTTAAAAACTGATAATTTAGAAAATAAACATGCCAAAAAGGTTTGCGTAGCAGGTCACCAACATGGCCAACAGATAACCGATCTAGTGTCGAACCCGGGACCTCACAGATACTTAGCTGTGAAGGTCGTCATAACAAACATTTTAAATTAGATCGATATTTCATTAATAGAGACAATAAATTAATGTTAACGCTGCGGAATTTTTTAACATATTCTGCTATCAATTGGCAAGGAGGCGGTACCTTTCTCGTTTCGGTCCACAACTAAATCCAGTGTCGGGACCTATTCCGAAAATGGTGCACACGACTAGGGGCGTGTTCGGACGGAGGCATGGAGACCCTGTAGCTGTATTATGAACGTGCACGAAACGAATAGCTCGTCGGTCACGTCCGGGCTTGTAAACAGTTTCAAAAATACCGGTTAATAAAGTGTATGTTATATCATTGGAATGGTTGAATTTTTAGTTACTGGTCACGCGTGATGATTTATGACCCATCCTTCGTTTCGTTTCCATACCAATCATAAGGAAGACCTATGCCTTAGCAGTGGGGATATTAATAGGATGATGATGATGATAATTAATCTGGTTAACTCCAAGTGAAAATGGAGGTGAGGCTTTGTACGTCTTAACTTTCGAGAAGAGAATGGCGCAAGATAAACCGAAATCTGTGAAAGAAATTAACCGGTTTATTGCACAGAAATCAACTTTTTTAAATGTCTGATTACAACGAAATGAGTTCGATTCTGAATTATCAAAACGTAAATTAAAACGATCTAAAATATATAGTTTCTTAAGAGCTCTTTCTTGATATTATCCAGGTTCTTAAGCCCTGTCACACGATATATCTGCCGCTGCATGGCACTCCTTACGAAGAAGTAACCAACCTGAAGAAAGTTCCGGGTCACACACAAAAAACCTTGGTATCTTCTAAAATATCGTACGAATGTCGAGTAAGACTTAAATTTTGATTAATATTTAACTATTGCGTAGCAGTCGCAATAGTATATGATAGTTTCGTTATACCAGTATCAAATATTTCTTCATATATAATAATTCGCTAGGCAGCTTTAGTTGATCTTGAAATAAAATTACCTAAATCTTACTTCCATTTTGTGATGGTATTACAGAGAGTTGACTGGTTTAATATATTTTAAGTAGAAAATCCCTTGTGAAATCTATTATTTTTCTACTTGACAGATTTGCATATCTAAGTCAACAGTGATTTTGATTATGTGTATCTTACTTACAGATATATTTAACTGGAAAATGGAAGAACATACATTTTTTTGAAATATCCATATGCCAATTCGACGGTGAAAGGTAATAATGTTTCAACCCACACAGATAATATTTTGAGAAGATGCGTCTAAGAATGTATCAATGATTTAATTTATGATAAAAATGTTATATAGCCTATATATAGCTTTCCTCGCTAAGTGGACTATGCAACACAAAAACAATAATTCAATTCGCTCCAGTAGTTCCTGACATTTTAGAGTTCAATCAAACAAACAAACTCTTCATCTTTATTATTGTTAAGATATGTTTTTTTCGATACTTATTTTGCTCAACCTCTTTTGCTAAATGTTAAGTATGTACGTGAATACCCACTTGGGGCCTGTGTGTTGGGTCAAAGCCTATTCTCCCTATTTTATTTGATTCGATTTCATTCATTTGAAAAGCCTGAGCCCAAACAGTGGGTACACCAATAGGCTGGTGAAGATTATGTTGATAATGAATTCAAGTTCAGATCCCATATTAAGTAGCTGAAGCACTATTACGGAAATCAACGTTAATAAAAAAGATAGAGATTTGGCTACCGCGTAATTTATAAAGGAAACCACGGGAATACACCGTCACAGCCGGATAATTAGTATTCTCACAGACGTTTTTACATTTGTTTTCCAAAGTCTAAAAAAATGAATGACATTTAGTTAAAAACTGATAATTTAGAAAATAAACATGCCAAAAAGGTTTGCGTAGCAGGTCACCAACATGGCCAACAGATAACCGATCTAGTGTCGAACCCGGGACCTCACAGATACTTAGCTGTGAAGGTCGTCATAACAAACATTTTAAATTTGATCGATATTTCATTAATAGAGACAATAAATTAATGTTAACGCTGCGGAATTTTCAACATATTCTGCTATCAATTGGCAAGGAGGCGGTACCTTTCTCGTTTCGGTCCACAACTAAATCCAGTGTCGGGACCTATTCCGAAAATGGTGCACACGACCAGGGGCGTGTTCGGACGGAGGCATGGAGACCCTGTAGCTGTATTATGAACGTGCACGAAACGAATAGCTCGTCGGTCACGTCCGGGCTTGTAAACAGTTTCAAAAATACCGGTTAATAAAGTGTATGTTATATCGTTGGAATGGTTGAATTTTTAGTTACTGGTCACGCGTGATGATTTATGACCCATCCTTCGTTTCGTTTCCATACCAATCATAAGGCATAGGTCTTCCTATGCCCACTGCTAAGGAGCAGTGGGGATATTAATAGGATGATGATGATGATAATTAATCTGGTTAACTCCAAGTGAAAATGGAGGTGAGGCTTTGTACGTCTTAACTTTCGAAAAGAGAATGGCGCGAAATAAACTGAAATCTGTGAAAAAAATTAACCGGTATATTGCACAGAAATCAACTTTTTTTGATGTCTGATTACAGCGAAATGAGTTCGATTCTGAATTACCAAAACCTAAATTAAAACGATCTAAAATATATAGTTTCTTAAGAGCTGTTTCTTGATATTATCCAGGTTCTTAAGCCCTGTCACACGATATATCTGCCGCTGCATGGCACTCCTTACGAAGAAGTAACCAACCTGAAGAAAGTTCCGGGTCACACACAAAAACCTTGGTATCTTCTCAAATATCGTACGTATAAGAAAGTTTTTAACTATTGTTAAAAACTTTCTTATACATAATTCAAAATAATTTTTAATGAAACCTCACTCTCATTTAAACGAAGGCAGTACAATTAAGCATCATCCCTTAATCTTCAAGATGATAATTAAGAAATTTTCCTTTCATTCCTATAATTTTCAGATCAAAGCTAGAAGCCATAATTGTACAAAAGAGTATTTTATGAAAAGACAACCGCTTTCGCACTTAAAATAGAACATTCAATCAATCGATATCACTATCGTAATAGCCTGAGAAATAGTACAAAGAGTTCGTAAATAAATTAACTAATTTCTGTAATCAAATAGCAATTTTGGTCGATGTGTCATTAGGCTCACGGCAAATTGATGTTCTGTAACATAAAATAAATTTGTTTTTATGATTATATTACAATGGACTGACCAATAAGTTTCATTTAATATTTTGTCTCTATCATAGTACTAATAACTTGTAAAAGCCAAAACTTAAAGCCGTTCGAGCACTTTTCATTTAATTTTATTTTTAACCGGCTTCGGAATCGAAAAGCGGAAGTTATAGGTTTGATGGGTATATATCTCTGTGTATATTCATCGATTCCTCCGCGCATTGCCGAGTGATTTCATTTTTTTTATTTAAAACCTAATGGAGTCGACGTGGTCTCATCACCAACCCTATTACGTCCCCACTGCAGGGGCTCAGGCCTTCCTTATGGATGGTTATGGAGGATGGGCCATGACCCTCCCCGCTGGATTTCTGATTGGAGGATGACGTGGTCTCACATGAACTTTATCGAAATTCGATTAGCAGTTTTGTTTTATAAGAATATAACTAGAAACATTCTGCCGAAGATCGAAAATATTTAGAAAAATATTTAGAGAACACATATCACCATCAAAGTAATCAAAAGATCACGTATTAACAAATCTTATCATGTGGGTATGAAAATGGTGAAGGTGGGTACATATAACGATGGCCCCGGGCAATAAAGCGGTGATCGGAGATTACGCCCTTTTTAATGTTATTTCATTTTTGGCTTCCCTGTCCTTCAATCTATACCGCATTTTTTTTTTTTGTCAATATTTAAATATATATAATGAAATTAACAGCTTTATTGTATGGTAAATTGTTAAACGATTATGTGATGTCGTCTTACTAACTGAAACATAAAATAAAAAATCGGCGGACAACCTTACTCGATATTCTTTAAAAAAAATACAATAAAGCAGTTAACTGCTTTTCCCAAAATAAATATTTATGAACATGGATATGTTACCACTTAATACGAAGTTATCATTATTTAACATTATTTTATAAAAGCTATTACGCCTTTTTCTCGTAAATTTGTGTATGTAGCTCTAGCGTAAGCCATATTACGCTGAACACCATCTCTTTCACTCCACGCATAAATAATTACACCTTTCTTTTTAGCATGATGTTTAGGTAAACAATTCATACCAGTATTGACATGATTCGGCGGGCGGCATCAGTGCAGCGTGTGACGTCTTACGCATATTACTTGCGTAATTTTAAATAGGCGGCCGCTATATAAAATTCAGGGCAAAAGTATGAAGGTTGCTGTTCAAAGAAAAAGTTTGATTCAAAAAAGATCGGAGTTGTGTGTACATGTAAGAAGAAATGTGGTGATAAAATATCCGAAGAAAAACGACAGGCCATTTTCAACGCCTTTTGGAAACTTGGTAGTCACGAAGACCAGTGGCAATACATTTTAAGACATGTGAATACTAATGACATTAAAAATATGCAATTAGTTAGAACCAAAAACAGGACACAAACTATTAAGTATTATTTCAAGGATGGATCAGACAAAATTGACGTCTGCAAAAAAAATTTTTTTAATACCCTTAGTATAACTGAAAAATCAGTTTAAACTGCTATAGAAAAAGAAAAATGTGAAGAAGTCAAAGATAATAGGGGTCATCATGCTAACAGACCACGAAAAATGAGTGTTTCAACTGAACAAAATATAATCGCACACATAAATCTATTCCCGGTGAAAGAATCACATTATGTGCGCAAAGATACTAAAAAGTTATACTTAGACGACACGTTAAATATTTCTAAAATGTACCGGCTATATATAGAATGGTTTGAGAAAGAAAATTATTCGAACGATATTAAGATCGCTACAAAACGACAGTATGAAACAATTTTCAACACAAAATTCAATTATTCATTTCATAAACCAAAAAAAGACATTTGCGGGCAATGTACTTTATATCATCAAGCTGATGATGAAAGAAAGGAACAACTCAAAAAGTCTTATACAAAGCACATAAAAAATAAAGAACGTGTTCGTGAACTTAAAACTAAAGATAAAGAAGAAGGAAATCCTACGGATACTGTCGTCGCTATTTATGACCTGGAAAAAGTTTTGACGATCCCTCAATCAGAGGTGGGTATATTACATTATAAGCGAAAGTATCCAATATATAACTTTACGGTTTATAACTCATTAAGTGGAAGAGGGTATTGCTACCTTTGGCATTATCAATTAGCCAAAAGAGGGGCAAATGAAATCGGTAGTTGTCTTTTAAATTTCATTGAATGTGAAAGCATAAAGAATTTCATATTTTATTCTGATGGCTGTGCTGGCCAGAATAAAAACAGAATTATCTTTGCTCTTTATTTATATTTGGCCAAAAAGTATAGTGTTAACATAATTTATAGATATTTTGAGACTGGCCATAGTCAATCCGAAGGAGATTCTATGCATTCTCTTATTGAAAGAGCAAAAAAGAATCATACAATATTTACCCCTGATCAAATGTATGGTATAATTATGAATGCCAAGATCAACGGCGAAAAATTTCAGCTAATGGAAATGGAACAACACAATTTTTTTGATTTAAAGGAGATGATGAACAAACGATACTGGCTACGAGCAGACCAAACTAATGAAAAAGTTATGTGGTCAAAGATTCACGAAATTAAAATCACTGCTGATAATCCAGATGTTATCTTTTTCGAGTACAACTTTGAGAATGAGTATATTTCATTAAATACTGCACCGACCACTAGATCCTCAAGATGGAGGGGCAAAAAGACTCCAATAACTGATGTTTCAGGGAATGAATTGACTTATCTTTACAGAGAGCCAATTGCCTTACCAAAACCTCTTCATGATGATTTGATGAGTCTCTGCAAAGTTGAAGCGATCCCGAAACATTATCACATATTTTATAATAATTTACAGTGTGTTGGAGACACAGTAGAAGATTCGGATATTGTAACCGAAGATTCAAACTAAAGAAGAATTTTTTTTTAATAAATATTATAATAATAAAGTTAAATAATAATAATAATAATTCTTGAAAACGACCGCGCTCGATTGTACTGGGACCGGTCCGTCATTACGGACAGGACTGTTCCTGCGAACAAGCCTGATATCGTACTGATGGACCGGGCGGAATCTCGGGTGTTCTTAGTGGATGTCACCGTCCCATTCGATGAAAACCTCGTGAAAGCCGAAACAGATAAAAAACTTAAATATCTGAACCTGGCGCACGAGGTTACCGATATGTGGCGAGTGTCATCCACTGAGATCATCCCAGTCGTAGTGTCAGCGAATGGCCTAGTCCCAACTTCTCTTCACGACCATCTGAAGAGGTTGGGACTCCGTGACGGACCAATGATTGCGAGGCTCCAGCGGACGATCTTGCTCGATAACGCAAGGATCGTCCGCCGTTTTCTCTCTTTGTCGCCCTGACCCCCGGCCGTCTGGCCCCCTCTGCCGGGGGGAATCCTCCCACCCCTCGAATCGTCGAGGGGTCGGGAAGAGTAAATTTTTAAATACAAAAATAATAATAGTAAAGAAAGTTTAATAAATAATTAATAAAGATTATGATTGTGATTTCAAAAGCGTTTTAATTATTAATAATAATAATTTTAGTTATTTAATAGACTGATATTTTAGGCAAGAGCTTTCACTTAACAGAATTTTAAATACCTATGTAAAAATTGGTAGTATTTAAAGTCAATTATAAAATGTTATTGGCTTCCTCAGTTTAAAGGAAATCTTTACCAATCAATATAATTATTTTATTCAAATCATGCTTCCAAAACAAGTATCTAATTATAAAAGCATTTATTAGTGGTAATATTATAAAAACAATAATAAATATTATAAAATACTGCCTAAAATTAGAAAAAATAATAATATATTTAGCATTGTGGTCAGTTTGTAATGATAGTTACATAAAAATATAATTCATTAATAGGATTTTAAAATAGCGATTAGTGATTATACTTCTAAAACAGTATTAAAAAAATACTCTAAAAAAGGTGGTAACAGACTGATACGCTTACGATTGTATATGGAAATTGCGTTGTATTACTTACTTACATCCCGGGCTATTACTGGAAGATTTATTTATAAAGAAGTTAACGGTGTTGCAGTTAGAACGGCAACATAAATAATTTGTATTATACATTTTTATCATTATCTCTCCCATTATTCATGATACATATATATATATTTAAAGGGATTAATATATAAAAAAATACCTTTCGATTGAGATATTAAACGCTTATTTCGCATGTCCATACACTAAAATATAATTAAATTAGCTTCAATTGTTTATCCTGTAAAATTTGTTTTTTTATATTACCGCTTTGTTGCTCGGGGCCAGCGTTCGTTACCATGGAATTCGTTTGGAAATCTATACATATCTATTCAGCGAAATCTAGTTGTTTTTTATCAGTAAAAAACAATTCGTTTTTCGCTAAAAAACGGTGGAAATTAATTTGCTTGTTAATTTACTGATTCAGGTAAATCAGTAAGCAAATATAATTTTCATGTAGGTATAAACGTCCTTTAAGGAGAGTTTTAATTGTCATGTTTTCAGGTTCCATTACAACTGCGGTAAATTATACAGAGAAGACTGTTTAGATTGATTTTCCACTCTGCTTAGCATTTATGAACTACAAGGAAGCCGATAATCGAAGTGCTAGGTCTACACGAAAATGTCATGTCGGTCCTATTACAGAACCAGAACTCAAAGCCTATCAAATGGCAGCTAGGCGTGAGACAGGGAGATGATAGTTCTCCAAAACTGTTCACCACTGCGTATCTTCTGGGTTGGAAACGTTATGCCACGAACAGTATGTGACAACTTTGATTTGCCGATAATGTAGTCCAACACAACTAACACAACTTTGATTTGCCGATAATGTAGTCCTAATGGCTGGGACCCGGAAATAGCTAACACAATATTCGTAGATTATAGAAGTGCATCAGAAAGAGTGGGTCCTAAGATGTATCCTTGGGAAATCTATGCTCAACAGTTGGCGTCGTAGGGTGGAAAATGATGATGATATTTTTTGTCTCGACTGAATCTGCAGTATTTAATACCTACCAAACTCCATTGTCCGTTTCCAGTGGTTATTTCTATTCGCATTCGTAGGAAGGTAGTAGGAAGTTCAGTACCCTAACCGTGGGGACGTTAATAGGCTTATGATAATGTAGATTGTATGAACTGTGCATGACTTAATAAGCGAAAAATGATCTGAAAAAATGTTACACTATGAAATGGTGAAAAGTGATCCGTTGTTTTCTGATATTATGTTTCTATTAGAGTTCCCTGAAAGAGAAATGTAGGAACGTGCAGCTGATTTTCCGCTTTTTAATAATCGTAGATTAACGAACCAATGACTCAATTTTCATTAAATATGTAAGGGACACTGAGTTTGAGTTTTTTAATTTTTGTCGTCGAATTTCAATAAAGTATCTACATAATACTGCAATGTCTACATCACAAGAAATTTGCCATTTGACTTATACTTAAATCGGTACCATCCGACGCTTTAATTCCTGATCCGGCTCCTTTAAATAATTCCACCGTTTATGTCTAAAGACAAGCTTACGGTGGTAAAAAAAGTAGAATCAACCAAGCATCCGCGGATGAGCTGCGTTTGAATAATTTACACCTAAAGACGTCGAAAAGACGGTTAAAGTTTACAAACTCCTTGCATACTATTAGTTGTTCCAAATGCTACATTCCCTTTTAGAACTGTAGCACTAAAGTCCATTTTTGCTTTGTCGTCTACTTCAAGAGTCGCATTATTTAAATTGGCACGTTTATATCTTGGCATCTCGAGCTGTCACAGCGGATCCTCTTTATTCGTAACCACGTTACGATGTCATTTTTTGTTACTTTCGAGTTATGCTGTTTCGATTTTAAAGCCTTTAACTCTTCTTATTAGCATGCGGGAGTTCTTATTTTTCGTGTAAAGTAGGCCTATTTATATATTTATTTCTACTAAATGTACGGCGTTACTATTCGATGTTTATATCTTATGAGGGTGCGTATACATCAAAAATAAGAATAAAGAATATTTTTATTCGCACACCATAACATAACAACAACAAAAAATACAGACAATAACTAACAAGATTGATATCTAAAACTATACTATACATAAATGCGTGGGTATATTGTGTGAAGGCCAATTAGGACCCTGTCTCAGATAATGTCGCTATTGTGTTTCTCTTTCGTTTGGTTTTGTATCAACTATTGAAAGAGTTTTGTTTTAAGTTGATTTTTATATTTTTCAATAGAAAACAATCATAAAGTTATCCCTAAACTTCACCATGTTTTCGGCTGCTTTTCCTAACTATACACTTTACTATAAAGAAATTGATAATTATATGTGTCATTTTTTAGTCAAAGGATATTTAAAATTTTAGTAATAGGTTGCTTTTAAAAAAATCACTATCAAAATTATAAAGCGCTTACTGAAAGTAAATAGCGAATACTAAGCATATTATCGCTATAAACATAGCTAGCGATGCACCATTACAATTTGCGAAGTGCAAAGCAATTGTTGCGGAAACAGATAACACATTTTATGGCGCCCCAACGAAGCACACAGATGAATTAAATAATGAATGTACCTACTTTAATATTAAACAGAATCAAATTTATGTTTTGTACACTTAATAAATGATATTTATTTGGAACTACACGTAGATGATAGAATGTAAATAGTAAAAATTATGACTATGAATTCCAAACAAATTATTGTAATGTATCATCATAAAGCAGTATAACATTCATTGACCACCGAAAAAATGAATGTCAAATGTCACATACAAGACAAGCAGTTTAATTATGAATTAGTAGATATTGATTGTAGCGGCAGAAAAATCATGCTTGCATTTTGTTGCGCAACCGAATAATTGACATATTGCAATCAAAGAATGACTGTAATGTCAAAAGTGAAATGAAGTTTCTACCATTATCACAAAGTGCCATTACAAAATGTTGTATTATTTCAAATGAAAGATTTGCAGGTTAACTTTATTTTTACAAATCTTACGATTTACGTTTTATAGAATGTCATGATTTTTTAACACAATTAAGATAAATTTCTAACCAAAATTTCTTTAAAATGACGAAGTAGTATGAAGTCTCAAAGGTCACTATCGGTGTAAAAGAGCAATTCATCTCCAAGTTCATTTTTTGTAAGATCTTTACTGGCCTTCATAAAATATTTATAGCTAAGAGAGAATATCCACATCTATGTGTAACAAATATAATTGCCGTAACGAATGCAGCCGATGCGGGCGTAAAATTTCATTACCGTCACTAGCTGATGCCACCCGTCAATCTGGGTATGATTGATTACGTGAACTTGTTTAGCTTAAATATTCGTTTGTTAACACTGAGGGTTAGACGTTCATTACACGGTGCATGGAGACTAATAAAAAACGATGTAACAAGCCCTTGAATGTGTCATGCATCGATACGGTAGACGAATGTCAGAGGAGAGATTTAAACCATTTGCATTTCCGGAAGTAAATTATCATGATCGCCAGATGAGGCACATGCTTTCCCTATGGATGGAATTGAAATGTGTGTTCAATAGCGCAGATGTAACTTGGTCCTACAGTATAATGTTCCTCCAGAACTCGCCGACTCGTTCGCACGTCGGTTTGCGGATCGCACTCTAAGGCTATAGATTCAATCCGGTTGGGTCAGAAAAAAAAATGACTTTGCTATATTGTCTCAGATCTGCCCTGTGATTTTGGAAAAATCCAGATTCAAATTCGAATTCATGTCATTCAGTGAAAAAATTCTGCCCTGTGATTTTGGAAAAATCCAGATTCAAATTCAAGTCATTTAGTGAAGAAATTCTATTGATTCCATTTTTGTATTAAAATACAAAACAAATTGATTGATTATACGTGTCTTAGATATTCTATTTCTATGTCATTTCCAAACTCACTTATGCCACGAAACGTTTTTACCAATTCAAGGTTGAGTGGATGCCGCTTTTTTAAGTATATTCGGACACCTGAGTGAATTCAAATTCGGGTTTGGATTTTTACAGGATTGGTCTGTTGTGGTACGTGCGTTGTTTCAGATACTCCATAATACGGGGACTTTAGCTATCATCTTGAAATCTGAGTAAAGTATGTGATATTTAATATTTACTTATTCAATTTGGTCAGTCTCCTATGACTATCCTATGTGCCATCGAGCTCATAAATAGCTACTAACAAAATTTTATGTTTAATTGCTATTATAATCTGAGTGTAGCCTTATTCAAACATTTAATTCGTTGAATATATAATCACGTGTTACTCAATGTTTCTCTCAACTTGTATAGGACAAAAAGTTACGTTATCTAAGCGGATTTAAAGTCAATTCCAAACTGCTGTTTACCGCGATTAATTGCCAAAGAGATTTTAACTTAAACATTAATTGCTATAAAATTATTGCACTTCCTATGCTTTTCATGCCTCAAGAAGTTCAATCTCTACAATTAACACAGGTCGAATTTACATGCAAATAGGTTGGGGCAAGTAAATTATATGAGTTTGTTGGTGTTATAATGTGTGTACCAAATTCTGTGTTATTACGAAGCTCGTAACTTTAATTAAACGACCAGCATCGTGTTGGTGAACTACTAATGAATCGAATCATGGATAAACTATGCAAACATACTATGTTGTTGGGATATTTAAAATAAAACCTTTATTAATAATCGATTGCTTTTCTGCCCTTCTCATCATTCAGATGTTTTTTCATTCATCCTTCCTTGTTAAGTCTATTCTTTTATGGAATTCCCTCCCCTTAGACCTTAGAATGTCCACCAGCCGGTACGCCTTCAAAACAAAGTTACGCAGCTTTATTTTGGACCAAACTGATTCCTTAAGTAGTTAGACGTTGTATTATATTACATTTATGTTAAACTTATTGTATATTCATTATTATAATATATTAATATTGTTTATGTATTCTTATTATGTATATTTGTACTACCTTATACCTATTAAAATTGTTTTGTTTGCGCACTATACCACAATCTGTATCTATAACACTACGAAGCTTACTGGTAAAGAATGCCTCAGGCATTAAGTCCGCCTATGTACACTTGTGCATGGAGAATTCAATAAATAAATAATATAAAATATAACTAGCGGCATAACTTGTCTACAATCTTTTGTTATATTATAAATAGGAAAAACTTTATTGTATGCATTCAACAGGCTCCAACACTACTGGAACGATTTTTTTAAATTCTTTCACCTACGGGAAGTTACATGGGCTATAATTTAAGTGGGCAAAGTTGAAATCGGCTAAACGGCTAATACTTAATAAAGTTAATAAAAAATATTATTATTATTATAATTTTTTAAGTACAAGTTAGGATTTTCGATTATTATTGTTCATTCTGCTTTGCTATGTTATAAAATATCAGCTGTTGTAACATTAAGATTCAAACATATTAAAAACATAACCGTTTGAAATCTAAGCTGCGACAGCATTGTATCAATGTTGAGATTGACGCTGATTTTTTTGTGGAAAACCAAGTTGATTTAGATGTAAATGATATAAAGTAAACAGAATTCAGTGTAAGATGCATATGGTAGAGAATCTACCTGGTATTGGGAAAATATATTTAAGAGAGTGAGAAACTTTCAGGTTACCCGTGTATTATTTAAAACATTATTTTGATATTTGCATATCCTTTGCCTTCATAAAGAGAACTAAACTATAAAAAAAAACTAAACGAATTAGATATTCACTCGAAGATTTTTGGTGCTATAGATACGAGGTCCAATTTCTGTAGACTTTGAATATTAATATAAACAATTGCTAAACCTAAAATATATTCATCTTTAATGACATAATACTGATCTTTATAATGATCTTTACTTTCTAGAAAAGACAATAAAGAGACTTTAATATAATAATATATGGTATCTAGTTATTATAGAACAGGTAAAGTAACGCTCTTAACTGAATATACAAAGTTTATGTTAATTACAAAAACTGTGTAAAATAACTTACACATAAAAAAATATAACTCTCAAAAAATATAACATATGATATTCCTCTCGATCAATCAAACCGCTTATGCTTGACATAAAATATATTTACCATGTTTGCCTATAAGCCGGATATAACCGGTTATAACCGGACCGATGATGGATATCCGGCCTCTAAAAAGAAACACAAAGTTGTCCTAAAATTTGCTATGTAACATTGTTTCGTATTCAGTCACGAGTTGGGCCCATAAAATGTTACAACCGTCGTCAATAAAAAAAAATCAACAAAAATATATTTTGGCGGTAATAAAAATGCGGTAAGCTCGGATAAATGTTGCAATGGTTAATAAACAAAACAGAATAAAACCTGGTCGTGATAATAAAACGTGAAAAGTTATATTATCAGCAAATTTTATTGTGCTATAATGAAAATACCTAAATAGGTAGGTACATAAAATGACTAGGAATTACGTTTATAATGATTCAACAAACATTACTAGGTAAGTTCGTTTAACCATTAATTATAGTCGCAAATGCTTAATATTGAAATTCAGGCAAATAATACAAAACGTTTGTCCTCGTTTTATAATGAGACCAGAAAATGATTAACTGTAAAAAAAAAAACACAAAACATAATGAATTGTATCCGTCTAGATTTCACTGTGGCTGACTCCACCACAAGTTTAGCATTAAAATTATATGAAAATGTTTATTCATTCATAAGGTTGGTAGCTTTCTTAGTATTTCATACTCAAGGTGAACTTTTAGTTGTAAAGGTAAGAATTCACAAACTAGGCATGTGTCTCAGCTGTGAAAACACATTAAGAGGCTTATGTCGATGATTAATTATAATTCTATTTTCAAAGACGCGAAAAAAAACTAAAATTATAGTAAAATATTTTTTTTGTGGTAAACATTTCCTAATAAAAAGCAATTACGTATTTGTATTATAAAGCATAAAACATACTTGACCCTATTAGAATATCACACCATAGGCACTATTAGAATACCAGCATCGTAACATGATGAACTACGTTATTTCTATATTTCGCATGAGACAGAGATCTAATTGGCCTTCATACACTGCTTTTATATTAAGTATTTGTTTTATTATTTTTTAAGTAGCTCGGTGGCGTAGTAGTTAAGCGCCGCGGCCTGCGATCGTTGTCGTTAAGCAACTTTCGCAACGGTCGGTCACGGAATGGGTGACCAAAAAAAATATTGTCTCGAGCTACTCCGTGCTTCGGAAGGCACGTTAAGCCGTTGGTCCCGGCTGCATTTGCAGTCGTTAATACCCTCCAATCCGCAATACCCTCCAGCGTGGAGGGTCATGGCCCATCCTCCTTAACCATCCATAAGGAAGGCCTGAGCCCCTGCAGTGGGGACGTAAAAGGGCTGATGATGATGATGATGATTCGTTTTATTATTTTTTATAATTATTTTTGTGTGTGAATCTCAATAGAATATTTGCTATTTCTGTTTTAGTTTCAATAGTTATAATGATAATATTATTCACTTGCAAATTAGTTCAGAAATACATAAATAAATTGATATATGTTACAGTGTAACGCCATTTTAGAGCCCTTGCTTCGTCATGGCGCGATCATCAATAACGAGCGAGCCGTCTCATATTGAGTGGAAAATTCAATAAAATTTTATCAGACGCATTCATAGTTTGCAGTGATCCGCGAAACTCGTCAGTTGAGTTGTCATCACCAAATAATGTCTTTCCATTTCAATGGTTTGAAAAGTCGATGTTGATTTTTTTTACAGTTTCTTTCACATGTTTGTTGACTGCATGCACTGTGTACCTCACATACCTGGTATAAACTAATTAAATTAGAGTGATGTGAGACAGGAATACGCAATTTCTGTTTGTAGATCTGGACATTAGGAAACATCAAAAGAAATGAAAGAACCATGAGACCAATTAGTAAATTATATAGGACTCCTCTATCGCATGTCTGAAGAGTTATCGGGGGTAGGGTAACAATACCTGGATATGTAACAGGATTTGTCCAGAGCTCTTAGAATTTTCGAACTATTCTTAGGATTCTGATTGGATATTGCAAATCTCAGGATTTTTAGAATTTTAAGTAAAAGTACATTTTAAAGATCTCCTTAATAAAAAGTTATACAAACTAATAATAAACTGCCTAACTTTAATAGTAATTGCACGATTTTTATAACATCCTATATTTTACAAAAATTAAGTACGTTTGAGAGAAAAATCTTAAATAGGAAAAAAATTAAGGCCTTTATTCGTTTTTTTTTTCTGGTAACCGTCATCGAGGGTGGGGTTTGCTCTTCCATGTATTTAAAATATATGAAATTTCAAGCTATGGAGACTCTAAGCAAATTTCTGTCAGTCAGTATTATAATATTCGTTTAAGTATACCGTCCTTACATCCAGAAATTGGGGCCAAAAACTGATTAAAATTGGCGTTTCATAAAACCTACAGATTTTAATACGTTACTGCTACATATCATTACCATATCGTCATATTTTACAGAAAATCACTTTCCCCCTTTGAAAGGATTCACATCGTGGCAGAATTAAATCATCCGAAACATAATTCGACGGCGTGAACTTTAAAAGTGTTCCAACAAAGAAATCGGGCGGCTAAAAATCCAGAGACCCCGAGAGGAATGTTGTAACCCTCTGAGCATCTTACAAATAACGGGTGGGGGGTTCCGTATTGTGCACAACCTTCCAAACCAGACATCCTAATCGACCCTTTTGAAATTCCAACTAACGGGAAACTCGTATTTCCATAACAATAAAAATGTGATCCGAACATCTAGAAATGCCTCTGCGATATTCACGGATCATAAAATCGCACTCGGTTTGTGAGTTCAACGCGTCTGGTGTACGTGGATCTCTGTAATCACATGGTGTGACCCTTATTTTGCCAGATTAGGTGTAAATTACGAACTGTGTAAGGTGTCATGTTAATTTGGGCGCTTTGAAGTATCCTGCTTGCCGTTTGGCGGGCAGCGTAGGTAGTCTTGTTGCCGTCCTTGTATTTTTGAAGTAGTTAATTGTTTTTTTTTTATTATTAAGCTTCAGTGATCACATACATATTCAATTATGATTATTTAGACTCATGAGTTTTAATTGTGAAGATGCATCCTGCTGATATCTTAACAGTATTATAAAGAGGGAAGATTTCATTGTTATATATTGTTTGTTTGCATTTAATATATGCGAACCTATATCATACGAAGGTGACATATGCTATAATTTAAGCTGGCAGAGTCACGGGGCAACAGCAAGTATTTGAATAACTTTAAATAACTTTTTACCTGCTCTCGTTTCACTGAATATTTTCCGATATAATTAATAGAAAGTTACATTAAATCATAGTATGTTTCGGTCTGCGTATACTTTATTTGCTTAGCAAATTTCCAGGTTCATTGTCGTCCCTGGAGAGCCATCTACCACGACTATCGAGGACCGTGGGACCAATTATTTTCTCCGTTGTGAACTTTTGAGTCTGTCAAAATTGTGCAGTCCTTCGGGGTTGGAATTCTGACTAAAAATATTAGGTGTAGAACTTTCAGGCGATCGATTTGTTGGAGTTAAAATTTTGATTTTCATTTTAACAGTTAAGTAAAACTTTAAGTAGCTTTTATACCTTATAATATATGATCGTTACAATCGCAAATACGAAAATTGTAGAAGAATTGTATCAGGCTTACCGCTTTGTACATTTTATCACACAATATTTTTCTGTCAAGTCCACTTGAGAACAGGGGGACACCCGTGTCCCAAATATAAAAAATATAATAACAATGAATAACGAAATGGTAGGTTTAATTTAAGCTTTAATTAATTTCTGAATGTACTACTTAATAATGATATCATAGCAACACAGCATTGAAATTGACTGTGTCTTTGTTTATGGTAATTGGAAATTGACAGTTTGTTACACGCGAATTTCATAGATTTTGAAAAAGGGTTTTGAAGTTCAAAAGTTGTTCTCAACGTATTATATTTTAAAATATTTACTGCCTGATAAGTACATTTCTATATTACACGCTAATTGATCCTAAACTCATGTTGTATGCTTTGATATGTGATTATACATATAAAGGGATATCTGTGTCCCTGTGGCCTTTGAGGGTATTTATTTGTTTCTATAATGCGATTGTAATTTTTTTACTATTACCCTCATCTCTTGTTATAACTTTTGAACATTATGTTTCGTAGAAGTTTTTTGAACTTGGGAAAAATTAAATCTTATAGACTGATGAATATATTGGCGTCATAGTGATGATGAAAAGAATTTATTGCTCCATGAAGAGGATGTAAGGCTACTCACATAGAATGGTTTGATCTTGAGATTGAAGATACGACAGTTCATCTTCAAGAATTCTAGAGATGTCCCCTGAGCTTTTAACTTCTGTGGTATATTTTGTGAACAAACCTCTTAGCGACCGTCAGCCAGTTTTCTAGTGGACCCAGAGAACATATCCGATCAGAGTATGTATTTCATATGAAAGGTATATATCTGTCAAGATGTGAAAAGGAATATGTTGACTCCTTTCGAAATATTCCTATCAACAATAAAATTTACATATTATTGCAATTGATAATATCAGAATCAAACGAGCCGGAATTCTCTGTCGAAACTCATGAAATGAAAGCATTTCTTGGTTTAAACTTGTAATAAATGCGTCATCATGTTTGCCATCGTTGAGAGATTACTAATATACTGAACTTGACATGGCCAATTGGATAAGTACCTTTCATAGTAAATGTTATGGCTAAGGCTCGTTTCCAAGAAATACGCAACGAGATGCTCCACTTCAAAAGATAGTGACAAAGACGAAGAGCTATGAACCATCAATTAACTAAATATCCCATGGAAAAGGTCAATACCAGAAAACGGTATTTAAACGGTGTGCAGATTAATAAAAAAAGTCATACAGATAAAACTTATGTGTTATGTGCAGTTTATTGCTCCAAGAAGAGGATGTAAGGCTGCAGTTTGTTTCTGTTACACCGACGACAGAAATTGTTTCGCTGAATATCATAGTCACTTAATATATAACTTTTTAATTAGAATATTATAATTTTATTAAAAATAATACGTGAAACAATAAATATGTTGTTTGTTTTTGTAAAAATCGTCAATTACGAATATTATAAAGAGATTACTTGTTTATTTGTAGGAGGAGTAATCATCGGAGATACTGATCTGATTATGAAAATTCTTTAAGCTACAGGAGGCTACATCATACATGGCTGACATTGACTATAATTTATGTGAGCGAAGTCACGGGAACACAGATAGTAATTATAAATGTAAAACACGTAATAATAAGCGGAATAAGTAAAAAGACAGCCCTCGACGTCAATTGGGAAAAATCAGAAAATCCATTTATATTTTTGCCATTTTTCTATAACATTATGTTTATTGGATGCCTAATCAATTATTTTTTACAGTAAGAATGATTACTTTCCTTCTTATTACCTTATGGGAGCACATCACCATTTTGAAGTTTTTAAAGTTCTCTCGCCCAATTACTGGAAATCTCAAGGAAAACTCTATGAAACTAAGCTCCACAAGCAATACTTAATACGAGCAAAAACTGTGACAGGATTCGTCGTAATAACGTAATCTTTCTAACACAAGTAGGTCACTGTAGAAGCAGATCCCTTGTCAAATTAACGTTTGCCTCTGTCTCCGAATGACAAACGACGCGGTCATAATAAAAAACTTCCTCATGAATGGTTGAAGCTGGCCCGTTCGCGTTTCCATGAAAGCTGTACGAAAATTAAAATCCGTTTTTATTTTTATGGAATTGGAGGTCGCTTTAACGCGTAGGGTTAATTACAATAATAGTAAGGCAATTATTGTCACATCTGCTGATATGCCTAAATTTTGAGCAGAAAATTTAGTAAAAATGCATAATTAGACAAGAGTTGTTTCCAAAATTTTCCAAAAAAAAAAAAATATACACAAAATGATTGCCAAATCAATCAAATTGTCAGTAGGAGGATCTGAAAGGCACATAACGGCATTACAACAATTTCCTTACTAATTAAAAGACTTTTCCCACTGCGCATTAAGTATCGACTTAACTAATAAATTTTCTTCTGAGAAAACTTCACGTAACGTAACATCAATTTCCCGAGAGCCAAATTGAGCTAAACCTCTTAGCAAAATAAACTGTATTAATCTCGACAACCTTATAACTTCTGAAGTCCACTACATCAAAGTTAAGAGTATTAAATGTAAAGAGACTTGTTCCACAACTTGGCGTCTCTCCAATACGCCTTTATTTTGAGTGGGGTACTAAGCATAACTGCTGTAGGCAAAGATATCATGTTTCTTACTGCTACAATAGAGTATTGAATTATTTATTAAACCAAACAATTATAGGTTTACTTAATGATAAAACGTCAAAATTGTTTTCGTGAATCACTCCATATATTGATAAAAATTGACTGAAAATGATTTTGATAACTTTGCGTTTTTAGCATTCAAATGTACAAACAGAATGGTGGACTTTTTCGTTAGTAAATATGAGAGGCTTAATGGCTTTGAATAAGAGAGGACTCAGATAAAGGATTAGATCCCTCTAGCTTTTCTCAATGCAAGTATTCTTTTTCTTTTGTCCCAGTTTTTCGGCTATGGTCTGGATTTCTTTGATGGTACTCTCACAATGAGGTTATACTTAATATAAAAAGCTTTTTCTTGTTGATTGCAGCGAAATGCGGCCTGAATAAAAATAAGTCTGGTTAAGCTGTTTCGATTTTATTTATGGAGCTATATCTTCAAAGTAATACATTTGCGAATATTATTCTGTACGTGTATGTCATTTGTGTATTTAGTGAATTTGCATATTCCAAAACAAATATTTTACAATTTGTATTATCATTTTCATAACTGAAACATATGATCTAAAATACTTATATTAAAAATGCAAAAGCATATGAGGGTGGAATTTGAGTTATTTCTGGTTAAAGATTAGGATGATTGCCTTATCGATTATAGAAAAATAAAGGATTAATCTCGTATCGAAAAAATCTAAGATAAGACTTTCTTTGGTTTGCTTTTGAGCATGAACAAAGGTATGTACGCTATTTCATAGTAAATTAAGAGACAAATTAATTGAATCTTAATATGACGCGTACAAACTGAACCAACGATTGGCCAAGTTAACATTCATCACTAATCCGAAAGAATAGGCTTTGTTTATTCGTGTAGGCATAAGGATAAGTTTTCACGGAGGAAGAAACATGCGTGTTTAAGTTGTTATACATAAATATAACAAAATGTTTGGTGTTATACATAAATATAACAAGATTACATTAGATAAATACCTAAATATCTTAAATAAGGATTTCTAGTGACATTCGTTATAATATTTTCTTTAGTGGTGAGTATATACCTACCTACTGCAATATAACTACGACTACCTACTAAGTTTCAAGTTATTGATCGACTTGACATGCGAACTTCCTACCATTACTTTTACAATATGAAGTATTTTAACTTTGATAATGTTAATTAGGTACTATATTAGTCAATTTTAATTAAAATTCAATCTTTCCTTTTTGTAATATAGGTATAGATTAGACTTTTTCGCAATTTAATGTTTATATTCATCGATTGTTTGAAATACAATATTTATTTTATTGCTCTTATATACATAGATATTATAACGACATAACCTTAAAATCTCTGTTAAATATTCAGATATTCTCAAACTCCGGCATAATTTTAAAATGGTTTTTTACCTACTCATTATAGAAATAATTCTCTATCGTTTGCCATTGGTTCCAACAATGTGCACGGCTACGCAAAAATAGCCGAACTCTCATAGTTTTGTAGATATAAAAATACCAAACGAATTTGATGAAATTTTGGTATACGAATAATATTATACACAGGCTTCTTTTTATCTCAATAATCGGTTCTATATGGATAAAAGTGATGTCAAGTAATCGTAAACCACGCAGGTCCCTAGCGAAATGTTATTTTTAAATACTTAAAGTCGATCATAGATCACCTGATCTTCTTTGAAGTAGGTTAAAAAATTAATTATGTAGTGATCATAAACATAAACTGTATATACCATTATAACATTGTCACTAGTTTGTCTACTGAAACTAATAATTTCATATTTTCAATTCTCAATAGATAACAATAATGATTACTGATGCTAATATACCCATAACCAGATCCGGTGGATTCCATTAGAACTGACGAGTGAAGCGACATAGCTGATTTCCTCTAAAGAAATCGCCCGCACAAAGGGAGCAACAAAAAATAATGTCGCTCCAAATTGAATCATTTGTAATATTCATTCTTTTTTACTCCTGCTTCTGTGGACGCTTTTCAAGAGTTGGCTATGGAGAGTAACCATTCACTGGATGTGCAATTTATAATTTATAAATTTTCTGTAATAATATAAATCGTGTAAGAGCAAACCTATTATTGGTCCATATCTACTAAAATTAAAGAGTTAGATTTAATTTGTATGTTCGCATTGAATTGGATTCAAAACTAAGGGACTGAATTAAAAAAAAAATCTTTCTTCATCGTTTACAGGTGACAGATGCCGCTGGCGAAATGGCGGGAACACAGCTACATAGCTACATGTTAATAAATATATTAGATATGTTAACACGTTCTTATTTTAATTTTATAAAAAGTAGAACCGATTTCAAACTTTAAAATACTGATAAATAATACTCGTCTCAAAAAAGGTTTATTTAAGAAAACGCAATTGAAGTCGCGCGGAGATTGTCTAGAGGTTATTAATTAAATGATAGGCGCCCGACTACAATTGCATTTTATTGAATAAGTTGCAATTATATTCTTATTCTCTACTCTAATTCTGCGACAGCGCTGTTTTCGACGCTTTGTTCGATGCTATATTTTTAAAGAATTTCAGAGCTGGTGTAAAATTTAATTTTTCGCATTTACTTATAGAAAATCGTGATTCAAAAGGTTCGTTTCTAGTATGTTTAGATCCACGATTTGTCCAACGTTTCTCCTTTATGAAACTCGTTTTACGATAATCAACTGCCTCCAGGAATTCGCGACGTCACCCTGTTGTCTTCTAGGGAGAGGAATTATTAGCTACTAAGTATCATTTTATTAATGTCTTTCTGTCAACCAATGTCCCAAATTATCTTGGAATGTAGAAATGCGAATAAAAATAAATGAATAAATAGATTGAATCATTAGTTTTCGTTTTAGACTTTACATATCTTTAGTGTATGGAGACTGTAATGAATGTTTTATGGTTTGTTTTTAACCACCTTCAAAATCCAAAAGACGGCGGAGGATGTTCGACGGCGATGTATTTTTTTATGTATGTTTACTAATAAATTTCTTTTTTATTCGATAGCTTAATGGAGGGGCATTTAAATTTTATCGAAATCTGATCAGTAGTTTTCCTTTTATAACAAATAAAATACGCTTTGGCCCTTTTCAGCTAAAAAACAATGCGTATTTGGAATTCATTCAAAATCCGAAAGGTGAATTTACTGTGTTAAAGGAGCATGTATATTTTTTTATGAAAGTAGGTATGTCAATCGATTTCTGCTTGAATTGTGAACCAATTTCTATCAAATTTGCTGTTTCCCGCGACTTTGTCTGCATAAGTTATAGCCTATATGTCCAATGCGTATTAAGTAGTTTTATTTTTTAATGAGTATAGAATTATTAGAATAAATTATGTCTATAATCTTCTTTTCTAAGACTGAAAGTCTTAGAAAAGACTGAAAGTCTTAGAAAAGAAGATGTTTGTATCTATGTTAAATTTTTTATTTATATAGATACTTCATATTTTTAGTATTACCTATTATATAAAAAAGTCAATATCACTAAAAAGTATGAAATAAAACTTTTAAAAAAAGCACCAAATTCAAACATTAAAAATACGATACATAATATTTATCTCAAAAGCTATTTATTCAAGAAAATGCTATTGTACTCGGGCGTCTATCATTTAATTAATGACTTACAGAAGACCTCCGCCGTTTTAATGGATAAGTAGCTTATGAGATAAGTTCTATTCATCATATTTTAAAGTGCGAAGTCGGTTTTATTATTTTTTAAGTCGAATACCTAAAGGATGCAACCTTCGACAATTAATAAAGATTCTGTTAAGAATATGTATTTTTCACTCATTGTACCTTTACTGTATCATTATTAATTTATTTGTTTATAGATACAAACGGTCATTACAAAACACAATTGTCACAATAGGTATATTTAAACAGACCATTCATATTCATACAGTGTCATTCATCTCTTAACTACACAATTAGATCCAAATAAATTTTAATCAGTACAACAATCAAAGGTTATCCACATTTGTTACAGTTACAGCCATTAAATTCCTTAAATCAATCACCACTGCGGTTCACCAGCCCTTTTACGTAACCACTGCAGGGGCTCAGGCCTTCCTTATGAATGGTTAAGGAGGATGGGCCATGACCCTCCACGTTGGCCTAATGCGGATTGGAGGGTATTAACGACTGCAAATGCAGCCGGGACCAACGGCTTAACGTGCCTTCTGAAGCACGGAGTAGCTCGAAATAATAATTTTTTGGTCACTCATCCCGTGACCGACCCTTGCGAAAGTTGCTTAACGACTACGATCGCGGGCCGCGGCGCTTATCCACTACGTCATCGAGCTACTCCACCACGACCGACCACTGCGGTTAACTACATTTATTACAATTGCAAAATCTATCGAAAACACGTTAAATAATACAGAAAATTACCAGCCATTACATTAAGAGTGTAAACCATAATCGTTGAAATATCAAATTAAATGCCTGTATCAGAAAGCTCGAAATAGTAGCTTATAGTATAGCAGAAATATATCAATATATTCCATATGTTTGTCCTCATTGTGATTCAATAGAATAACTTAAGGTTACCTAAATTTATGACATCTTTAAAGTTAATTTTTTACAATAAATCTTAAACATACCAAACTATAAGTTGTTACATTAAAGAGTATCAAACGTTAAACGCTCACTTCAAAGAGTTTATGGCACAACAGAATTTATCTACGTCTGCTAAATGTTTATTCTCATTGTACAATTTACAGGCACGCTTAACGAACATGTATTGATTATTACTATTCTAGCCTCTATCTCTAAATCAATAAATCTAGCTTTGTTATAATCGTAATCTCTAATCCTTTATTTGATTATTTTAGTTTTTCTTTAGAACTTATTAACCTATAGATATCGTATGAGCTAAGTTATATAAATGAACATTAGGAAAGAAAATGCGCATTTTGAAAGCGCCCTACGAAAATATTGCAAACTAAAAACAGACTATAAACTGAAACGTACTAAAAGTAACTACAAAATAGAATCCTTTGTATTCAAGATAAATAAGAAACATTGCAATCTGATTTCTTGGTTCTTGTCTCGACTTAAAAGGGAAATAAAATTGCCGTTTCATAGCGAAACGGGGTCGGACATGTTACTGCACCCGTCTCTGGTATGCGAGGGCTAGTTGACCCCCCATCTTGTGGGGGAAGGTGCCCTAACGTCACGCGCTAACCCGCGCCGCACAAATCACGCGAGTGGAGCACGCGACCTAAACACTCTACCACGCAAAGTTGAAAATAAAGCCCGTTTACGACATTAAGTATGATTTCGAATTACATCGCTGTATAACGTTTGAATAAGAGATTAAGATTTTTAAAGGTAAAGAGGATTGGACTGCAACTTAACAAAAAAGCGTACGATGCATTGTGTTACACAATACCGCCTGCCAACAACCCAACGCGATATGTCAATAGCTCTGTTTATTTTGTAGTAAACGCCTTCGTTTTCCTTTTAATAAAAGAATACCGTCGACTCGTAATAAGTCAGTTGTCGGACACAATGGATGGCAGCCGCATTCTTTGCCTGACACGAAACTCCATGCAAATGTGTCTTGGTGGAACTTTTTCCTTTTTTTCTGTAAGGTGTTTGTGAAAGCAATTTCGGGTAGACTATTTTTTGTTGCATTTTTCCTACTTCAGTTGTCAATTTAACAATAACTACTTTGGTTATAGATTTCTGTTGTATTATAAAAAAATATATCAATAATGGTATTAGACACATTATAGGGAATAATTTCCTGTCAAAAAGTATTTATAGAGTATTTTTGTGCACAACTGTATTCTACGCGTATTTTAAAATGCCTTCAGCGAGTAGGTGTTGGACTGGCTGTGATATCTATCCGTTTAGAAATAATAAGCATTCTATAGATAAATTCTAGAATTTAAAATAAAATTGATTCCGGTACCTAGTCAAAAGGAACTCAAAGTTAAGTTGGTCATTTCATTATTGTTTATAACAGTTAATGGTCTCGGGAATGCAACATTTTTTCATTGCTTCCTTCTGAATGTTTAATGCTTATAATATCACGGATTTTTCGAGGAAAATTACTGGAAACAATTCGTGGGTATTAGTTTATTTTATCATAAATCAGTTTTTATGAACTTTTAATGTGAAATGTTTATGGCCATGCGACGATTGTTGTTGGGTCGTCGAAAAAAAGAAATTACCGTTATCCTTTATTTATAACTAACTATGTATACTCGTACCTAACTATGTAGAGTGATTAAGGGGTACGCCGTGAAAAATTAATGAATTAATCCTCAACATAATTTTGAAGTTCGTTTTGAATTCATAAACTACATAGAAATTAAATGAAATAGAAATTTTATTAGAAATGTCAGCCGGATGAATTCCATTTAGTTATGCAGTAGACTCGTGCTGAATAGCGAATTCTTTTTAATTATTCTTAGTTTTATCAAGTTTATCAATCAGGGAGACTCACAGAGAATTAAATAATGATGAGCAATGAAACAGCTAAAATAAATTTATCGATTAATCGAAAATTAGGTCAGCGTAGTATGACATTATTTGTCATAAATTTGAAAATAGTCTTAGTTAGCCATTATTACATAAGCTATCTGCCAGTAAAAGTCATGTCAAAATCGGTCCAGCCGTTTCAGAGATCAGCCGAACCAATAGACAGATAAAAAATGTAAAAATATACATTTTGGTATATTTACCGTGCAAGTATGCATTAAGTAAAAAGCATTTATTTTAATATTATAAACATACAATCCAATTTTTGTTTATTTATTTGTATGTATGTATATATAGATATTGGTTGTTAGTTGTGATAGCTGAAAGAACACAGCAAATGTTTATTTGCCTTTAGCTGCAGGACCAAAATCACATTCGATCTATTAAATATTTAATTCGAAAACCGACGCAATCTGACACGCAGAAATATTATTACAATGAGATTCCTTCACCTTCAGGCAATAAGTAAAACAGTAATAGAATACTGGGAAAAAAGAGGTATTATACCGGAATACTTGTAAACTTATACTGCTCAGTGGTTACACTATTAATCTGTGGCGTCGGCAGTAAAATTGTTATTCCGTCTCTCACATCAGGTAGGCGGAATTCCGCCCACTGTGACATTACTGGGCGGGCGGCGATTTAAAACAATGAGCACGCTTTCACAACCAGCAGTTATGATTTGTGAACACGCAACCCCGATATGGAGGAACTGAATTGGCAATTGTAGGTGTTGTATTTACTTTGGTGACTCCAAACGCTTTTGTAAGTGATGTTTTAATAAAACATTTTTTTTTAAGTAAGCTTTTATTGGACCACAGATCTATAAACAAATTAAATGAACCTAAACTTGACTGGGTTGCGTTATTTAATTACAAAGTTCTCACAGCCATTATTCGGATTTATCATCAGGCTTTGGATCTATCATCAGGCTCGCGCTTTTCGTTATTAAGCAACTTTTACAAGGCTCGGTCACGAGATGGGTGACCAAAAAATTATCTAGAGCTACTCCGTGCTTCGAAAGGGATGTAAATCCGTAAGTAAGGGTGCATTTGCAGTTGTTTATACCCTCCAATCCGCATTGGCCAGCCACAACCGTAACCATCCATAAGGAAGGCCTGAGCCCCCCTCAATGAGGACAAAAAGAGCTGATGATGATGATTATAATAATAATATGTTTTTATTGGAACTTTAAAAATTACATGTTATATCTTGTACGAAAGCAGCCGCTTTAGTTTAAAATCTGCGCTGCAGCCACAAACGCTTAACTCCATTGTGTATAGGACAACGTTCCACTTTACAAAGTTGGATAATTCAAACTTAGAATTAAATAGCATGCATTCCTATTATTACTACTGTGTGTGTATATGAGATAATGAGTATGTTTATGTGTATATCAGTTATATAAACCGCAATGTATATATCTACTCACATACAACTCTTTAGAAATTCCTCAGTATCACTGTAGGACAATATGTTTAGCCACCGTACCAATTGAGTTTTGCATTCTCGCGAAGTGATATGGTGTAATTTTATTACTCGTAAGTTTTAAGCCAAAAATTATCAAACGAGCCCAAACTTTATGGGGTTGCTTAATTTAATTGTAGACGTCTCAGGGCTACTTTCCAGCTCCATAATCAGATAACCTCGATTCCATTGTCATTTAAGTTATGAGGTAGACGATCCGATTTTGACAATTATAAGATCATGCCCTGGGTTTGACCATTTAAAGAGTAACGAGGATGTGAACTTTGACACATCACCGCTGTCAACGGTATTAGTTTGCCATAATGCAACATTTTAAAAATCGTTCATGGTAAATAAATGCCTATGCGTTAGTTCCAACCTATGGTAAGAACGTCTTGATGTGCTAAAACATTTTTTGCCCTTTATGCATACAAAATTTCAGCGCAAATGCAAGCGGGAGTGGGTCAAATTCAGCTTGCAAGACTAAAATATATTAATTATCTCGAGTTCCACTACATTTTTTAAAAAAGCCAAACCTTTCAAAATTCTCAATTAAATAAAATCTGAATCCATAGATAGTGTCTCGAGTTCCACAAAGAGTTTTCTATTGCGGAATCGGGCCCGCATAATCAGATTCACATAGTAACTAAGTTGAACGAAAAACGAAGACTATAGTTCTTTGTGTCGAATACCCTTTTATATATTTTGCGATTCTCTCTAAGACATCTTTATACCGGTGATTGTTCTGGAACGAATTGCTAAGTATTCTAGACGACTACTTTAAAATCTTTCTTTGAAGTTTATTAAAGTATCACAATTCCAGGTATACCTCCTCCTTTGGCAAATTACTCGTAAGTTCGTGGAATAATTATTATTTATGAACGAATCTTCTTGTGTGCAGATTCAGTTTGACCTAGTTTCAATTAGCTATCACTGTTGAAGTTTAACCTTGTGGGTTTTCGTTGTTAATTATTTAAAGTATTTTGCAACTTTCGGGCAGTTTACTGATTATGAACACAACATTTAGATTCAGATTTCCGCCTAACCATAACTCGACTTCTTGCAGAATTCAAGCGAATAGATTATCACAAATGCTAAATTTTGCCATTATTAATGATGTTGTGTTTGGTTGCTTATTGTTAATATCATTAACTAACTGTTTTTCACCCGCGTTAATAATAGTCAGGATCGGATCAGTATTTCCGAAGATGACTTCACAAACAAACAATGTTAGAAACTCTACCTCTTTGTAATATTAGTATAGATACTGTCTTTTCTTGCGTGAAGAAATTGACAGATTGATAGATTCTTTTCACTTTACGTTAAAATTTGATCGATTCAGATGTTATTTGTGATATACCTAGTTTTTAATGGAAACATTTCAGTATCCTTTTACGTAAATATTTCGTATCTCAATTCAATGGTATATATATACATTTTACGAGTATGTAAATACATATAACTGAAGTTTATCATGAACAATCGCCACATAACGTGTAAAGTATCCATAAAAATGTTACCGGGCTTAATATTTGAAGATCCAGGGGTTTAAGGTCGATATAGAGTTTTATGAGACCTTATAAAGTTAGTATTACATCCTCGTGAACATTACATCCATACTAAATCGTATAAACCTAAAAACTAAGTATTATTTTTTACTTCGTGACCAAAAATTATTATCTTGAGCTACTCTGTGCTTCGGACTACTCGTTAAACTTTGGGTACCGTCTGCATTTGCAGTATTTAATGCCCTCCAATAAACATTGGGCCAGCATGGAGAAGACATCCTTCTTAACCATCAATAAGGAAGGCCTGCGTCCCTGCAGTGGGGATGTAAAAGAGCTGATGATGATTGCCAAGGCAGAAGCCCCTAACTGTAACTGGAATTGAATAAGAATATTAGATTAATACCTAATCAGAAATTTAAGTCGTATTTATCAGTATTGTAAAGTTATATTGTGTTACTCAAACTACAGAAGCAGGAGATCATACAGTTGTTTGCATGGTAACAAAATGTTCACAAACTGGAAATGTCAACGGCATGTTTTCGCGGAGCGGAAATGCAAAACCAAAGTTTTGTTGCCCAAATTATGCATGACTTGTGAAATTAGCCCTTGCCTCCAGCCGGACGTTGGACTGCAAAATATCCAGCTTGAAGCGCAGTATCGAGAACTGGCAACACTGTGTTTCTGCCCCGTCGCTTGCACAAGAACGACTTTAAGCGGAAATTTACGCTTGCCAACAGCATTTCGTCCTCTTACAAACTTTCAGCAGTATTTATTATTGAAAAATTTTTGGAGGTCTTTTCCTAATACGGTAATCGGATAATGCTCTTGATTTGGATTTCTACAAATATTTCTCTTAAATCATTGTCAAATTAAGAATTTTTTATGCTGAGCTACATATTTAACAAGGTACTCGATAATTGATCGAATAATATCTTAAATTAGTTATAAGTAATTGGACATGTAAAAGCACATTAATTTAGCTATTTCACCCGGTTTTGCTCCATAAACTTGAATAGCTTAGTCGAGTAACTCAGCCGAATATCTACTCGGTTTACCTAGTCCACTATATCTCTCTAATTGACAGTTAATCTGATGATGATTGAAGTTAAATCTATAAATAGGCTGTTGAAGGAGATGAAAGTCTGCACATCATAGCCTTTAAATGCATAATCCGATTTTTTTTTTGATCGGGAGTATTCTGAGCTGTGGTTGAATAGAATCTGTTAAGATCATTATAGTTTTTTTCTAGTTGCTCATGAAATACGAGAAACTTTTCCAACCTCGATATTTTAGAAATGTAGAATATTGCAATGTAATATCATCACCTGGAAACAATAGAATAAATAAAAAGTAAGCTTTTGACCAACTGTATATTAGTATTGTTTAAATTAATCGAAGAGTTTTAATCAATTAATCAATAGTTTATAATAGTGAGTATATAAATTTATAAAATATTTTTTTTATTTGAAGTAGGTTTTCCGGGTTGGGATTTGAAGTTTTTTTTTTAATATTGTCATTAGGTTCTAATTTATTTACATAAAATAGGTGAAACTAAGCTTAACCAACTTTTATGATTAACTTGGGTTTCTTAAATGAAACAACTTTAAAACGGTTTTATCTCATTTGTATTTAGTGTTATTGAAGTTTTGGACCCTTTACAGTTTCTGTGTTCACATATGACTAAGGTATAGTGTCTTTTTAATTAAGAATATAGTTACCTTCAAACCAATAGGTATTATTGGACATATTCACAATACAATACAATACATTATGGCAACGTATAGGTTTATTAAATAAAATTATAAAAAAAAAATACATTTCTCTTATTCATTTTCCCCTGGCTACCGTAATCTAGCACCAGTTCCAATTATTTGAGTTTCTTAACTTTTTCTTCTTACACACATTTTTTTTGACACTTCTGTAGTAATCAAATTACGAGTATATGAAACAATAATTAATATGAAATATTGAAATCGGTTAAATATAATAATTTCTACCAAAGCTCTATTAATTTCGATGAATAATAGAAGCTAATTATTTACTTAATGAATATTGTTTTAAGTTAATGTTACATATTTCAAAATCATCAAATACGAATATTAATATGCAAACGCAAATATAAGCATGATTAAAGCCTTAATTAATATCCAATTATTAATGATCATCAATGACCATCGTTTCATAACACGGCTGCACGTCAGGTTCCCACAATATATGAAATTTCCGCAATTGGTTTTGTACGCTACTCTCAATATATTAAAGTTTAAAATCAAATGAATAAATTTGACAGTTTCGTAAAACCGTGACGTGTTGTTGACTGTACATTAGCAAACAAACCATTGATAAAGTGCGTCGCGATTCATATCATCGAATAGCTTTCAGTATATTAGCGAGTTGATTTGTAAATATTTCAGTGCATATTAAAATTTTGATTATTTGAAGAGAAGCTTAAATTGAAACTGTTTTGTAGAATAATATTTTGTTTTTAGTTTGCTATTTCAGTTCTTAAGTTATTGTTTTGATTATTCTCTATCTATCTCGAACTCAGCAGTAAAACGATTATTGAGAAGATATAGTGAATTATATCATAAATTTATCGTTATAATTATATTTAAAGTCAAAGAAATAAAGGTGTGCTAAATAAAGTGTAAAAAAAAAAAACACTTTTTGCTTCAACCACGCAGGCCAGTGCGGAGATGCGGTTGGTTATTGGTTATTGGACCCCAAATCACGAAGGAGCTTGAGACATTAAATCGTCATCCATCCTACGACTGGCCATTGCGTTGCTTAACTTCCGTATCACAAGCCGAACGCGGTAACCTCATTTATAATTAATGAGTGTACATAAATGATTTTTGCATCAGCTGCTCTCTTAAGTATTACATGTTACTCCAATCTCCACCTTGAAGCTTTCATAATTAAAACATCAGTGAGGCCGTTACTGTAATATATACAAAATAGATTGTTAATTAAGAGCGTTCCTCTCGTTTATTGATGAGTGACAAGGAGAGAGATAACGTTGGAGTTATAGCTACTTGTAGTACTTTAAAAAGATTCCGCAGAGATAAAACCAACTTATGGGTTCGAAACAAGAAGGGCGCTGAATTAAAACTCGAACGTATGTGGTATTTAATATTAATTAAAATGACGCTTAGTCTGACCGTCAACATTTGTTTTTCGTGTTCGGTTTTTTGATTAGGACTTAGGATACGGAGACCTTAACGAGCGCCTTTAATATTAAATTATAATAATTAATTTTATATATTGAAAAGTTTGAAAATTAATTCGTAATTATGACATGCTGCATACATTTTTTTCGTTAAACTTTGACAAGTCGCATTCTTATATGAGCAAACCAATTTTTTTTAATTATGTTTCTTGACTCTACATAAACTTTGATAAATATACTTTATATTGTTCATGCAAATTAGAAAAATGTTCAGAAAATCTCTCACTGAGACTGAAATTTTCTGAAGTCTATTATTATTGCATTTTATGTCATTATTTTTCATTAAATGCAGACCTTATACCACAGTCATATTAAATTTATGAATACTTTGAATGTTATTATTTGATTAATTATGCATAACAATGCTATACTGGCAAAAATTTTAATGAAAAATGCTTAAAAAATCCACATTGTCCCTAGCATTATAATTTGAACGTATCAAATAAAATGGACCAGGTCTTTACTATCATCTATGTCCTCCGCGACGGAGTGATTCACATGCCGATTTTAAGGTGTCACTATATACATTTTCAATTACCGGGCGCTTTAATGCAGAAAATGAACTTTTCTTTATTTATATGTTACGGCTAAAGGTAGTGTAAACTTAAGTGTAATTGCAGGACCTTGGCTAAAATGTACAAGGAAATGGAAAAGGAAACAATGTAATAGGTAATGTTTACTATTTGACACGAAAACTTTTATTAAAAAATAATCACTCTCATTACACATACTTTTATGTCCCTATGTAGGTATTTAAAATAACAATTACAAAATATTAATCACTTAAAACAATATCTACCTAATCATTAAAATATGGAATAACACGACGCAAACTAACATTATATCGAACTTTAGCTGCTTCTCGAAGATAAACCTAAGTTATCCGGCTAATCTTAAGTTTATACTCACACCCACCTTTAGCCGTCACATATATATTTGTTAATATGTATTAGACAACATCACATACATTGCTCAAATTCCAAAATGGTAGCTAGAGTCCCCCCTATTATGGATCTGAGACAACGAAGGTATTATAGGCACCATATTCTTTATAATCTAAATCGTCTTTTAAATTAATTTTTCTTTTTTTAATTTAAATCGTGTAATAAATTACACACTTTTATCTACAATTTGTCTATATTTTATGGATGTTTGTGCGATTGGATATTAGTAGCTCGGTGGCGTAGTGGATAAGCGCCGCGGCCCGTGATCGTAGTCGTTAAGCAACTTTCGCAAGGGTCGGTCACGGGATGGGTGACCAAAAAATTATTATCTCAAGCTACTCCGTGCTTCGGAAGGCACGTTAAGCCGTTGGTCCCGGCTGCATTTGCAGTCGTTAATACCCTCCAATCCGCATTGGGCCAGCGTGGAGGGTCATGGCGCATCCTCCTAAACCATCCATAAGGAAGGCCTGAGCCCCTGCAGTGATGATGATGTATTTATATCAAAACGCATGATTTTATACACTTTTGAAATTCATTTTTAATTTTAAACAACAATGAGTAAGATAATGCTTTTTTAATTATTAATTAATATTAATTTTAGATTTGCAATTTGCATACAAGTCCAGGCAAGTAGTCGACTATTTCAATAGAGAGACTTTGAAAGTCTTAACAAGCCATAGAAGGACAAAGTTGCCTGAACCTTCGGTGAAACTTGACATCTATAGTTTTCTGAGTACTTAATGAACTTGTAACGGTTATTGTCAGAGCTAATAGCTTATATAGGTATTATATTATGTTTTGAATACGCTATATGGTATCTTTATACAAGTTTAATTTTTAAATACATCGAAAATTTGAAGAGGTTCTATTTTAAAAAGTTCATAATTCACAAATCAATTAGGCTTATGGTAGAATTATAAAGCCGCGTGTATTAATTCTTTCCATGATTTGAGAAACTAAATAACATTTACATTCGCAATCCAAACTTCGAAACAAATTAAGTCGAATTTTGGGACAAAATCATTAATAATTTGATAAATATTCTCATTTTTTACCTTTTTACTACACATATTTGTTAAGTGTTTTTATGTACATACGTTAAAATTAATGTTGTGTGGTAACTGTAAGTAACAAAAATATTTTGCTAACATACACATGGAGCTCAATGGCGCTGTAGTTAGAGTGCTCGTTCTACGATTCGATTATTAAGCAACTTTTGCAAGGGCCCGTTGTGGGATGGGTGACCAAAAATTTGATATCTCGAGCTCCTCTGTGCTTCGGAAGGCACGTTTAGCTGTTGTTCCCGGCTGCATCTGCAGTCGTCAACGCCCATGAATTCACATTGCGCCCGCGTGGCGAGTCATGCCTATTGTCCCGTTTTTGGAGATGGATAAAAATCATTAAAAAAAAAACAAACACATACTTCTAGAATCTTCTTCGCAGGATGCTTTGGACTTATTATTTAAACAAGATCATTGTACAAGCAACACATACTTGCAGTGGGTCCAATCTGCCTACCCCTCAAGGTATCTGTGAAGATATATAGTACCTACATTAAATCTATCGCCCTTTTAAAAATGAGTAATATATTTTACGTTTTCGAACTCAGTTTAATTATTTTCATACTCCTTGTACCGGGTAACTAACCGAAATTAATTCTTTAGTTCGGTTTAGTGAATAATCCAAGCGAAATCAATTTCAGGCGCACAACTTTACGCAATATTATGTGACCAAATGAAATGAACGCTAAGAGCATTAATGAAATTCAATTTATAATTCCATTTATAGTCCAATTAGCTATATGGCAGTAACAAAAACAAATTTCAATGCTCTTCATCATCACCATCACCAGCCCTTTTACGTCCCCACTGCAGGGGCTCAGGCCTTCCTTATGGATGGTTAAGGAGGATTGGACCATGACCCTCCACGCTGGCCCAATGCGGATTGGAGGGTATTAACGACTGCAAATGCACCCGGGACCAACGGCTTAGCGTGCCTTCCGAAGCACGGAGTAGCTCGAGATAATAATTTTTTTGGTCACCCATCCCGTGACCGACCCTAGCGAAAGTTGCTTAACGACTACGATCGCAGGCCGCGGCGCTTATCCGCTACGCCACCGAGCTCTTAATCAATATTAACTAATACACGTTTAAAAGTACACCATAACAATCTTACTTACGCAAAGAATAAAAGACGAAGCTCGTTGGCGCAGTATTTAGCGTCTTCGATCTGCGCTACTGAATTCTAGCAACTTTTGTAAAGGCGAGTCATAGGATGGGTAACCAAATTTACAATTTCGAGCTTTGGTAGGCACGTTAACAATTTGTCCCGGCTGCAACTACAGTCATTAACAACCACCAATTCGCACTGAGCCTGTTCGTATTGAGTTAAGGCCTATTCTCCGAGCGGTGGGGCCATTAATAAGCCGAAACAAAGAATTACAAGCTATATTTATTTCAATGCTAAAAATACTCAAAATATAATTTTACCAGAAGAAAACTATATATTTTTTTAATTTACGCAACATTATATAACATTATTAATATTGGTATTATAATCAAATTACATAGTTATCAGATTTGAGTTGAAAATTGAATATTGTTATGCCGAAATAGATTGCTTAATTTGATTAATTTATAGAATCATAATTAGTCAAGTTTCAAGAGCTCAAAGAAAATTTGCGCAAAACCAATTACAATATTGATTTAGCGATATAATTTAATAGTTTCTGAACTTTGAAGGAACTTTCATATAACCTAGTCAGTTTAATTGCAAGATTAATCTTATTTATTGATTATGAAAGTAATATTGAAATTAAGAGAGAATTTCAAGAATATGTATAATTTATGATAGAAGATTCAGATATTGTTGACAGTTAAAGATTTACTCACGAAGAATCGAGTAGTTTCTTATAATCAAAAGCACTTTTAATTAAATAAAAAGTAAATTGAAAACTTTAAATTCTGTCCTTATAAAGTTGTTTTGACAACTAAAGTACTAAAACATTACATAAATAAGTGATCAGAAGACCTAAAATCTCTCTCCGAAAACGAAATTTCGACTATTTTGAAACTTTAATTAACATCATCAGCCTTTCAATTTGGTACATTCCATTTATAGGGAAGGGCCGCTGAGGTTGGCCCTTCCTTGTAGATGGAATGGAATCAGATGATAGATTCTGCAGTCGTTAATACCAAGTAGCACTGGGTCCACATGGTGATTCATAGCCCAAGCTCCCTATTTGAAACGGTAATATGACTAAATCACTTTGTCCCTGGCACTTCTGAGATGGGACTCGAACCCAAGGCCTTTCGCAATCCGGGCGACTGCTTTAACCACTGAGCTACCCAGGATGTAACAGGACTGATGAATTTTTCAAGCACTGTTGTTTTTTCGCTACATCAGAGCGTATTTTCATCGATGTTCAGGCAATCCACCCAAACAGCCGAAAGGGATATTTTTATAAATATTTAAACTTTCGTTATAGATTAAAATTTGTTTTGATTATTATTTTTTATCAATTTTGCAATCACAATGCTATACTGAAAATTAATTAATTTATTTTTTAAGCATATTTCAGTATAGCATTGTGAATGCAAAATTTATCAAAATATAATTAACAAATCCATTTTTCGATAAATTTATAACGCAACGCAGGAATGACTTGACTCTCTCTCTGATGCAAAGAAAATGTTCATGGACAAGATTTTATCAAAATTATAAGAAAGATTCAAAACTTTCAGAATTTTCGCTAACGCTAGCCTAATTATGATGAAACAATGGCGCTATTCATAAAATATAGGGCATATTTTTGCGTGGGCGTTCACGGAAACTTTACACCTACAAGCTCTAATCCCATTGTTATTCAGTACTAATTTACTTTTAGATTATGGTTTATACCCACGCTAAATAGTACGTAGTATTGATTTTCCTGAGACTCAATCGAATTTATTAATTAAATCAAGGTTTAATAATATATACCTCTTTTGAACGGAACCATCAAACAATCGAATATATAAGATATATTTATTTTAAAACATAATATTTAATTGTAATTCAATAATAATTATATCCAATGAATTAAATCATCAAATTAAAAATATATACATTAATTTCTTTTATTTCAAATGACATGGCCGGATCCTGCCCAAAGAATCAATCAAAATGATAATAAAATATATGGTGTCGATCACAATTCTCTAGAACATGCAACAAAATATGCCATAAGAAATTGGACTTTATATTTTAGATGTTGGCTTTATTCAAAGAGTAAACTAGTACTACAGCTATAATAGATCGCAAAAAACGTCACAATTAATTTGCGTTCAGATACACGCGTATGCATATTATAAACACAATTACTACTTGGTAATAAAATTTAGATTAAATAGGAAAATACAGCTATCTGAATCTTATTGTTGTGGTAAATAATAAATTAAATGATTTTATGACTATCGCAAAAAAGGCATTACATTTGTCGAGTTGCAGAGCCGTGCAATAAAAAAAGTTTTGTGTTTTAACAATATTATGTGTAATGAGTGTATCCGAATATTGTAATTGGCATTTTGCAAGAAGATTAGATATTCTTTTTTGCTTTAATCTTTGATATTTTGTTTTAGTTTAAGGTCTGGTCTATTTAAATCATATACTTACATAATATGTAACACTTAGACATATATTTTCGTATATAGGTAATAATTTGTGATATTGCAAAGACTTTTATAAGCTTTAATATAACTCACAGTATGCCAATGCATAATATTTTTTTTGGGCACAGCTCAGTTATTAAAATCCTCATGTCAATTTGAGCCTAAATCTAGTTTTGAAATATATTATTTTATTACAAACGACACATTTATTTATTAGAGACAATGGTATCGTCAAGATGATTTGGACGATGTAGTTCCTTCAGTTTTTAATAAAAAAACAATTTATTCGATTTGGATAACATTTCAATAAGACCCCCTCAAAAATATACGGTTAAAGATCTTTATTTAGCTCATAATAATTTAACATTCACTTACATGAGTCACTTAAATATAATTTTCAAAAATACACATAGTAATAAAATAACACAATATTAAATAATTATAATTAGTTTTAATTTCATTCGCAAACCAAAAATGAAAAAAACTAATACTATCAAATAAATATACCAGTTCAAAGAATGAATCATTATAATCTGTTTGCTACTGATAAAAATGTCGTGTGTTACATGCAAACAATCAAGTCCGTGGAATTGTTGTCAAATGGATAACAGCCTCCATTTTAGAAATCGACGGAAAATCCATTCATAGTGAACCATTGGAAGTAACTTCAATATAATTTATGCTTTGATCTTTTTGTCACTTCACATCTTTCGTATTAAATTTAAAACAAAATGTAAAAGCATGCGAAAGGCCGGTTCCATGTTGACCAGTATAAATTGGCGATACGCAAAGGGCGTGGCATTTCGTCACTCGGTGTCCTTCCTTAGTCCTTTAATTAACTTTTTGTGTTCGAACAAGCTTGCGAATTCTATATCGGTAGACCGGCCCGGATAAAGGGTTAAGCTTTTATTAAAATTCGAATCTTTAAAGGGTTTATTCAACATTTTCTCGTGGAATGTGTAAACATGGACCGAAAAGTGAAGGATGGCATACAGAAATTTAACATATACTAAGGCATACTCTGTTTCTCGAGGAGTAGTGAGACTAGTTCGATGGCGTAGTGCTCCCGGCTTTGCAGTCGTTAATACCCTCCAATCCGAATTGGGAATCATCATCATCATCATCATCATATCAACCGAGAAACGCCGACTGTTGGGCATAGGCCTCCCCCAATGATCTCCAACGTGATCGGTTCTGCGCCTCCCGCATCGAACGGCTTCCCGCGACCTTCACCAGATCGTTGGTCCATCTTGTGGGGGGCCTACCAACACTGCGTCTCCCGGGAATTGGGAATGCGTGGAGGATATTGGCCCAACCTCTTTAAGCATGCAAGCTGGTAATGATGACGTCTTTGTTTCTCCGAAAACGAAATTTCTTCTACTTTCGAAAGGTTTCTTTTTTGATAATTTATGATGCAGCGGAGGTGCATCATTACATCCCTTTAATACTACCGCTATATGTTGATGCGTTTATATGTCAAGATTCATGTCAATCTTAGCAGAATCTTCTTCTAATGCTGCGAAATTACTAATAAGAAAACGTTTAGAATATTTATGTGAAAGTCGTTCCATAACTTCTGTTTGATAAGTTTACTGACACCATATAAGTCCAGTTTAGTCATTCGAATCATTTCAACGTCATTGAAACTGATATCATGAAAATTAATTACCAAATCACTAAACAGATAAGCCTAAAAGGTTGGCGCTCGTAAAAATGGCCACAAACGTTGTTACTACAATCAGAGTCGTAAATTAAATAGACTATTAAATGTTTCTTAGTATTCGAAACGGTCTATATGAGGTCAGTTTTATCGCAATCAAGATTCGTGCGCCTTTTCGTTGATTTATTATTGTCTATGAGTTTTGCAACATATTTATGTGTGATGCTTCAAAATTATGGAAAATTTTAACACTCTTTCGTTCACATTAAATACTCTTTTTATTTTGCTTTTTTTCTGTGTTTTACTCTCTGTTCACGAGGAAAGCGTGTACATTCACAGTGGGGAGACTAAAAGGCTTTTTTCTGATGCAGTTTCACGTGAATCTTAAATTTTTATAAATATAAATGGATATTAAAAGACGTCGTATACATTGCTCAGAATCTAGAGGTATTGAGTAGCTAAAGGCCTTCGTATTATGTGGAGACAACGAAGGTGCCACTATAATCAGACCCCAGGTAATATAGAAAAAGTGAATTTTCTACATTGACACGACATTGCTCACGGTTTTTATTAGATCTAGTTATTACAAAAAAGTATAAAGATCTTTTATATTATCACAGTAGATTTATGTTTTCTACTTATAAATTCTCATAAATATTTGCAGATTTTTGCCTACAGATAAACTTTAAAACGAGATGACTAATTTAATGGGCAATTCGTTTTGTTGTTTGTGATAAATCTCTTTGGAGGTCGGTTAGCCGTTCTTCGAAAAATCAGATTTATTGTGACATTTCAAAACCGCATAACATAATTTGAAATACGAACTAAGAATTAACATTCTCTTTTTCCATTAAAATTTATTAGACGGAAATATATTCATAGTGATGTTTTCAAGAAATGTCTTTTTTCATGGGTATAATTTAAGAATTGTTATCAACAAAGCGTTTTTGTGTATCATTTTTATATTATATTACATATATAAATCTTACATTACTTAATTATATTACAGCGGCTTCGCCCGCGTGGTCCCTAGGGTAATGTTTAGTGGCACAAAATGTATCCTATTATCTAAGTCAGCTAATACCCTATCTGTATACTAAATTTCATCGAAATCCGTTCTGTAGTTTCGACATAATTGACGGGCAAACATCCAAACAAAAAGATTTAACTTTCATATTTATAATATTAATAGGATATAAAGTATAAATATAAATAAATATTAAACAACATCACATACATTGCTTAGATTCCAAGATGAGTAGCTAAAGCCCCCGTATTATGGAGTATCTGAGACAACGAATGTACCACAACACCCAGATCCGAGACAATAGAGAAAAGTGCATTGTCTACATTGACCCGACCGGTAATCGAACCCGGCACCTCAGAGATGGCGACACCTTGAAACCGGCGTGCGAACCACTCGGCTACGGAGGTCGTCAGTATGAAGACATAATTCAGAAAAAAAATTGTTTATGAATACAAAATTCAGAAAAAACATAACCTAGTTAAATTGCCAAGAAATAACCTTACAAATTATTCAGACATGAATATCATAATTTTTTGAGAATTTTCGTATGTAATTATAAGGCACGATTAATCGGTGATTCCATTAATCTCCATTGGAAAGTTATTGACAGAGTAATTCAACTCGATTTATCGGAATCCATGATTCAATGTGCAAATGATTGTATCGATACGGCGACGCATCATTCGCAATGGATTTCCCGCTAATTTATAACCTACAATCGGATGATAATCGATTTCATTAAGCTTTCATTGGCAAGGACCACACGAACAGCGGGACTTCCGCACAATGTCCAGTATTTTCCGGGCATTTATACGAAATATTCGTCGAGGTTACAAAGGACAACGTCTAAAGCTCTTGCTACAAATACAGGCCGGCTTTAACTCTTGGTCGGTAGGTGTTATAAGAGACAAATATTGTCATAGATATAAGATCTCTTGGGTGGTTGTAATATTAATATGTGATATTTCCAGTTAATTTTTGGAAATTGGACTAAAAATAACCTGAATTTACAATATTGTAAGTTATAAGCTCTTCTAAATATAATTCTGCCAGTCGTATCTAAAATACATTGCAAAAGAAATTCCTTTAATAAAAGAGAAAAGTATGAAATCAAAGATGGTGCTGTATGTACTAAAGAGGCGGATATAGAAAGGGTTGAAAAAAAGGTCAGTGGATAAAGCAGAACAAAAACCCGACCGCTAGTCGATACTATATGGTTCACTGTTACAGACTAAAATTAAGTAGTATATCAATTATTTACCTTTATTTCCATCTCTAATTTACAAACTATATATTCTGTCTTTTTAGGATTCCGTAGTAAACAAGGAACCCTTATAGTTTCGCCATGTCCATCTATCCACCCGTCCACGGTTTACCTCAGAAACTATTGGTACTTATTAGTTACCTCAGAAACTTAGAAAGCTGTATGTAATGAGCATGAGTATATGTTAATTACATCAACAAAGTGGTAAAGTCACATTACGAAAAAAGAAATTTAATTTACTGCGCCTAAGTGTAAGTGTAAAGTGGGGATGATATTTTTGTTTGTCTTCCTCATGGCGTGGGTATCGTTGGAGTATAGGTCTTTAGGAGTATAAAATCCACTTTGTCCCTGGCACCCTGAGATATTATATCTTTTTTATATCATTCGACCATGTAACTTAGTAAATATTTTATAAAAATAATACGGCATTAACATCTCTAAATTCTTTGATAAGATTTTACAAATAAACACTTTACAAATAGTATGAAAAACGGTCGTAACTACGTAACTATTTATAAATGCTCTGTGAGGAACTTTAAACTAACAATAGTAGTTAATTCAAATTTTACTTTCTTTTGGGTAACAATAACAAAGTACCCCTGGGTACTGAACTATCTGGAAGCACTTAGGCTGTGTCGTCATTGAGACAACTCAATCATCTCAGCTCCCATCCCGAACGTTACGGAAAATTGGAATTTGTCACCCTTTATACGACTGATCTTCCTCAGCTTCGAGCAATTTGCCCACCATCTTTGATTGGAGTGCGTAACAGGATATCCGGCCGCGGTTATCGTTTTCTTCCTCTTTCACGGTGAATGAATATACTCTTATTGAGTTTCAGGTACTCTTTGATGTCTTGATTTATTTACGTCGTGTTTTTGTATTGGATAAAGCCTTCAAATTGTTATTGAAAACGTTGGTTTATCTAGTTAGGCGGTGGAAATTTGGCTTCGTCTTTTAACTTTTCCATTTTTTTACTTTAGGAAAGAACAGTATGGTTATGTAAGACATGTCGATAGAAGGTTTTTGATATCAGTAGTTATTGTTTTGCAAATAAAGTTTTAGTAATCATAAAGGCCCATTTTATAATAGTTATAAAATGGTGTAAAATTTTTGAAAATGAGGATTGTAATATGTCTTTTGAAAACCTGCTCACGTAATGGGGTCTATTAGCTGTTCATAATAAGCACCCTATAAATGACCACACCGGATGTGGTGTATCCACGTTCCTGCAGGTCTTCCGTTTTATTTCTTGCAGAAACTATGCCTCGTTTTTACCAAATACATTTTTATTGAATCAGAAAACAACAGCATATGACATTGTCAATAAAATTTGAAAATTACTATTAATTTCTCATTTGGTGAAATGAGGTTTGATTCACAACTCTGGATATACCTACCCTACTGATACAAACAAGGTAAGAACGGAATTCACTATTCTAGACTACTGATTTATTTATTGCAGGAACTGCCTACACTTTAAATAAATAATCCAAATTTCGTTTCATAAGCTCTCTAATAATGTCCCCTCTGCTGGGGCTCAGGCGTTCCCTATGGATGGAATCGAATGGAATAGGGAGAATGGGCCATGAGCCACCACCGGTCCCAGTGCAGATTGGTGGGTATAACAACTGCAGATGCAGCCGGGATCAACGGCTTAATATGCATCCCGAGGGTTCCGAGTAGAAGTTCTGCTCACCCATCCTATGATTATCCATTGCGAAAGTTAACAATCGTATCGCTTACCGAGCACATTAGCCATTGAGCCGTTGAATAAATACATAAATATAAATAGGAACATAATATTTGTTGCTCATATCCCAATTCAAAGATTTTTCAGCATATGTGTTGTCGAAATCTAAAATCAGAACAACCAGAACAGAGACCATATATAAAAAAATATATTATCCATTAACTCGAGCGGTAATCTAACCAGCAAGGAAAAGAAAATATGAAGACTGTATGGTATATTCTGAAACTGGCATGTTCAATTTGGATGGAGGGAGGGGAACAAGAACAGTGAGCCGATTGATATTCTAAGTTTTATGTGTGTGTACTTTTTATTTTATTATGTCTATTCTTATTTTTTATAAAATGAAGTTATTTCCATCTTACAATTATTTAATAGCTTTTCATCTGTCCTCATGAAAGGCAACAGGGTTGGCTTCTGTCCAGCCCTGGAATAATTTCTGCTTGAAATAATTATGAAATTAATTAATTCAATTGCGAAGAACTATCGCTGTAAATCAACGAGTCTCCATTGTCCGATTGAACAAACCTTTTATTTTAATTAACCTTTTTAGCAAATTCTACTTTAAATGGTAGTAAAGGTTTTATTCCATTTGATCTATAAAGCAACGACATATCCACTCTTTTTGCTTGCAAATTATAAAATGTTCAGTATGTAGTGTTATTCAATAGATCATACATAAGAGATACATTTATCACAGACTGACAATAATATAATATTAATTGATAACTAAGCACAAAACAAAGCGTGTGTAGCTTGGTGGTGTATTGCCCGTGGTCGTGGTGGCTAAGAAACTTTTGCAAGAGTTGGTCACGGGATGGGTGACCAAAAAATTATCATATCGAGCTGCTTCGTGTTTCGGAAGGCACGTTAAGCCGTTCCGGCTGAATCTGTCAACACCCTTCCATCTGGCTTTTGCCAGCGAGGAGTGTAATGGACTATCCTCCTTGACCATAAGGAAGGCCTGACCATGCAGTAGGGACGTAAAAGGGCTGATGATGATGGAATAGAAAATAGCGCAATTATGTTGCATTTTTTTTTGTATTTTGTATTTTTTATCAATCAAACCATACAGAAACGTCAACCTTTTTTTAAACGGCAAGACACTCCATCATGTTGTGACAGTTTTTTCGCTGTTAATATTGAATCCATAAGCTTTAACTGCAGCGCAAGTGTCATTCGATGGGGTGCGTCAAACAAGTGACTGGTGTGGCACTGATTGGTTATTGTGTAATAACGGACCGGTCTGTAAAATATTGCGCGCCATAGACTTATTTATGGAGCAGCATAAATACGAAAGATTTTTATTTGTTTGCGAAATAAGTATAAGAACTCTTTTAAGTGCTATGTTATGTGTTTGAGTACCTTTTATGATAATAAGTCCACGGAGTGATCAATTTTTAACTCAAGTTTTTTTATATATATTTGCCTGAATTAATTATACAGAGATAGGTAATATTTTAATGTTGTTTTCATGGATTTCAAAATTTTGATATCTTTTGTAAGAATGCTTGTGTAAAAAATGATAATGTGTGAACTACCATCATTCAAAAACATTTTATCGTAAGTATTTTAATGAAAAAATATTTGCTTTCTTTTTTAGGCACCCTTTACAGGTTCCGTGTTTGCTTAGACTGTGATATTGATTGTTAGTTTTAATTTTAAAACCACGTTGACATCAATTATTTTATGTCTTAGATCATTTTGGAATCGAAAACAAATCCTCATATGGATAAATATTTCCTAGAAAAAGTGTCTTATTAATATTAGACCTATCATTTAACAAATTTCCGAAATATGCCGGAAATTCCAAGGAATAATATAAAAGCATTTGTCAAATCTTCTCAAAATGATTTTATAGGAATCATGTAACATATACAAAAACTGAATTCTAATAATCAATTCCAACCAACCAATTTCTGAATTCTAATAAACCAAACATCACGAATTATTGGAATCTTTACAATTCCAATGATTCGTGATGATTGGGGTTAAAAATTTAACCTTTAATAGTCTGTTTATTTATCTATTTACTCTATGTTGGGAATTCATTCGCAAGGATGACTTTTCTCTGATCCAGCTAGCGAGGGTTATCATTTTGCTATTATATTTTTCCAGTAAATTGGTCAGATTTTGGTACGTGAACAGTGTGACGGCTCGTTAAAAATAATGAGAACGGTGCCGCTTATAAATAATAGTTATGTTGTTCGTTATGTGACATAAAGATACAGTTTTATCAGGCATTTCACGGGTTATTCTATTTTGGTTTCGAATTTGCTGAGGTACTGATGTAACCTCGTTATCTATCTGTCATAAATTTGTTATCTATCTAAGTAGGTTTATTTAGATAGTTAATTTACAAGTTTTTATGCTATTTTCAATACTCAATTACTTGATTTACATTACAAGAACTAATAAGAAGAAAAAGAAACAGAAATGTACCTCTGTGCTGCAGTTAAGAAAAGTGTTTAGGCTCGGTAATATTTAAATCATAAACCCAGCCAAGAGCGAGAGGACTCGCGCACGAAGAGTTATTTTTTTTTCGGCTTCAATTATGGGGGAGATCGAAATAATTAATATTTTTTCGGTCACCCCCTCCCATGACCAGCCGTCCAAAAAACCTCCAAAAAGCCGCTTAACCTCCGTATCGCAGATCAAACACGATAACCATCGAGCTCATCTAGGTATATATTCTTTTAATTCAGGCGAAAAGTCGGGAAAATCTCCTATTTATAAAGAATATTAGAAAAAGATTGTTCTTTTCTAACGGCTAACTGGACAGTTATTTCGAGCGGCCCCAGCAACGGATCGTATAGATTTTCAAATAATTTACTTCACAAACGATTTACGATCACGCGACGCAATTCCGTTTTAAGTTAACGCGGGTGTTTTGTTGCCCTTTAGGGTGTTGGTGGGGTCGAAAAGACCCCGGGTGACTAGAGACGGTCAAGTGTTATAAAGCCATTATAGATTTACGTCTGATGCTGGCTGTATATCATTGCACATTCACATTGGTAGTGAGGTCATGTAGATATCTGTTTCTCATTTTTATTGTTTAGTAATTGGTTTATCGACCAATCAAATGAGCTCACGAACTTCATCGGCAAATCTTAGTGAGCCTTTAAATTTTTACGGCATGGTTTCATGTTGATTATCAATAGATGGCGCCGTGTCATATTTTATTGATGTTTATCAATTATCTATGGATTTCGTTTTTTATTATACGGTCACACCCTAGGTATTTAAGGTCATATTAAAGATAAGGATCCATATTAAAGAGGGTAATTCTCAAAATACACGATGGTAAGAAAACGGTTTTAGAACCATGCCATATCAAGCCAAAACGTAAATTAAATATATTTTAAGTTGAAAATTCGCCCAAACTGTTCAACCGTTTGTTTTCGAATTATTTGCATTATTAAATCTGAATCATCGATCATCGTTATAGGTTATTGTTCCTAAAATTTCCGGGAAGTTTCAGATGAATTGTTTACTCGAAACAGGATCGTTTCTATAAAGTGTATTAGATGAGGGTGAAAGATTAATAATGAACGGTTATAAACAGAGAAACAGGGGCGCAGTTTAGGTCCACTCGGAGTTAAGAAAACGGACATACAGATTGAAATTTTGTCAGTTACCGCTGCGATAGATTATAGAATTGAAATAGGTCAGTTATAAGTACTGCATTATAATAAGTTCTTTTTTTTTAAATGCTTTTCTTTTTCCAAAAATAGAACCAACATCGATTTCAAAAAGAGAAAGAAATAATGTCGTCCAATTATTCAAGAAGCTTCTATTGAAGTTGGGCGGAGGATTTCTGAATGTTATTAAATGATAACCGCCTGACTTAACGGTTCGTAGTTTATTATCATTACATAGATTAGATTATGTATGAGGCCCCAGTAATTGTTGTTATTATTATTGGGAATTGATCAGGAGAAATGGGTATTATAAAAGCCATAAAAATAAGTGAAAGGGATAATGAACGTGGCGCTTGATTCTGTCTGCCTATTTTGAGAGATTTGGAAAAATAGATAGGTATTTTCAAATTTCAGGATTAATTTAATACTCTGAAACAGACATACGAGTAGTACATGTCATAAAGTAAATCATCTTCTAAATGGGTTCGAGTAATTGGGGTCAAAATTAATTTTCTTATATTAATGTGTACATAATAATGTAGTGTCCTATCAGGAAATACCTTTTCGTTATTTGTAAATGTTACCATTGTGAATAATTATTAACGACGACTCTGTGGTAGTGTCTAGCGCAATATTGTTGCGTGTGTACTCATCTCTACACTTGGCATTCAGTTTGCAATATCTCTGTTTAAACTTAAGACCGTCTCTTGGATTAGGTTAGATTAATTTTGATGGACTGTACAGAATTGTTTAGTTGACAGACGGCTTAAAGAGCAAAATTATTTTATAATTTTCCATTTATAATTCTGAATTGTTTTAATTAAACTCGTGAAATAATAATGGCAACATTAATGCTTTTCGCTGACTAGGGATTTATGACATAAGAAGTCTTTAAAGTTATGATAACCCTTAAAGTTTATTTTAAGGATTATGATATTTCACCTTCTAAAGAAAGTAATACTTGTAATAATTTAAAAATGGTTGGAAAGCAATGAACGAATAATACTGATCACTTGTAAATATAATTTCGTTATGATTTTTAGCGAATTGTAATTTATTTACTGCTTGTTTTGTTAATAATATCATCATTTTGCATACTGCATTTTTTTTTAACTTTGAAGATATTTTAAAACATCGTTATTGCTGATAATCACATGAAATAAAATTATTATAAAAATATCAATGATATTACAATAAAAAAGGGTAGATAGGTCAAGCTATTACTAATATGATGTCAAAAATTGTACCCAGCATATACATACGCACATGGCACGATTCCCTATTCATAGACTATTATTGAACATGTCACAGACGTATAATGATTTAATGCATGCTTAATGCCTACTTTTACCTAAAAGAATAAAAGACTTAGATCAATTTAAAAATGTTGATGTCTAACATTACTCTATTATTTCTCCTTGTCGTTAGTGTGTATATTATTTGTCTGTTTATAAATAATGAAGCTCGGAATCGGAGTATTTTTTTTTTAGCTCCGGAGTCAGGTTTCGATGCTCTGAATTCAAACCCGGAGTTTCGAAGTTTCAGTCCCATATACATTTTCAAATAAATGTAGAGTAGAGAGTAGGCACTAAACTCGAATTGTCCATTCTGTTATTTACATTATCTTTGATAGATATTTTTTACAATTTATAACCGGAGTATTTACTCTTTCTTTTTATGACACAATATTCTTTTTCTGATTAAAACGCAAATCAATTAAAAATGTAAACTTACGAATGAAATATGAACCCTTGGTCTTTAGTTGACTCTACAGTTTTGCAAACCCAGGATGACATTTTAAAAATGAATATGGTAGATAAAGCACGCAATGATTGCTTTCGCCAGACTGCACTCCGGTATGCTAATGAGCATTGTTTTAAGGTGACACTTTTTGAATGCAAAAATAGATATAAATAGAACGTCTAGCTCGGTAACTTTTAAAATTGACATAAACTATATAGCGATTTATTTTATACAAATCATCAGGTAAGAATATAAAAGGTATTTAACCTCCTTTGTCGGTTAAATCGCTATCGAGAAAATATTAAAAATAGAATATTAATACATTACAATAGATATATCAATGATATTGTATTTGATCAATTTTGCATTCACAATTCTACTATACTGGAAAATATTCTTAATGAAACATGCTTAAAAAATCCACTTTGTTTTTCGTACATCCCATCTCAGAGTACCAGGGACAAAGTGAATTTTTAATGCATTTTTCATTAATAATATATCAAATTCAATGACAGTTTTATGAAATAAATTTCTTTACATTGTCGATTTAATTTATCAGAAACAAGATTCTTCCCATAAGCTCTATTTAATAAAATAAATTCAAGCAAAACATTTAATAAAAATGCAAAAAAAATATTAGCTTTGAATAGTTCCAAAGTTACTTTTATAAAAATAAGCCGGCGAGTTATTTCAAATATACACCTTTTATTTTAAATTATTATCTATTTTAAAACTATTACATTTTAAACTTTAAACTAAACTATTTTAAATTAATATCAACAATCAAACAAACAAAATTAAAATTATTTATACTGAATGAAAGCGCCACAGAGTGACGAAAAGTAGAAATAAAAGTTGTGTCTACTTACGAATAGATGGCACTACTAGTCATGTGCACGCGCATTCATTGTCAGTATTATTGATAAACAAGGTTTAGCGCTGGAGTAAATTTTACCCTGAGACTGCACTTGGTATTAGTCAATAATCATATTAGTAAATAGAGACTTAGCAAATGTTAAACAAGTGCGAGGTTCTACGGGAGTAATATTTACGCAAGAAGGTTTGCTTATTCTCTATATAATATGAATCTGGACTGTATAATATGAATCTGAACGTAAAAGAAGAGGAATATGCAACTTAATATTTCCCTAGATTTTCTTTTCCGGTTATTTAAAAAATAGTAAGTGTTACTTTTTAATTAAAAATTAATGAACGTATATCCAATTTAGTTGTTTTACATAATAATAATAATATTTTTTATTGTCAAACTGTGTACAGTAGATGTTACATAAACAAGTCAGTTCCAACAGCTGCCCATTTCGGACATACAATAATAGCTATTCATTTACATAGCACCAATAAAATAATAATTATTACAATGGTTATAAACAGGTATTTTGAAAATTATCTGGAATTAATACAAAGATGGGGGCGTTTTTTTTTAAATCTAGTAACAGCGTTTTATCACCCCCAAAATTAATGTTTATTTCAGAATTCGTAAATTTTATGAAAGTCGCTATAGTACTGTTTCCGAAATCGGATTATATATTGTAAAAGAATTTCTCGTTTAAAGCTATTTGATATTCAGCGAAATATTTCAAACACAATGATCCAACGTGTTTCAGATAAGTATTAACCCACATTTTTGTCATTAGCAACGAGACGCATCTGTTTTTCATAATCCACATATTCACGTCCGCAACGTGTCTCGAATTATCGAACGTACCAAACGCAATATCGAACGGATTCCGTTCCATTTTTAAAAGTCAATTGTCGTGTTTATTTTTTTTTCCGTTTCGGTAATTCCAGAGTTCCGTTCCGCCTCATGAAATTGGATACGAGCTCCGTGAAATCATTAATCCGACTAATTCTGACAGCCATATGTCACGGGGTAACGACTACGTCGGCGGCGGCATTTTATATTATGACGCATCTCATATTAAAACCTTAACTGGTGCACGCGAATATTTTTCAGAAAACAAAGAGAATATTCGAGATTGGTATCAAATTTGAGTGGCATCCGTGAAGTGTACGTTCTGACTTGATTTGATGTAGGTTGCATCTGATCAGTGATTGTGTGCACAGAAAAAAAAACAGTGATAGTATGTTTATCGAGAAGGACGATTAAGCCGAAAAATACCTCGGGAATGTCATTCAAAAACTCTTTAAATTATTCGTGTATGGCAATCAAAATGATATAAGGGTATTAAAGAAGTCAAGAGAGATAAATGTTTTAAATTTTATCGTAATAATATATATGCTATTCATTTATACATTTTATAATTTCTGTATTTATTCTTACACAACCAAACCAAAAAGTGTACCACGATGATTTCCGGCATACAGATAGTTTGAGACCTAAGGAAATTCAAATACTTATACCCATTTTTCATAATTATAAATAATACTATTCTAAGACATGCGAAATCGCGATTAAAAACTAGTATTACGTTTTTGATGTTATCAAGGCACTTCAAGAATTAAATTATTTAAAATATCTTGCTTTTACTCATAATACTGATTCACATAACTTTACTTTTAATTATCAGTAATGTTGCTATTAATATCTACCATTATTTCCAGCAAAATAAATTTATATATAAGGTGTAATATTACTATATGCCAGGACTTCGTTAGATGGAATAGGTAAGTATACTGAGTTACTTTTACTATGAGGGCAACACTAAATTCACGAAAAAATAATCAGATGTTTCATACAAATTTGAAAGTCCTGGCACATAATAATATAACCCCCTATATATGAAGGTCCTGTCAACATTAAAACATAAAGAATCAAATGTTTATGAACGAACGAATATTATGAAAATCCGCCACCATTCGGACCCAGTGGGGATTGGTGAGTGATAACAATTGCAGATGCAGCCGGGACCAATGGCTTAACGTCTCTTCCAAAGTACAAAGGTGCTCAAGATAAAAAAAAATGTCACTCGGGATTGTTTTTTTTGAAGTCACTTAACTGTCTTATAGCAGACCGAACACGCTAACCACTGCGCTGTCGAGCTCTTCCTATCGACCAATTCGTCAGTCTTATTGTTACGAGCTGAGGTTTGAAGTTCACAATCTTACAAATAAAAATTAAAAGGAAGCACTCATCGCTCCGTAACATAATTATGGCTGAGGCATATTATTATATGTATCTTTTACATTGATCATAAAAAATTATCAACATTCGAATTGCAGGCGACTGTTCTATTGCATGTATTAATTAGTCTGTGCATATCTAGTCTGTACGCTTCCTCTTCCCGCCCGTTTTTATGTCATGGCGCGCACTCGAGGCATACTTCAGCAATAGTATACGTCTACAAGTCTATCAATAAATATAAATTAGTCCTAAAGCCGACTATTTATTTTTATATACGACAACCTCATATGCCTGATATGTTCCTCTAAAGATGAGACACATGTCCAAAACGGCGGCACATATATTTTAGCTCATACACATTGGTCATAGGAACAATATTAAAATTTATTAGTATTCGATCGCAGTCGACTCTTGTTCCTCTAAAAACAAAACACGTGTTCGGAACAGCGACACGTATATTTCATACTGTACCAATGACAAGGTTTTAGGATGCGATCCGTCAGAATAACAGATGTGAACTTAATATGGATTTACTTAAACACGACCACCTGTTTTAAAAATGAAAGATCTGAAGGCGATCTTTTAAGCGAACAAGTTTTTGTTTAGAAATAAATTGTCTTTAATGCGGTAGATGTCAAATACGTGGTTATGGAATGCTATTGTTGTATTTATATTATCAATTACACAATATTAAATCACTTTAGAAGTATTATTAAAAAGAGGAAAGTTTTGATTGTTTGTTTGCATTGTAAGTGCGAGTCGGACGAAGGGTTCCGTAGCATTATCTATTAAAAAAAGTAAAATAAATTGTTGTTTTCTACGGAGTTGTTCGTAATTTTCCAGTTAAGTATAATTGGTTGACTTTTACATGTAACTTGTAAAGTTCAGTGTGACAGTTTTCCTTTTAACTTCGTTATATACAGGTACTACTGCCGTAACGTTTGAATTTTTAAACAATGCCCCAAACCATGGGGAAGACGAAAAAAAATATCATTCACCCTAAAAATTTTTTCGAAATTTAACTTTACAACTTTGTCGGCATAATTAACGTTATACTTATGCCAAATTACAACTTTCTCGTACTGATAGTTTTTGAGCTAAACCGCGGGTTACGAATGGACTGTTAGACGGACATAGCTAAACTATAAAGGCTCTTTGTTTACTACGAAATCCTAAAAAGCTGTTAAAGACATTCACACAACACGAAACGGCAAGTTAAGTCGCTTAATTAATGGAGCTATTATTATATTTTACACACCCGTGTTTAAGTCACATTATCTAATCTCCCCCGTTTCCTTTCGAAAGTAACTTCAAGTAGCACTTTAGTAATATTAAAAATGTACTAAAACTACGAACGATGATGAACGATTATTATGCACAAAAAAGAGGATGTGTATAGGTAAAATGTTTTGTATGTTCGGAACGGGGTATTTTTTATGACGTCATACGGGAATAGAAAAAAGGATATATGGATGCCGGAGCTTTTTCAAAAGTTGTCACTTTTGACACACGACATTTTGGAGGGTAGAAAAGTGAAGACAGTAAAAAGATTACAAAGGGCGCCGGCTGATTGCTTAAGTAGCGTAGATATATAGATAGCCTGTTCATTGCAGACAAAAAAAAAATAAACAGTTTACAGAACATTTTATAGTTAGAGATTGATCTTATTAATAAGGCTGCCTTTATGGATAAGATGTCCTACAGCCAGTAGCACAAACGTATACGAATAATGACATTAGCTTAAAGGCGTAATTAAACCTTAATGGACGTATGTGCAACTGACCGTTAGGTTGCTAAATATAGCGTAAAAGTATATAAAATAATTCAAATTCGTGCTTTTCAAATACATTCATTTTTTTGGTATCGGCGTGTAAATAGATGAGACCTCAAACGAGTGGTTAATATTGGATTGGATCAAACAGCCGAAATTAAAAAGGATAAAACGGGAATTTTATTACTAAGACTTCACTGTCTGTCTGTCTGTGTGTCTATCTGTCTGTGTGTATCTCATGAATCGTAAAAGTAAGACATTTAAAATTTTCACAGATTTTGTATTTCTATTGCCGCTTAAACATCCAATACTAAAAACCAGAATCTTTTCTTTTACGATACGTGCGCGAGTACAACTTACACTTGGCGGGTTTTTATATCATTCAAGTTTTTATTTCGTTATTCTTTCCCAGCTTGTAATGGTATTTGACATATTTTTCAAACAAAAATTTCATTATGTTAGGTTTACAAAAAAGTTTATTCGAAAAAGTTTGGATACATAAAATCAGTTCAATGTTTGTTTTATAATTAGCCTGCGTGGTCTTGTATTATACATATAATACAGGACCATGTGGCCACCTTTCCTCTTGAATCACTCTGTATAAAATTCGTTGTGTCATGTAAAAAATCTTAATGTACAGACAGCGGGAAGTTCTTTTGTTTAATACTATGTATAGATTCTTCAGTGTATACTGATGTAACACGCGTAAAGGATTAATTTGTTGAAAGTAAGACCACAAGTTCAACTTCGAACATAACAAAGCAATTTACAGAGTCAGAACAATGTACCACAAATTTGTCACAGACCAAAGACGTCGTCTCGTTCTCATCCCAAAGATCATTAAGGATTCCATTCAAGCCTCTGATTTAAGTCTAATGAGCTGCCTTTTCGGAGAATGTAGTTCGTATGTGGCCTTTTTATAAACCATTGTTTAAGATGCGTAAATTTGACTTTGTTTCATATGTCCCAAACCGAAATGTGTGTCTTAACAATTTGATAATATAGTTTAGGATTGTTAGAATTCTGAAATACTCATGTAGTTTTAACTTTTCTTTATATAGAAGGTGAAACATACTTATGTATTAGGTAGAAATTGAAATATTCGAATTGAAATTCAATATACCTAAGTTAATTGAAGTACGTATGAAAACCGAAAAATACATCATCGCTGGCAGACTTGTTGAAAAGAATCGGCAAGAAACTCAACAAACCCTTTTAAATTTTTTAAAGCTAATTTTTGTACTATGAAGTCACATCACTAATGGGAATAACTTAAGAAAAATAATAAAGTATTCATTCATAACGTAATCATTCGTTTAGTTTATTGCTATTTATAAACCCTTTTTTGATGTCTTTACAGTCGCATACTTTTATTCACGTCTTAATTCCCATTTCAATTCCGAGCGCACGCTCAAATACTCATTAATTCATTAAAAGCATTGTCCGCTTTTGTTTTACTTACATTAAATCCGGATTGAAACGCATAACTCAATCAACATCAATCGAATGGGACGCGAATTTAACAAGTCCACCAGCCAGCGTTGTTTCGGCTCGTTTCGTGTTTGCGTTTGTATTGGATATTTTGTAAAGTCGCGTGTCCAATGAAAATTTTAGGTGCGATCGCTAATTTATGTTCGTGGGGTGATATGGGGTTGGCGTAGTATTTTATTGTTAGTCGAGTTCGTGAATGTGATTTTAATTATGATAAAAGGATCTTTTTGAAGTGTAGACTTAAAAATTGAACGATAGTTAGGGTTGGTGTAGATCTGCGAGAAGATCTATCGCGTAACGGTAGAACTATCAAATGTATAATACAAGCTTTCCGCTGGCGGTTTCTCAGCCGAGGTCCTGTATTAGAAATCCGTTATTTATTATAAAAACCGCATAAATATCTGTTATGTTATGACAGCGGGAAGCAACTTTGTTTTATACTATGTATACACGACAAGTAACCTTTATACAGAACCAAACCGTTAATATGCGAACCTCAGACCTGGAGGGCTGTCCATTAATCACGTGAGGCTCGAAAGGGGGGGGAGGGGTCCATAAAAAAGTCACGAAATATCACAAGGGGGGAGGGGGGGGGGTGAAGTAACATATCACGTGTATTTATTTTTTCGACAAACGCGCGATACTCAACCGAAAAGCGGCGTAAATAAGTGTAATAAAATTATTTTTTCGTCAAACGTTCATTAAATAATAACATTCATAAAGTTTTTCGCATTCCATTCATTATTTTTGTCAATCAAAAACAACCTGCAAGTCCTGTAATCTTTCTGTCTACCTCTAGATATTATTGTACTCTTTAATTGTCTATAATACAATTAGAAAATTAAGATTCATTGTAAGTACTAAAAATACACGTGATATATGGGGAGGGGGGGGTAGTCTTAAACCTCACCATGTATCACTATGGGGGAGGGGAGGTCAAAAAATGCCAAAAAAAACATCACGTGATTAATGGACGGCCCCTGGTACTGAGTGTGGTGCAGCTAGGATCTCAGCTAAATATTGTAAGGCTGGGCATTACAAAAATACTTAATACTTAATAAGTCTATTGTTTCCATAGATAATTAAAATAATGTTAAATAGTTTAGTTAGTCTCACTGTGGACCGTGACGGGCACAACAATAATAGAAAGGAGGAGCCCTAGTTTTTATTATTGTAATTTATAAATAAATAAACAATACATTTTTATTTTTCTCAATACTCAATAAGTGTAGTCATATATATGTAGTAATATGTATAAGTAATGTGCAGGCCCTCTGTGGCCAATGGCTCGCAAGTAGGCTTCAAGGTGGCGCCATCTCTGAGGTCCCGGTATTAATTCACAGGGGTCAAAGAAAAAAGATTGTGTACTTTCCAATAAAGTCTGAGTTTAAGATTTCCATATCTACAAATGCCTTAGCTACTTCATTTTGAATCTGAGCAATATATGTGATGTGAATAACGCAGACTTTCGTTGATATACTTGACGATCTTTCTTTAGATGTGCACTAACCCTTAGAGTTGTCATATTACTATGTTCTCTTTATTCTCGTTTAATAACTATTGCAGAACAGTTTGCTATATTAACTTTTAAACTATCGCGCTCCATTATCAAATTCTACTTATTATACCGGATATTAGACGCGACTTGACACTGACCTGCGCCGATGTTTCATTAGTAGAATATAACAAGGAATTCTAATTAAATACTCATATTTGAATTTATTGATTAATAATAATAATAATTGTTTATTTGCAAGAATATAATACAAATGACATTACATAGTTATCAACAATAGTTTCTCACATTCTACAGTATATAAAGAGTGTGCAATTTTTTTTTAAATGTCTATACATGAAATACAGATCATAATGTTAGAGTATAGATCATGTAAATAATTAATAATTAACCATTTGACCATAATATTCTATTAAAGAATTATAATTACAAATGTCAAATTAAATGTCATCTAAATTCAAAATTTAATTACCAGTTTTATCCATTGAGAAGGCTTTAATATTATAATACATTTTATTTATTAAATATTCATGCAGTTTTTTTGGGAACTTCGTCAAAGTCATGTCAGTGAGGTGTTTTGGCAGCTTATTGTAAATACTTATAGTCATATAATAAGCATTTTTGGAGTAAAGAGTCAATCCCTGTGGTGGCACACACAATTTATCTTTATATCTACCCCTATAATTACAGCTATTGCTATGTACTTCAAATAGAATCATATACTTTTTTACAAATTTTGCTATTTCATAAATATATAGACAAGGCAAAGGAAGGATATTCTGATTTTTTAAAAGTGGCTTACGCAAGTAATACAAAAATTATTTTTTTCTTTTTTTTATACTTTATAGGTACGTATAAAAAAAAAGAAAAAAGTAGGTACTAACGCTTGACTACGATCCCACCTGATGGTAAGTGGTGAAGAAGCCTTGGGTGGTATAGCGCATTAACCTAGTAACAGCCTATTCACTCTTGATTTGAAGACATTCACATTATAATCGGACGGAAATACAGACGCTGGCAGTTTATTCCAGTCCTTGGCGGTACGGATTATGAATGATGAATCAAATGGCGCCGTGTTCTAATGTTAATACTTATAGGTCGCCTGTTTGTTAGCATCCTCCAAATTACTGGATTGATTTAAAAAAAATCTTTTTACTTACGTGAATCTACATCATACACGGTTATCATAATATTTTTTTAGCTATATATAATAGTTTATTACGCTAGCAAAGCCGCAGAATACAGTTAATTTCACAATAATTTAACTAACGACCAAAATGGTACTTAGTCATGATACCTATTCCAAAATAGTATTATATTTACCTTTTGATGGTATTAAAAAGAACTTTAAAAAACCTAGTGTGAACAAGATACGCGGTGGGCTGCGCTCGTGGCTGAACAAGCCTTGTCACTACAATGAATGTGCTCCACAAATCACCGTTCGGCGCGTCCGTTTTTTGTCGTTTCGTTCATTTCGCAGTGAAATTGAGTTTGGACTTCACTCGAAAATTTGACCATCGGGTGTTGTAAAAGTAATTTATTTACGTAAACAATGAAGGCGGGTAGTTTTTGTATTGCAAAATTAGAAATTCGTTTATGAACGAATGAACGATTATTGTTTGATATTATACTCGATCGGTTCGATTTGGATTCAAACTAAACTAATAACGAGTAGCTCGGTGGTGTAGTGGATAAGCGTCGCAGTCCGCGTTCGTTGTTATTACGCAACTTTCGCAAAGGTCGGTCACAGATTGGGTGACCAAAAAATTATTAACTCCCTACTTTAGAAGGCACGTAACACCATTGGTCCTGGTTACATTTGCAGTCGTCAATACCCTCCAATCGGCATTGGGCCATTGTGGAGTCATGGCCCATTCTCCACAAGGAAGACCTGAGCCTCTGTAGTGGGGATGTAAAAGGGCTGGTGATGATGATAACTAATAACAAGAATGCTTCTAATTATTCCTGGTTTGTAATTCTGTTTAATCAAGAAAAAAATATATATCGAATATATGGATTTACGGAGTACAGCGGCGCAGTTCGTCTACGAATTACTAGTTGGCGTTATGCACCAATGAATCGCGCTGTGACGGGTTCGTTTCTAAGAAAATGAATAAAAGGCTGACTAAGCTTGATAACTTATTTTAATCAATAGTGCAAGAAAAACTGTAACGAACAAAATAGGAATATAAAAACAGTTCTTATGATTACCAAAATAGTTAAATAGAACAATTATATGCCCCTTTTCTTCGTGTTTGATGAGTATTTTAACTTTATAACATTCTTCTTGAGTTCAAACTCGTGAGCATAATGAAATAATAAATGAATTTTGACACTTTTTACAAAAAACTGTTAATGAATGAAATTAAGTGTATAATGTGTCTAACTCGATGAATTTTCACGAACAATAAAGTTTTAAATTGCGAAAAATGAATAATAAAAATAAATAATGTTGAAGATCAAAAACAAAAAGTTTAAATGCGGAAACCTAAGACGAAATAAACGGTGGTACGACGCACCGCTACAGCGCTAACACTGTTGAAACTACTTGTGTTATATAGGTATACATCGGGTCTGCGATTAAGGGACACTGGGGAGAAAGAGACTGGTAGTCGTTCTAGAATTTGTTGGTAATGTCTCGAATTAGAGCTTTGTCGATCGATCATTTATTCTATTATTGAACCTTGGGTGGTATACCGCATTTACCTAGTAACAGCCTATTCACTCTTGATTTGAAGGCATTCACATTATAATCGGACGGAAATACAGACGCTAACCCGGGTCGATCATGACACTCTCATAAGGCGATCGGGTAAAGATTCGATCGCTTGGGTCGCAGTTCATGTATATAACCGACAGAGGAATACGCACGTGTCAGAATACATAATTCACAGATGCAATGGCCTCCGGTCCTGGGCGGCGGCTCCGCGGAACTGTGAACATGGTTGTATAGACATTTCGAATTGAACCGATATCGTTCCATTCCTGGAACTATTACGGTGCGGAACTACTTATGTCTATTGTGAACTTAATTGGCGTAACTTTTAATCCCAAACCCGAACACCTTACAATACCATACATGTAATTAATATGAAAGGTAAAATATTTCTCGTGACGTAATCCATGTCAATTATAGCCTTATGTCACCCGCCTATAGGTAAAAGACATTTCATGATCGTACTTCCGAATATTATTCTCTATAAACAAATAAAGTTAGCAATTATACCTCTTCGTAATATTAATATAGATGTTATATTATATATACAATATATATTTTTTTATCATTTTTAATTAAAACTTTTTGGAAGATATTTTTTTATATAAAACCAGTTGCAAGTTGTTTATTTCCAGTTTCAGTGGCCTCTTAAATATATTTTCACACTTTAATACATATTCATTGCGAGAGCAATGTCTGGTTCATCTTTTATTTATTAATATTTTTTTATATGCATTTATTAATATGCAAAATTGCAATTACTATACATAGCTTGAAACAAAGACGCTTCCCGTTGTCTATACGTTTAGATGTTTTATACTACACAATGGATTTTAATAGGGTTTTCGTCAATATAAAGATTGAAGAGGAAGGTTTATAAATGTATTATAAAGTTACACGTGGACGAAACCGCCGAATTCTCGGAATTGTTTATTTGAATATTCAATAGGACTTTCAAATATAAAAATCATTAAAAGTGATGATATCCAAAAAAAATATAGATCTTTTTTGCAATCGCCGTAATAAATTAGTAGAGCAAAATTAAATACATTGCTATTAAATTTTGTCTTTATTCAATAAACTCGTTTAAGGATATTCTTTAAACATAATTACCACGATTTTTTTTCTATTAATTAAATGTTTTGCGATAGCCCATTAATGAAATCGTAACATTAAATAATTTTAAAATATACAAAATGTAAAACTGTTTCTAAATTAGAATCATTTAATTTGTGTTAAATAGAAAGTTTTTTGCTGGGCCAATTAGTCTAAATTAGTTTCATTTTCTTTTATTATGGTATGCTTTATAACTCTCCCGGTGTCGCGATCTTTGTTGTTAAGCAACTTTTGCAAAGGTCGGCCACGGGATGGGTGACCAAAAAAATTCATAACTGGAGCTACTCCATACTTCAGAAGGCACGTTAAGCCGTTGTTCCCTTGACCGACTTGCAAAAGGTCGCCTATCCACTGTGCCACCGAGCAACTCATATGGATTATAAGTAATTTATCTGATGGTGTCTAATAAAAAAAAATAGCAACCACCGATTCGCACTGAGCTTGTGTGGTGGGTAAAGGCTAATTCCTTAGAAGACAGCAAAGACAACAAATTGTACCTAATCCATTCCGTCCACAGAGAAGGGTCCCAGTATTGGAAAAATATGCTGACAATATAAAGCTATAAATTCGATAATCTAATTATTTACAACTAGCTATCCGCCAGTGGAGTCGCCCGTGTGGTCCCTAGTTAACTATTAATTTGCATATCGATTCATATCATGACATGGAAATAATTACAATGACAAATTGAATAGTAAACAAAGGTTGGTATTGCAACATTTTAATTCCCTATACAAACTTCCAGTCTATGTTTTCATCCCTTTATTTGTTGTTTTAAGGGATAAAATATAGCTTATGTCCACCGCATATAATGTAGCTTCCTGTAGCTGAAAGAATTTTTAAAATAGTTCCAGTTGTTATCACAGAAACCAAGACCAGACATTAAAAATGATAATATATTACAACTGAGATCAATGGTAAATTTAAAATATTTATTGGTTTACGGCGTGCCAGTAATAGCCGAATTCTTGGAGACTCACAAATCGGTTTGCGACCGTTTCTCCTTAAAGAGAGGTGATCCTTAAGTGGAAGTTGTAAATTCGTGCACAAAAAGCTTACGTCACATAAAAATTAAGCCCTGTAAGATTTACAGCACAAAACTTTTGAAATATAATAACACCCGTCTCGAGTTACAGAGCTGAGTAATATATTAACATTTGTTATCTTTCAAAAGTTAAGTTTATGAACGTTAATATGATATTTTCTTTTCTCTGATTACTTAATGGTAGCATTAAATTGGAGGACATCGATGGCTCAGTGACTAGCGCGCCCGTTCTGCGATACAACACTTAATTAAGCGATAATTTTGCCAATTGTCATATTAGAATTTGTTAGTTCTGAAGTTTCCATAAATATTGAGATTTTTCGTTATATATGTTTCTACCCTTTCAATTAAGGAGAAGTTGTACGAATTTAATACGAAGATTAACTAATATTTAGATATGATATGATGCATCATGTCTAATTTCCTTATTTTAGATTACCATAACAAAAATAGTATAAGAGCATTGAATGAAGAAATATATATAAAATTGAAATGTAAGTACTGTTTTTTAATATTTTAATTTATTTATACTAAGGCCACAGATACAAATAAACTTAAGACATTTATCATGACAAACAATACAAATAAATTAGTGCGGTATCATGAACTCTTTCGTATACGATTCGGACCTATTTAACGTTATTTTTAAATTATATAAATGTTGAAAACAGTAAAATTATTCAAAAATATGCATTTCGTTTATAGAACGTGAAAATATGGACTCCGTAGGGCCGTGAAAACACATTCAATATACCATAAATTAAAGAGTTCAAAGCGGGATATACATGATTTTTTATTTTCGACAGTAAATCATTAACCATGAAACTTCTAATTAAAGAATCCAATTTTACATTAGTGTCAAAACTTAACAGTAAAGTGGTAGAAATAAAATGTGATTGATGATATTTTTCGGTTAAGAATAGACAAGAACCGGTCAAGTGCGAGTCGGACTAGCACACGAAGGGTCAGCAAAAAAAAAATCACGTTGGTTGTATGAGAGCCTCCTTAAATAATTATTTTATTCTATTTTTTTTGTATTTATTGTTATACCGGTAATAGAAATAAGATACAGCCTGGAGACAGCAAAAATAAAACACCTTTGTTGTATAGGAGACCCCTCAAATATTTATTTTATTTTGGTATTTAGTATTTTTTGTTGAAGTGGCAGCAAAAATACATCATCTATCAAAATTTCAATTGTCTAACGTTCACGGTTTATGAGGTACAGTCTGGGGACAGACGGGCGGACGACAGACGGCGAAGTCTTAGTTATAGGGTTCCCTTTGGGTTCGGAACCCTAAAAATGATGTATTGCGAAAAGACGGTGTACGGTTTAATTAACCCCTTCGACTCATGATGATGTAAACCCTGGAGTCAGTTTTACGATCGCTAATATGAGGCTGTGTTTTTGCTGTGATGGTTGGCTGAATTAGTATTTTACGTTACTTGGAAGTTTCATTTTTAAGTTCGACAGATGTAGTAATTTCCTTAAGGGGCAAAGCTGTTTCATCTTTCGATTTACATGTCACATAAGGTTTGACAATACAAAAATTCTTACAACTGAACAACGATTCATTCCTAGAATGATATGCGAGGCTATTAAAATAAATAAAAAAACAATTTTTATAGAGATGGAGGTTGGAATGTGCAACCGGCTTGGAATCTAGTTATTAGTCGAATAAAATCTCGATTCAAATCACTTATTGCAAAATCAAAAGTTACGTTAGTTATTTCTGTAAATATTAATTCAAAGGGAGCAATCACTTTTCTTGTCGGAGTTTGTTTCGCCAGTTCTTCTCAGATAAGATTCCCAAATTTGTAATCGGTGGTAGCTTACGGTAGTTAGGGGTAAATAAACGAACTATAGATTAAATAAGTCAAATATTGTGTTATAATAATTTAATTTAATAAATGTCAACGTTTTCATAAAAATATTTTAAAAAACTGAATTAACAATGTGTCCAATAGTATTGGTTTGAAGGTCAAGAAAGGGTCCAAAACGTCAGTATCAAAATATTATTGCAGATGTAATCAGTATATTATAAAAAAAAATCTTCCCTTTTTCGTTTTAATATTCTATTATTTATTTATTATATTTATTTATAATTTGTCTTGCCCTTCAAATTTCACATGAAAAATAATAACAAGGTAATTTCTTTGGTTATTAAAATAGGATTTCATAAAAGAATTCCTCAATTTCGTAATTGATGATATTTTTCCGAGAAAAAATGAAAACCCTTGCTCTAGATACTCATTCAAGAGTTTCCTCATAAAATTTAAACAGCTATGTATTCGATCATTTTATTTAGTTAGCCAACAAATTATTTAGACCGCAAAATTCGGACGCATCTGAGTCAATTTGAGTACCTCTTATTGAATTACAGACCGACGCTTTACTGCGGTCGATCTTCACTCGTTACCGTACACGAAGAGACTGCATCAAAGCAAATTCGTCTTAATATCACAACAATTTACGGTCACTTATTTTGTAGCATCTATACCACGTGTTGTAACGTCCTTAGCTAAATGAATTACACGAGTATGTGTTGTATTATTGAAGTAATAAAGTTGGTTGTTGTCCGCGGTCTGTTTCTAAAGGGTATACACGTGAAAGGTAAAAGGGCGATGAGTGATGTGGCGTCCATAGCCTCTGACTCCGGCGCGCGATCGACTGTATCATCTTGCCCTCTGGTGTTTATTTATAGTCTGGATATGTAATAAAAAGTTTCGCCAATTGATTAGTGCTTAAATTATCAAATAATTATCACATATCGCCCTGCTTCTAGTGGGTAGCGGTAGAAAAAAAAGACATATATTCAATAAAATTATAATAATTAAATTGAATTTTATTTGTGCTACATTATGTATTGCAGATGAAAATGCATTTAATTGCTTAATGTTCCGTTTGAAACATGATGATGATGTCCTATGTTGCAATTTTTTAAGATGACCAATAACGATTATGTAAATACCAATATCATGTAATAAAATAAAATATAGAAGTAAAATATACAATTATAAAACCAAATTAATAACGACTATTTCAATTACTTAAACCTAATAATTTTAAAATAAAGTTAAATATTATAACAAATCAGTCCTATTTCCAATTTATTTGTTTGGTGCATGGAATGACATTTTTGGGAGGATTTGGAGAGTCATTTACTAGTTGCAATTTCACAGTTGTTTAAATATGTTTTTTAATTATTTTTATGTAATTACACCCAAAAAAATTGTCGGTCCATGCGCAAACAACCTGTATAATTAATAATTATAAAAAAATACAAAAAGGTTTTGAGCCTCTACTATGCATACTGCTACCTCATGAAGTGCGATGGAGCATGCAACGGTAACCATTGTGTTAAGTATACCGCGAATATTGTGCCACTTAGTGCGTTATGATCAGCTTGGCTGGAGGCCCTGTGGTCAGTGATATATCGATATTTGTATCATAAACGACAACATTTATGAACTGACGATAAGTCAATGAAAAAAGTTTATATTAAAACACAAAACAAATCTACCACACGTGTAATCGTTTACAATGAAGGATGGTAAGAAAAATATATAACAAGAACGTCTTAACCGTCTTAACCTTGTATGAAGCGTCTTAAACTAATATCGCTAAGGGCATGCGCACATTACTGATTATTTATTATAGTAACTTGATGTTTTTATTATTGTGTCGTGCTCTCGTCGTTTTTATAGAAATCATTTAATTGTGACGAAATCGAAAATGCGCCCGCAATCCCTAGATTAGCATGGTCATAGGAGACGAAATATCACCGTGAGAAAAATGAAATGAAACAGAGTTTATTGGCCTCATAAAATTACACTATCAAGATATTTATATGACTAAAACATATATATTGCTACGTCTGTGACATTGCAACAGCTCTATTCTGACATGGCTTGTGCGTACAAAGCTTAAACGCCGTTACACAAATAATCACAAGATTAGCACAAGATTCTTACTAAAATATAAGTTAATACTAAAAGTTCTTATTAAATAATAAACAAATCGTTAAAATCGTTCTTTTCATCTGAAAACCTGTAAATTTAATACAAAGCATATATTAATTTATTAAACTTTACTTTGAACAAATGCTAACCTCTGAATCTTAATCTAAAAAAAAGACATTTTAAAGTATTATTATGAACCATTTTCAGTAAAGTTCAAACACCCAAGAGAATTCCTAGCAAACAATATAATTCTTAAAAGAGTAACGTTCAAAACAGTCTCACCTTCATCACCAGCCTATTAATTTTCCCAGTGCTGCGGCACAGGTCTTCCCTATGGATAACCGGGCCCTCCTTGCAGGATACCGGGTTCCTCCTTATTTCGCGTGAGGTGAACCGCAGCGGGTTTTACCAGGTAGGGCTTCCACATTAACCTGCCCTTTTCAGGGCAGGGTGGAAGAGGAGCCCTGGTTTGAGGCTTAAGGTGCATTTCCCCTGCGTTAACAAAAAAAAAAAAGGGTCTTCCCTATGGATAGAATCGAATAGGGAGAATGGGCCGTGACCCACCACGGGCCCATTGAGTTTGGTGGATGGTAACGACCGCAGATGCCGCTGAGACAAACGGCTTAATTTTCTCAAAGTAACGAGCATCTCGAGATAGTAAAATTTCGGTCACTCATCCTATAATTAGTCCTTGCGAAGTTGCTTTAATTCCGAATTGCAGACTGCACGCGCTAACCGCTACGCTATCGGGTTAGTATAAACTAAAAACAGTCTAGTTTTTGTTTAATATTTGTCCACTTAATAGCAAGTTTATGATTCTTTTTATTATTTGAGCCGCCACATTAACGTCAAATATAATGAACATCCTATCCTTTCACACAAAACCACTGACTCATATTTATCTAAGATAAATTTAAGGCTAAATCTCCATGTTTTCCACAACTATGATTAATTTCACTTGACCAAATATACATATATCGCACAATAATTAAATAAATTCCATACCTCGTATAATAAAACTATTATTAAAAAAAAATGTAATTCATTACAAATTGTAATTCATTGAAGGCTTTTTAGTGTTTATAATACGTCATATAAATGTCTTTAGAAATATAATATTACTTAGTATAAATAAAATAGTATAAAACTCACAAACACTTTAATTGAAATTAAAAAGCATCAAATTATCTGTGCATACCATTACCAAAATTATTAAATAAAAATATTTTCTTTACATTGCAACGACTGATGAAAATGTAGGCTTTTACATAATTGAGATGAATTAATATTTTTATAATTTTAAATAGTTTAAGTTTAATTAAGATTGCGGTCGATATTGAGATGTGCTGGCAATGAAATAAGGTTTTAGAATCAAGTCTTCGATCTGACAATTTCTATAACTTGATCTCTTGTTGACTATACATTATTATTGTTGTTTATAACTCTAACTAAAATATTTCGTCAATTTAGCATTAGTAAGCTTTACTTTACCATCACGATTGAACTTGCGGTTCAACGTTAAGGCTGTCTAGAGAGGAAAGAGAATACGAGAGGAAATTAATGCATCTGTCACTGATAATAAAGACAGAAGATTTTTTTTTATGGGATAGGGGGCAGACGAGCATACGGATCACTTGATGGTAAGTGATTACCGTCGCCCATGGACACCTGCAACACCAGAGGGGCTACAAGCGCGCTGCCGGCCTTGGAGGAAAGGGTTGAGGGGTAGAGGAAAGGGTATTCCCTATTGAGAGGGGTTGGGCCTCCGGTACCCTCACTCACACGACGAAACACAACGCAAGCGTTGCTTCACGTCGGTTTTCTGTGAGGCCGTGGTATCACTCCGGTCGAGCTGGCCCATTCATGCCGAAGCGTGGCTCTCCCACGTACAAAAGATGATGATGTATTGCGTGTAATAGAGAATCAAAACTATTTATAGTTTCTATTATTCATATAAATGGTAAATAAGACATAGGTGGAGTTATTTCTCCATTGACAAAAGTTTATAAATAGATGATTTCACCCTTTCAATGGCGCTGCATTTATGTCACGATTTCGCCCTCGTTAATTATAGCCCATGGAACAGTTCCGGTTACCCGTAAGGATAGAACCAGGAATGAGTATATTCGGGGTACATTGAAAGTTGCAAGCATAGTTGACAAACTGAATGAGGCTCGTCTGCGGTCAATGGCGTAACTTTAAGGTGGTATGTCAGCAAAATGCCACGGAATTCTTATTCCTGACATTTATTATTACACAATTAGTAAAAAAAATAATATCTGATTAATTTGCCACGGGCCTCAAACAGTATAGTTACGCCACTGTCTGCGGTGGTATGGTCATGTTACGAGCCGTGAAATATAGTTTATGACAAGATACGTAATGGTCATTGGAGAAGGTAAACGAAGAAGAAGAGGTAAACCACTGGCTAACTGGATGGGGACTATAAGAAACGACCTGAAGAAGACGGGACTGCAACCGGTGATGAATGAAGCTAAGAAGGGCCGACCCCAAAAGACACTCGATTTACTCCGTGCTTCGGAAAGTATGTTAAGCCATTGATCCCGACTGCATTTACAGTCGTTATTACCAGCGTGAAGGGTCATGGCCCATCCATCTTAATCATCAATATGGAAGGCCTGAACCCCTGCAGTGGGGACGTAATAGGGCTGATGATGATGATAGAACCCTCCTCGTATGATGTAACTACCTCTAAGTGAAAGATCGTTTCAGTATTTCCGAAGATTACTCTCTACAAACAAACAAAGTTAGAATCTTTAGCTCTTTAGAATATTGCTATGAATGTTAATTTGTACCATTTTCTTTGTCAGAAACCAAGGCTTGCAAGGGCTTTTGTTTTAAGCTTCTCAAGGTACTCTGTGATGCATTGCACAGATTCGTTGATGTCATCAGTTCACTGCTACTAACACACACTAAGTTTTGACGTTAGACCTATGTTGATGACATCATAGGAATTTCTAATATGATTCGATGCGTGTCGTGCGGCCGGTGCGTGCGTGCTGACACATGGACGTTCACATTTAAAATGAAAGTAATGCGCTTGTTAAACATAAGTTTGCGTCAACATAGCCACGCTTGTGTATTATCCGAACGTCTTGTAAAGTTCAGTGAAAATCACGATCTACTTACACTTTCAAGCGATCCGACGTATGAGATTAGTTCGTTTGAAGTGTGTCGATCGCCTACCGAGAAAACGCCCGTAGCATCTTTGTATTCTTCATCTTTTGTTAAATACAATTTGCTGATATCCTGTGATTTATATTAAAACAAGAAACCAAACTATTAAGATCTATTAAGAGCATTAAGAGCATCATAAGAAAGACTAATTAAATATTGTTTTAAAATACATAAGCAAAAAATAATTCTCCAGCTGCATAATTCACGTGCTTATAATTATATCTTTACAATTTTACAATTATATCATAAGTAATATTAGAACTTAAGCTAATGAATATTATGAACACTGGGAAATTTTTCTTATTTAGAAGTTAGTATATAATTTAACGACCGCATATTATTTTATTAACGTCTATATTCCGATTAGTTGACAAGATGACATCACATACATTGCCCAAATTCCAAACAAATAGCTAAAGCTCGCGTATTATGGAGTATCTGAAACAACGAAGGTACCAGAACACGCAGACCTGAATAATATAGAAAAGTTCATTTAAAACACTGAACGTCTGAGAATTGAATCCGGGACCTTAAGAGAAAACCACTAGCCTCTTGGCTACGGAAGCTGTAAAAGGTTTATTCAGCTTCGAACTCGACGCCGAGTGCGGTGTTGTACCAGAGTAGAGAAAAAATAATTACCTTTTGAAGTGCTTTTATTTCATTGAATATCTATGCTATTACAGTGCTGTGCTCGACGTCAAGTCCAATGTTGTTTTTATAACAAAATAGTGCCTATAACAGGAGGGCTAAAGTTTTTTAACCGATTTCAAAAATGAAGTCAATCAAATTGATTTTACGTCGAGAATATTATTTTATTCGGAATAGTTTTTTGCAACTGACTTTGACTGTGACTGACATGGTGACCGTGAGAGATCTTTAAATACTTAATTCGATTTTTAAACAAAAAAGTATTTATACATTATAATTAATAGTTACTTAAAAGGTATAAGCTAGATTATTAATTAAATTATTACTATATATTTCCATTTAAATTATACGAAGAGCATTTTAAATGACGTAATTATACATCTTTAATTGAGCTGTCAACTTATATCATAGTTTTTTGTTCTATTCCTAAAGAATTATAGGATCGTTTAAAAACATCCAAGAGTTTTCAACGACATTCGAAATAATGACCGATTCGTAAGCTATTGTTCAATAAATTAAGAAAAATAAAAGATTCTACTATTTGAGTAACAATCTAAAGTGGCGATCGTAAATCTGGATTTATGCTAATACGTTAAGACTCCGAGTGTGACACGCCTACGACAGATGTTAAATATACTTTTTTAACGCAAACGAGCGGTTGAAACGTCATATAAAATTAATAGATTGGTCGCAGCAAACAAACGGGACATTTTTCAGCAATGTCCTGTACTTAATTACAATGATTAAAATACTATTGATCATATCAGAAATTATATACATTTTCCAGATATTTAATGACTCTTTTTGTCACTCAAATCTGGAAAATGTATGCTAATGGTATACAATGAAAAGCAAATGGTATACTCTGTTTCTTACGTTCTTTGGGCGTCTTTTCAATTCTAGTAACGAATCCCTATAACTTGAAGTTTTAAATGGCTTTTAGCCAATTGTATTCCGGTGATTGCAAGTCTGGAATATTATGAACTTTGAATAAATTCATTTGGCACTGCATTTTGCGAGACATCAAATGTCTTGTATGCGCTTTGATCGATATCAGTAGAGAGAACTAAAAAGATAATATTCTTCATAAAAAGTGTCTTATACATCCACTTTATCCAGTACAGCACTGTGATTCCAAAATTGATCAAATACAATAATTGGGACAAATTGTTATCTTTATCAAAAGTTTAAAATATTTGTATAAACATTTATTTCGGTTATTTCTGTGAAATACGCCCTCTAATAGCAAAAAAGTAAAAAGTGCTTGAAAAATTCGTCAGTCCTGTTAGGTCCTGGCTAGCTCAATAGTTAGAGCAGTCACGCGGATTGCGAAACGTCGTGGGTTCGGATCCTATCTCAGCATACCAGGAAAATATTCTTAATGAAACAAATAATTTTGCAGTATAGCATTGTGAATGCAAATTTGACAAATTGTAATAAAAAGTTTATTTCAGTTTTATATATGAGTTTGTTTGAAATAAAAAACACACTAAATCTTCGTGATATATCAGTTATAACTACTTTAGTAAAACGTATATAAATGATGAAAGCTGTTAGAAAAGAATCATCAAAGTTTTACAATTATCATGTTTTAAACAGTCCGACTACAAATAATGTATATTTGTTATGCGATTTTTAGTAGTCGGTTTCAGTCGATAGTTCTTAGATAGTTACTGTTTAAAATATATTTAAAGTCCTATCCACCAAATAAACGGTGTTTTAATACTAAGTATCTCGTCTCTTATTTCTTTTTATGTTTAATTAAACTTATCAATTTATTGTTTGATAAATAGAACATATAAAAAATATTAAAGCAATACACAAGAAAAGTCAAGAATATTGTAAAAAAATATATAAATTGAATAAAAATTTTCAAAAGTTATATGGCGTCCAAAACGCTCGTCTATAACATGGTAATTTTTAAGAATTAGAGAAAGTAAGAAACCATAAATTTATTTCCTATCAAATTGACTTAATTGTGTAAAATACTATTAATGTATGATAATGTATACGTTGTTTCCCAAAGAACTAATAATGATATAGATAAAATGACATAATAAATCAGTATACAATTAACAATGGTGTGTAAGATTGATATAATCTTTCATTCATATAATGTGTAAAAAAATATGTTATTTAACCAAGGGCTCGTGCAATGAATATACTGAGAAGTAGCTGTTTTTTCGCGACTTCACACGCGTAAATTTTAGCCTTTGACGTCCACGCATCTAGTCGCTACGGAGCTTATTTAATGCATACAATCAATCTTTCCTCTGTAAGATTAGCATAGATTATGTTATAACAATATACTATAAATAAACTAGTTATATATCTATTTATTTTGCAAATTTATTCAAATCAAGTGAAAAGTGAACCAACTTGTCGATTGTAGATACAGTGATTTATCTCATACACTATGTTGTTATAAACGGCTTGAAAAAACAAATTATTATTACCATAATATCTTTTTTCATAGCAGGATTTCCTTATTATAAGTCATTAATAAAAATGAAAGTTAAGATATAATGTCACTATTAAAACAGGTTTGAGAATCAGTAAAGTTGTGGAAATGAGATTTAATGTTTATTTATATTAGAAACTTAGTTAATTTAATAAGCCGAATAAATTATCGGAACACTGCTTAGCCGAAAAGTTTGTAACTTAAACCATTGCGCATATTGAGTAAGACTATGAATATTAATTATAATATTAAATACAGCATATTTTTCGGATCCCATAATATTAATAATATTTTGATAAATACGTCGTATATTAATAATATTTTTAAAAGCATCCGTAGCCGAGGGGTTCGCATGCCGGTTTTAAGGTGTTGCTCCGAGGTCCCAGGTTCGGTTGACGATCGGGATAATGCAGAAAATTAACTTTTCCATATTGTACCAGGTCCGGGTATTGTGGTACGATTGTTTTCTCAGATATTCCATAATACGAATGCTTTAGCTACTCATCTCAGAATTTGAGCAATTTAGTGTTGTTGACTAATATTTATTATTTATTTATTTCATTAACAGCTGCACTAACGTCCCTTAATATATTCATTATCAGCTTAAAGGCGCCATTAAACATTAATGGGCGTTTGTAAAACTGACGGTAATAAATTAAAAACAAAACTCCAATAGAATCAATCACACCTGTTTTCGTTTCGTGGTTTTTCAAAACCAATTGTTTCTAAATAAAAGTACTGGATAATACTAGCATTGACGAAGCTTCCCATATGTTTTTTTTAAATCGATCAAATAGTTTGCATTCATTGCAAACCGATAAACAAACAAATCTTACCTCTTGAAATTAACAGTATAGATATATTTTTATACTGTTACAGTTGTAGGTAAAATAACATTATTTTTTTTGTTATAATTAAAAAAAATGTCTGTGTGACTTAAGGACGACACTGATCATTAAAATAAAAAGTAGTTAAACCGAAAATGAGTTTAATTTATATTACAAACAAGATTGTCCTTTTTGTAACCTAATGAAAAATATTTCAACACTTCAAGGCGTCCATTATAAGTTTTGAATGAGTCTAAGCTATTTCGGGAGAGATACAGGGAGTAATCCAATCACGGATTCACCCTGAAGAGTGGTGGTGCATTTGTGCAGGGGTTAGGACACGTGGCAGGCGCGTGGCCACACAAATATGCTACCAGCCGGAAAGCAAAAACGTCCAGACCCGTAACGAGTCTGCATTTACACCGTATTGTAAGGAAGCAATGATACAGTTTTGATTCGCCCAGATTTATTGATCTAGTATCATGTGGAGGAGAAGTAAGTAAGTTGTGTTTAAGTCTCTAAAAATAGATAACGGCAGAATAAATTAAAGAAATGTGAGACAGGTTATTAAATAATTTAGAACACCCTAGAATCGTACCCTGTGTCCGAAAAGTTACTTAGACGGCGCTTTCGGATTTTCAATCTCTTTTTTAATTGTACTAGCTATACATACATTTACCTGCTATACATACATTTACCTGCTATGTATACTTTACTCACATACTGCCATCTCTTAACACCGTATTTTACTAAACGTACAAAGCGTCTTGTTATTCTTATGGTTGGAAATTCTGTAACATCCGCTGAAATTATTACTTAGTCATTATTAATTCCAAACTTATAAAAAATAAGACTTAGGATCGTTTAGCCGGAATACACAATTTTACAAATTCCTTCGTTCACATTCATTCGCATTCCATAATAAGAAATACATTAATTCTATTAACATAGATTTATGGCATTACCATATAAACGATAACAAAACATTTTTCTGTCCTAAAGTTTTATTTTTGTAAGGAATTAGTTAACTTTATACTTTTCTTTACACAGAACAGCAACGAATCACTAAAAAAATATTTGATATTATTTTTACTTATGAAAAATTCATTACACTTCGGTGTGACAATACTAAAAAGAAACGCATGCTACTCGTAGAAAGAAAACTAAAAATAAACCCACCCATTAAGGAGTTAATGTGTTAACAATGTTCTTATATTTAAGCGGATTGCTCTGTTGCGAATAAAAGTATCCATTAAGATATATCTTTTCTAACATTGGGGAGAGCGACACACGTGTCATTTGGTTTAGTTATGCCAATATATTAAAACCTATCAAACGAGCTTTTAAAATACAAATGGTTCAGTTAAATTTTTAATATTTATGTCACTGAAAGCTTCTAATATGCACTGAGATTTTTTAATTAATTTTTAATTTTACAAATATTCAGTTCGAATGTGCGCTCGGTTTAAATATTTGTTAGGCTTGGACATAGATAAAATATGCATTGTAGAAGAAAGCATTTTTTTTAGTTTGATTTATTATCTGTAATGTAAATCTGGGGGAGCTTTATTCGATCTGCGATGTGAAAGTTAAGCAACGGTCGGTCATAGGATGGGTGACCAAACATTTATTATATCGTACTAGTCAGAAGGCTCGTTAGACCGTTGGTCCCGGCTGCATCTGCAGTATTTAACACCCACCAAACCGCACAGGGCCTGCGTGGTGGGTTAATACATATTCTTCATCTTCGATTATATCCATAGAGATGGACTGTACTCCAGCAGTGACAATAGGTGATTATGATGATAAAATCTGCATCAAATAATATTACATACATTTTATTGGATCTTGCGGCTTTTTAATCAATATAGATATATAGTCTATCTAACTGGCTGAGTTATTTCTCTGCTCTCAATTCATTGGTCCATGTACCAATGACAAACAATTAACAAATCAATGAGTGAAGAGATATAGTAATCACATGCATTCCGCATAAGAAAATCTATTGATCATTGTAAATAAACCATTAGATAGGTAGCCCAAAAACTTACCTATTCCTTTAATCATAACATGCGCATTGATAAAGAAATACGTGAATTAAAAGTTGTAAAAACGAAACCAAATTCAAAAAGATCCATCCATCTCTAAAAGAGTCAATGTTTACACATAATTGGATTCTTATTCATGAGCTCGATTGATCTAACAAGTTCATCTATTTTCTAAGACGATCTCTAAAATTTCAAAGAGTTACTGTGCAGTGTCAAGAGTGGCGGCTTCCTTACGGCTTCTTATATCAAACCGTTTGATCAGCTAATGAGCGTAATATTCTGGACATTTTCCGAGACTGATTTTAGTGGGTGATAAAAAAATATATAATCTTAAAGTCGCCATTAATTTGACAGCGTCGATATTGTCAATTACGTGTGTTTTATAGTGTCGATAAGGTTTTTATGTTCTTTAGGTGTTTCATTACGTTCGGGAATTTATTTAAAATTGTATAGTTGATGAATCACACGGATATAATTTTACATGAGATTTTTTTTATCAGTAATATTTGATACTTTAATAATTATAATGTATCCCCAGATGTGATACGGATACGGATCATGAAAAATATGTGTATTTTATTTTTATTATGTTTTGGAATATCAATCAGAGTGTTATATTAACTCTAAAACTTTCTGGATGTTTTCGGGTCGTGAATCAAATAAAATCTTCTAAAAGGGTTGTATAGTTTGAATTGTTTCAAAGTAATTTTCATCTTATAATTCTAATTATACAGACCTACTATTTTCTTTTTTTGTAGAAAATTTTGCACACAGGATAACACGAAATGTTAAATTATATTTCCTCAATATTATTTTAAGTTTCTAACTTGAGTTTGAGTAAAATCTAGTACAATGTTGTATATTGTTAAGCTAGTAGCAACCGTGTGTTAGACTTTACTAAATCTTGTCATACTTTGCTGTGACTCTCTCATATTAATTTATTAAGTCATATTTTTATGTGTAGGCACTTCATCTAATAGACATTTTTACAATATAACTGATATAAAGTTATGACTAAATAATGCGTGAAAACTACATGCCAAAATCCTTCGATTAATTTTGTTTCCAGACTTCATAATTTTATTATAAAAACTTAGTTCTTAGTACGTTTTGTTTCTTATATCTACTAAAAGTATGAGAAATAAGTGACAGTTAAAAGCCTACTATCAACTATAAACGCTTACCAAAATACTTAAAAACATAAAACTGAAGTGCTAAATAAAGCAGTTCTTAATGTATAGTCTTTGTCACGAAAACTCAATAAACTGAGCTGAGCACGCGCCGGTAAGCAAATCCACCCAAAACCGATCACTATTTTTAAATTGTAACAGAGGGCTCCGTACCAAAATAATACAAACTTTTATGTTCGCGCTATAATCACATCCTTTCTTGTAAAATATCTCAATTAGGTACGGGGGAATATGTCGGCACGGTTCCATTTAACTGCTTTTGAATACGAAATATTTTTGATGACCGCGCCCAATCTGAGGTGATGACTAAATTAATGCTTTTGTTCAGTACCGCACAGGTCACGATCGTAAATGTTAAGGGACCGTGGCAAATGTTTTTCCTGCGAGGGTGACCGCGGAATAATGTGCATTCATTTAAACGTGTATAATATTTACGCCACCACCATTAAGATATTGGACTAAAAATATATTGGACTAAATGGAGTTTTTAAGTACCTTAAGGATATATATTAGAACCAAATTTGTTTAATAAATAGATTTATTTTAATTTTTAACACAGCCTATAAAATGATGTACTATTTTTCAGTGTTTCGTTAAATTAAATAATAACAATTAATAGTACAGATTTAACTGCCATTTCATTCTCCAATATCTGTGATAACAACTTACAATCTCAAAAATAACAATTTTGGAGATTGAAAGTTGTTGATGTGAAAACTAAGCAGTCGTCTTTAGGAAAGCATTTTTAATTCTATTAATATATTTGTTAATATTTGACAATAATCTGAGATTGTTCTGATACAAAACTAGCATTCTTATCTCATCTCAGGTTCGTCTGGTTGTGGTAGACCTATTAATTAATTATAATTAATGTTTGTTTGTTTTAGATAATCATCTCATTAGCACCAGCACATTAATGTCACCGCACTACTGAGGCGCAGACTTTAATGGACCATACGTAACCTACCATGCGGGTCCATTGCGGAATAGTGGATATTAACGACGAAGCCAGGATCAAGAGCTTAACGTGTTTTCTGAAGAATGGCATTACTCATGCAAAGCACTATGTTAATATGGTTTGATGGTATTTGTTATATATTTTAACGAAAAATGCTTAAAAAAATATATAGCAAGCAAAAAGAAATACATTATGAATGTAAAATTGATCAAACTTTAACAGTCAGAACCAATGGCTTAACGTGCTGCTTGAACCAAGGAGAGACTCGAGATATTATTATTTTTCTCTCCATATCGTCATCAACTGCATCATATTACATTAATAACATATATAATTTAATAGCTTAATTACTTTTATTATAGAACATTTCAGCTTGAGTCAAACAATTGATCCATATAAAATAGTCGAAGATACCTAAACTAATATTGTCTCTGAAAGTTTCGAAAGCAGTCGAGTCGTTTCAATAATTCCAAAGATGTAATCTGACGATATCGGTTCCTTTATTAAAGTTAATATTGTGGAAAGGTTGATGACCTCCTTGGTACAACAATGACTTTGATTTCGCCCCCGCAATCCTATTTTGATATCTATCGACACCTACGAGCGCATTGTGGAGAAAATGAGACGCATAATCAAAGTGTCATCAACAATATTTGGCTCAATACACTCACGTACTATTCTGAAATTAAGATGTTCCTTTGATATTAACATTTTTATGATACGAATCAATGATATTTCAGTTATGAAAGGATTGATGGCTGTGGTAGTAGTTTGGTATGGTTTCGAAATGTATCGGTTGCTGAGTTATGATTTTATTATTTAGTACGGATTATAGTAAACTGCCTCTAGCAGTACTTAACTATTAACACACCTACTTTATTAAATGTGATATCGGAAAAAAAGAAAGTAGACCGCTCCATTCCGCAAGGTATCCTAGCATGCAATTTATCCTTGATATATATAAATGAAATATCGACTCATTTTAATGCAAATTGTGTCATTTACGCTGATGATGTATCTTTACTCATACCATGTAAAAATAGTATAGAAGTACAAAAACAATGTAATTATAATCTAAATAAAATAATGAAATGGTTAGAAGATCACAATTTAGAACTTAATTTAAATAAAACAAAACTAATACAATTATAATAAAGGTTTCCATAGGTTTTCTAGGTTTAAACCTAGAAAACCTATGGAAACCAAACTTGCCTTTCAAAATAATAATATAGAATTTGTATCATCTTGTATATAACTGGGAATAGAAATTGATTCAGACATAAGTTTGAAAATACACATTGATGGAGTAGCAATCGAACTGTCAAAATTTACTTATGCACTAAATGAATTAAAGAAGAGTACAGACTTAAAGTCAGCTAAGTGTGCTTATTATACCTGGCTTGGCTCAGTTACGGATTTATTCTATGGGGAAGGGAATAGACTATAGGGTTCATTTTACAGAAAAGATGCATTCGTATATTGGTGAATATAGCGGACATAGAGAGCTGTAAACTTCATTTTATAAAACTCAAATTTCAAATTTGTACGAAAGAACAGTCATATGTATAACTAATCCAAAGAACCCCAAACTCATTGCTTAAGAAACCGAAACAAATTATAATTATTCCTTTTACAAATCTACTCCTAGTAAGTTCAGGAAAATACCATATGTCGATAAAAATATACAATAAAATACCAAAATACATTAAAGATATAGAATTAAATGCAATATTTTACAAACAGTTAATAAAATATTTAATAGTCCGATGCGTCTATAATTTAAAGGAATTCTTGAATTAGAAACTTGTAATTGACGGATTGTTTTCGTATATTTTCGGATGTTTCCACGCGTTGTGTTGTTTTGTGGTTTAACTTAACTTGAAATTAAATAGTATAAAGTTAACGTTATCATGATTTAACGGAAATTTTATGTGTCTCTACTAATTGTAATTTTGTGAACACATGTTGAGGAAAATTTATATATAAGAACATATGTACCAACATGGAGCAATAAATATTATGACTTACATTCAGTCCTTTGTTTTCTATATTATTAATCTTATCTAGTCACTTTTAGAACTTAAAACATTTTTATTTATACTTTTACTTTGTATTAATAATATGGATTAATTTTTGACTTTGTTAATGCTTTCCAAACCTTCAATTTTTGTTCTTATTAACAAGCTATTCTGATCTAGCCCAATTCAATTTAGCATTTATTATTTCTAAAGATTTTATCTTTCATTAATTATGATAATTGATCCAATTTAATTTAAGACTTTATTAATTCAAACAGGATATAAGATTTATATTCAACGCAGTTTTATTATTAGCTATACGAATGTTTTAAAGTGGAAATCTACATGAGTGAAGTTTTGGAAATTAGTTTGTGTTTGATGATTCTATAATTGTCGGACACCCATTTAATAGAATAAAAAGAAATATTCCAAGTAGAGAGGAGGAATGATATTTCGTAATCCACATTATAAAGCCCTGCATTATAAATACGTAAGGGTCCGATGAATGGACATAACTATCTCTAGACGGATCTGTGAAGGGATAAATTTATGAATTAATATATCAGCCTTTTGTCTCTGCCCTCCCACGACGGGATCAAATAAAGGGATCTGATAAGCAACACTGACATCGCTAGTACTTAGTATTTATATATTAACATTTTACAATGTGACGTCATAAGATTGGTGTTATAAATTTAACATCTGTGATTTCACTTTTATATAATCATCTTAAGATGATATTCTCAAGATGCTATGTGAAAACAGTTATCACAGTTTCGAATACTACCAATCTGTTCAAATTTATAATAACTCCTTCAAATTAAGATTTTTTGATTGATTTTTTACATTTTTAGAACTTTTTGGAGATAAAATACTACTCCATTTGAGATGTGATGTTGTTTTATATTATTTATTTATACAGAGGTTGCCTTTGCCTTAGTGGATGTTTCTTGATAATATAATAAACAATCCCAGTAGATTGCTTATAACTATCAAGTACCAGATAGTTCCGGTAATTTTTTCTTATTTGTGACAGTACACATCGGATCTAAATTTACTAAATTCTTATCTACTCATACGGGCGTTATTAAAATAAAACTCATGCATCCAGAAAGCGAGGAATTTTAAAATTTCTCCTATTCTAAAATCATAAATATACATCCTGTTTATAGTCATATCCCTATTTAGAACGCCCCATATAGAAAACAAAGCAAAGAAAAATCCCGCTCGGATGTTTCCACGCGGAGTAACAGTATAGTGCAGGGGGACCGACAAGTTTTATCACGACCTACAGCTCTAGTGCACCGGCGACTCATTAGGGGCGAGGAGGGGCCTAAGGGGCCTCAGCCCCAGGCAAAAGGGCCCCTTCAAACCTGAAGAGTCGTCCGTGAAGTCGCGCGTTCTACAACACTATTACGGCACAGCGTAAAATAGTGCCCTAACAAAATATCACGAGCTAGAAATTTTAAGGAAAGTATAAAGCAGCTTCTCTCGCATGTGGCGAAAGTAGCGAAGACATCTTTCACATTTGCCATAATAATACCTGCTTCCTAAGCAGTTAGGTCGCAAATTCTTCGACGGTACGCGTAATTCAAGAACTTTATGTGGCTTGAATTCTCGGTGCACATATTTCAGACTTTGCAGTCTCTGTTAATTTGAAATTGTCTTAATTTGTTTTGTTGGAGAGGCACATTTGTTTCTCGGCCTCTTGGGTTCAGCTTACTTCGCTCAGCATAACTTTGATGTCTTTAAAGTATTCACTTTCGAGTTGTATACTGTTTGTACGTGTAAATAAAACAACAGTGCATAATTTTATGATATTTGATATATTAACATTATTTTTAATTAATAAATTTGCATTCACTGCAAATGCTATATCGATATTTATCTTATCCCATTTTGGGCACCTGGTACTAGTAAATATTATTTTAGAGAACTTCCTATAAGATAGATCAACACTAAAGTTTACAAATGTATTTTTAATATATTTGTACATATTAAAATAATCAATTAGTAAACATATTTTGTATTCAAGCGACGTATAATATGAAAAAGTATGTACGAATTCAGTATTGGTGTATGTCCTAAAAAAACTGAAATTCATCTCCATAACACTAGTTTATAACTTGATATTATTTGCCTCACATAAGAAGATTTCTTATAGATATATACACAGATATATATTAAGTGTGTATTACATAACGACATTTTAGTCACACTTCTAGCTACATTGATCCCGTATGTTTTTCAAATGAAATAAAATAAAACTATTGCGCCTACAACTATGATTATATCCATGCACATGTAATCCCGTGTCCGGTTCTTATATTTTGTTAGCTGTACAGTCGCAGAGCTTAATATACTGTGAAACATAGTCACATAAATTGTCACTTAAACGTTTGTTGTATCGCAGCTTAGGACGCTCGTAAACTCTTATAAGGAAGTCCAGGTCTCATAGACGTAGAATCAACGCATAAACAAATGCTGACTTTGTAACAAATTAAACCTTGTTTATGCGAAGGGGATTAGAAGGGAAATACTTGAAACGTAAGATCAGTGAAGTGATTCTTTGACTTAAACTGGGAGTGAGTGATAGGAAAATAAATTTTTGGACCATCAAAAGAGCTGTATTAATGTTGCCCATTTGAATAAAGATAACTTTACTAATAATATTTTTAGTTTTTTTAGCAAAATTTTTTGATTAGTTTATTTTGTGATAAAAGTGAATCATCATTAATATTATTCTGAATTATTGAAATCTAATAAGAATTAGAAAAAGAAAATTCATACGTGACTTTGGCTGGGAAATTAATTCACATCTACGGTGTTTACCTGCCAGCTAAAAATTCTGTGAATCATAACTAAATATCAACATCCGATGTAAATGGGAATCTAACAAATGATAAAGCTTTTAATAATTTCTGTCGTGCAATCTCTTTTCTTGCCAATTTTTTATTACGCTGATGCGTGCTACCCAGACCTTACTTTTTATCTTTTTCGTAAGATCAAGCGTTTCCAAAATTTGATCAACCGTTTCCAAGATTCATTTTCGGGCTCCGTAAATATGATCATGTTTCCCACTTTCGCCTACAACTACAATGGCTCCCCATTAGGCAACGTAAAGATGTGGATATTCTCTCTCTTCTTTTCTCCATGCTGTTCAATCCTAAATGTCCTTTATTTCTTAAACAATGTTTTAAATTCTAATTGTCCACGCGTGACCTTCTAGTCTTCGCCTTTCGGTCTCTTACAACCGGACAAACTTCTATAGCCATCCGTTTACCTTGCAGGCAATTCAGTTGTGGAATTATTTGCCTGAAGATATCAGACGATCGCAATCGCTGAGCTATTTTAAAACCAGGGTTAAAGCGCATTTTCTGTCGGATGAGCATAACTCTTAAAACCTCTTATCCTTGCCTTCCTCATAAAAGCTAGCGGTATCTTTTTATCTAGTTTTATTTCTTTAATATTGTATTTTGTTTATCTTTTCATTTATTTTATTTCATATTGTTTTTTATTGTTTCATATATTTATTATTTTATGTTTAGAATTATGTATTTTTTGAAATTGTAATTTCTTAATTTGTACACAACTAACAATTATGTACCAGCATATTATCTTCAGTAAATAGGTTGCCTGGATGAGATCGCTGTTCAGCGATAAAGCCGCCTATTGCATATCAATTGTTGTTAATATTTTGCCCCTTCATTTGTGTATAATTTACTTTGGTGTGCAATAAAGTGTATAAATAAATAATAATAATTCATTTATTAAGAAAACCACACAATGTACTAATAACAAATAATATATTACGTAAATTGTTTCTCTATTTAGTATAATTTCATTGTTAAATTGAGGTACCAAAACGGATAATGACAAAATAATAGCAAAAGTAACTAAAAATAAAGAAACAGACACAGAACTTTAATGTCTTGTATCCAAAGAGGCATGTTTCCAAGAAAATCGTGGATGAGAACGCATAATATAGTATTAGTTTTAGTCCCTGTGGTCTTAGTATCTGACAGTCACATTAAAGGTGTCGTTTGTGTTGTCATTGAAATCGGTATTTTAGTGCACACAAATAAGCTCCGACTTAAGTTTATCTAGATTTTCTTGTCATTCATGTGAATCATTAATGAATGCACTAATTTTGTATTCATAAAATAATTACTGGAACGTGTTTATAATTATCACCATGGATGTCGTCTTTTAAATTTATTTAATTTAAGACTTTACTGCTTGATTAATGCCCTGTAATCGAGGAATAATCTATCGATTATCATGTTCTATTTCTGTTATTTCGGTAGAATGGCTTGAATTTTATAATAGTTAAGTATATTGCTATTTTAAATTTTTTTTAGAAGCTAAACCTTTCTTCTGGACTATTTAAATTAGCAACTTTTCTTTGCATTAATTTTTAATGACAATAAGACAAAGCCGTCGAAATACCGCGTATACTATACATAAATAGCGCTTGTGAGTAAACAAAACCCCTAGATTAGCACTTCCCTCGTCCATTAGCTTCCCTAACTGTTCGCCATTTAAGGATCAGTCAAATCTGCGCTTACATCAAACGGACCGAAGTCATCACTCTTAATAAGAGGGATCGTGGTAAAGATGCAGATAAATACCCCCTTGGTGATACTATGTGGTGATGCTGCCTTAAAAAAACCTGAAAATAAGCATATACCTTTTTACAAGCGTATTATCAAACTTACATTACCAAACATTAATTGTGCATTATCTCTATGTACCTGTATTTGCAAATAAATGATTTTATTTTATTTACTTCAACAGATAATTTAGATTGAGCAATAATATATTTCAATTCAAAATGACATGCATAGTTGATTACATTTTTTATATTAAACTTTTTTATAAGAATAAAAGTAAAGAAGAGACCCATGTCAATGAAATCCCAAATTGTAAATAAACCTTCAATATCAGTAAGATCATATCAAATATGTACATATATATATATATATATATATATGTATACAACGAAACACCCACCTTTCAATCCTCCCTAGATATTTGCCGTTAGAGTCTGAAGCTCAGACAAATCTGCACTCTGATCGACGGGTCCGAAGTCTCATCACTCTTAATAATGAAGGATCATGATGTAGATTGATAAGCGCACCCTTGGTTTGGGGCATACACCTAATGATGCATAGACATGTCTTGGAAATTATTTTATTAGCTTGCTAGGTTGTTATAGATTAAAAAAAAGGATAGTGCTAATTTTGATATAAAAGGAAGTGGTATTACATTATCAACTTTTTAAATTCCCTTCCGAAGTGTCAAATAAAGCTCAGATAATTTATTAGTATATATTTTGACTACATAATCTATCAAAGAATTCTTCAATAATATAAATTCTTCAATAATCTGCACATCTGATTAGCCATTATTTTTAATATTTAAATCATGACGAAACCATTTCTTTTGTATATCATCATTTCGTTTGGAGCTTTTGTGTACTTCATCATGTCTATACAATGTAGGTAGTCATTACTTAAAAGGATTACAATTTTATCCTGTACGTCCCCGAGCAGATCTGCCGCGTGTTGGCCCAATCTGCCCATTGGTCGGGCTTACTTCATGATTGATGCGAATGCGCTCTTTTCATTAGTATAATTAATGTTTTCATTTGACACCGGCAAGGGTTTGTGTGTTTCTTCTGATAAGGGACAGCGGAACTCTTTCTTGAGACATTTCGGTCCAGGTGATGGGTTAATTAGTTTGGATTTGGATTTGCGGACTTATTCAGAATTTATTATCTAAATATGATTACTTTTGATCATGGTTTTATTAAGGTTAGTAATATTCTCGAAGACTCGTTCAGAGTTTCAGTTGAATTTGAAATGATAATGAGAAATACTCATTAGCACCTTGCTTTGTAAATTTTTAATAAAAAAGATGAGGAAATATTACTAATTAGTTTTATTAAACGCCTAACGGGTATATTTAAGTTTTAACTCTGTGAAGATTATAGAATAATGTATAACTGGTGATCTATTTTTTTGTAATTAAATTATAATATGTTAACTTTATTAGTTTGGTATGTTGTTGACAATAATTGTAGTTTAGTACCTCTAAATACGTGCTCAAATCTTGACAACAGAAATTTTCGTTGATAAAAAGGCGCGCAACCCTAGATTTAGTTATCTTTTGTGTTCTTATTCACTAAATCACGGTTTCCAGTTAAGTTTACTCGTATAATGAGGTTTGTTAGGAGACTTATGGTTTGGGAACAAACGAGGGAGTAATTGAAATCTGATTGTTGAATTGTTTTGTTAAGGCAAAAGTTGTTTTGTACAATTGATAGAACATTTTACAACCCCCAAATAATATATTAGGTCCCGATATTCTCCGAGCGGGGATTAACCCATAACCGTCCATATTCATATTATGTATTTTTTTATTTGTGACCTACATAAAAATTTATTTATAACTGCCGACGGTTAACATTTTTAAATTACCTATTTGAAAATATGAGCATATTAATTTCATGAAGTAACCTACGTTTATAGCGCGTTAAAGTAAATGATTTCACCTCAACAACGGTAATCAAGTAAATGCCCCAAAACGTTCCATTGATTGAAGCCGGAAAGTAGTAATTTTATATTCACAAGATATAAAGTTTGAAGGACAAGATGTTACTTATAGACAAGGAAACGCTATCATTATATTGATGTAACATCTAATGGCGTTGAAAGCTGCTTTATACTTTAAATAAATGATATCATCGCTCTATTTTACAATGCGTTTTTTAAATCTTTTTCTCTTGTAAGATTTTATTCTTGGTGAAGTTGAGTTAATAAATTAAAAGCTCAATTAGTTAATACCCGCTAATACGTTCGTACAGTACAGTAATTGCAAAGTTAAAACAAATTTGTAAAGGACCATAATTGAACGGGTGACCAACAAAGAAAAAAAGAAAATTTAATTTAATTTTCTTTCAGTTTAGAAAGATACTATAAATTAGATCCTATTTTATTTCGCTACAAATTATGTTTATTACGTATATGTACTTATTTTATAAATAATCAAAAATTAATAACAAAATTATTGTAACAAGATCTATAAAACGTTTTCGTTGGACTTAATAAGAGAACAAATCGAGATACACGCGACTAGCAACTTGATTGATATTTAATAGCCAACCATTTAAATTGGCAGAGGTCTGAACACCTTATCCCAAAACGATAATTTGATCTAATAAAAAATTAAAAGCCTCTGAGAACATCATAGCGGTAACAACAGGATAATTGCTTAATGGTAAGCTAAATTGTGACTTCATATTATTTATTCATGAGGTGAGTTTTACCGAAACCCCACATGCGATCAAGCTTATGCTCCAGCCCAAAATTACCTAGACCCATTATGTCATCAAAAATTTTATGAGTCTAAATTCTTTATTATACGTATTAAGTATCTTTTCATAATGGCTCAGCGTCATGGTTGCTTACACCCTCTATATTAATGTAATAGGAATTTTAAACTCTTTGGAATAACCAATTGTACTCTGTCTCGCCTCGTATAAAATTTCAATTATAGAATGACTCAGTATGTAAATTCTGCTTGCTTTTGCTTTTTATAGGTTAAAAATTTACCTTTCAATTTTTCCAATTTTCCTCGAACAGTTATCTAGTAGTAGATATTCAGCATAACTTTAACGCAGAACAGAAAATTTTAATGTCATCACAGGTATTTAAAGTGCCAATGGCATATCTTTGTCTGTTTGTACGCTTATCTGCCATTATACTGTATCAATTAAAATGTTACAAATAATCACAACATATTTTGTTAAGTTGTTGTTGTTTTAAAACAAATTCTGGCGGCCGTTGATTCAAAATAAAAAATTGGTGGTAGCAAAGAAAGACAACACTATTTCAAAGAGATATGAATTAATACTACCAATTTTCATATAATTTTCACTTTAACAAAATGATAATCCATTTATAAAATACTTGTTTATTCGTAATCCATCTTCTCTAATATCACGACAAACAATAAATATAATTATGTTTGAATTGTTTTTAAAGTAATTAAGTCAAGTAATTTAGTTAAATAATTGAGGCCTTTTTTATAAAATGTTTTATTTAAATGTTCGGATATTAACTTTTGATATATTTCGTAATACACAAGTATCTAAGTTGAGAGTCGTCCTTTCAATTCATATATATATTATATTTCTTCGCCTTTTATTTTTACGAATTTTTCAGAGTATATATGTCATATCGTTTATTATTTCGAATAAGCTATCAACAGATTGGCCATATTTCATTTGCTATTACAAATGGGGAAAATACAAATGTTAGCAATATTTCATCTGTTATAAATGAAAATGTCTTCGTTTCCCAGAAGTATTTATAAAAATATATTTGTTTTAAGAGGTTGGTTTTAAATTAATATCGTGAACAAAAGGAAAGTAGAATCGAGCAGTAGTTTACATTCATCACAATTTACAAAAGGTTTACAGTAATAAAAATGGTAAATCTGTTTTGTTATGTGGCAAATGGTAAATCGGCGGTAATTTTTAAAAATTTTCGGAGAACTGTTCGATGCAATAAACAATAAAAAAAAACCTCTATAACAAAATTAATATAATGAAAAAATTTATTTGCCTTAAACTAATTTATACAAGTTGAATTGGGACATTTTCTAACCTCATCACTCCTATTGTCCCAAACTCCGATGGTTTCGATTTGCTATGTTATGACGTCATCGGTGAGTATTTTTCATATATCATTTTCTCGGTAAAATATTGAAATGTTATATTTATTCTTAGATATTAATTGAACTGGATAGCATATATTAATTGAATGTTTATATTTGCTCTATTATTGTATATTCAATATTTTTTACGTAGTAATAACTGTTCCTTTCTTTGATGAATCACAAAGAACTGATTTTAGTGTCGATCATATAATACATTAAGTTTTAAAAGGATTTGACAAATTTGTAAATTTTGAATACCTATGCGCTGCGTATAATATTTTGTTAGATTCTTTTAACTACATAAATTAAAACAAATGCTTAAATTAGAAGTCCAATTAGTGTTTGCTCTTACAAAATTATAATATCCAATTACATTTTTAAAAGTATTCTTGGTATTTTGATAATAGCTCAAGAGCAACTACGCAGAAACAAAAAGGTACATGTAACTTAATATAAATATAATTATAGCCATTCTCCTTTTAGTAGTTTGTGGGAACGTTCATATCAAAATCGACAGCGTTGCTCGTTGGATCATGAAATTAAATGCTAATATAAAAATATTATGTACCATGTTGATTGTGCTTAACTACATTATAATGAGGGATCTCAGAAAATAAGATCGCTCTTAGCGATGACTAATACCGTGTGTGTAAGTTGTTTTTTTTTGTCGATGCCTCATTTTCTAAACGGAACTGGTGTATTAGAATGTTTGTTATAGATCGATGTGTTTTTTTTAATAGTTTCAGGGTTACGCATCTGAAAAATGAAACGGAAACAGGTTCCACAGTTAATTGTCTTGTCTGTCTCGTCATAGCTACTTTATGCCGTTTAACAAAAATTGCTTATTTTCTTTAGAGTAGAAAACTTTTTTTTCGAAAAATAATTCTTATAAACGTCCACGGTAATAAATAAGGCGTTCCTAAATATGGAAATAAGTTATTTTTTTAATTATAAAGATTTTCTACTCTAAATATTCATTTTGGTTTTGCAGGTTACTACGTGTTTGCTTTCTAGCGTCAATTATTAACCATGGGTAACATAACCTATAATTTACGTCAACAGCTAGCAATAAAATATCAATTGAAAAGGTTTATTATAAGAATCTCATTTACTTTCTTTTTAATAGGCAAAATTTTACCACTATCCTCCATGTCTCCTAAACTGAATGGCCTAAAATTTTTAGAAAAAAAGGTTACGCAATTATTTCTTAATCCTAATAGATACTAGCGTTCCGTTAGCTACTTGTCCGGCTTAGTCCCTAAGAAAACGTTTAGTGGGAAAGCCTATATGTTAATTCAGGGCTTAGCCTGATAGCATAATTCTTAAATTATGCTTATACCAAGTTCATCAAAATCCGTTCAGTAGTTTTTTCGCGAAAGAGTAACAAACATACTTACATTGAATTTCACAAACTTTCGCGTTTATAATAGTAGGATAGGATTTGTGTGCAAATCTCGGTGCGTGAATCCGACTCGCTCTTGGCTGGCCTTTATTTTTTTATTAATAACATCAGATGCTTGACGTTTGACGGTTAGCAGAAATTGGCTTATGATGTTATCAAATTGTTAGAAACGTTGTCAGAGTACATGAATCACTGCATACCTACGAAACTAATGTTTCAATATGCATAAAATCGAAAATTTCTAATCCATTTTCGATCGTACATGCGTAATAAGGATTTAGTTGCAATTACAAAATTAAATATTGTTGAATTTCGGCGTTAACTTTGTATTCTTTCTTAGTAATAGTTATCACTGAGTTAGCTTCGTGATCATGGAGCGTCCAACGGTGCCGATTTATCATTATAAAAACAGTGGAATATCGGAAAATGAAATTATTTAGTAATTTTTATTACTATATTATTTTGTGAATTAAATTGGCGTTAATTTTTATCCCGACGATTTTTTAGTAACAATATTCTTTTTCTCAAACTTAATACTTGTCTTTTCATTATTCATAATATTCTATAGAATAAAGAATGAATTTAAATAAATAAAAAAAAATTGATAATAATTTTATCTTATAAAAATAAAATTTCTTCAACGTTCCCTGAGTCATAATACTAGTGTCCGCGAGATTTATAGTTGACAGCTCGTATTACTAACTTTTATCGCTTAATGCCCACTAATCAGGCGCAGATGACAGTAAAAGTAAAAAAGCCTTCAACATAAATTCGAAGGGCTCGCGAGATGAGCCCGGCCGCACATAAATATTCCTCGAGCTGAATGAAAGCGAGATTGCGTGGTGGTAAGTTGCTGCCTTGTTATCTAAAATATAATAGATAACAAATTTATCATATAATAAACATTAGATAACATAATATGCATTGCTCAGATTCCAAGATGAGTGATAAATGCACACCCAAACCCGAGACAATATACAAAAGTCCATTTTCTATATTGCCCCGACCGGAAATCGGAAACGATATCTCAGAGATGGCGACACCTTGAAACCGGCGTGTCACGGAGGTCGTAAATGTAGAATATTTTAAACGCGAAAATTATTTTTTCTTTTAGTTATGATTTTACACGCAAACTGATGAAGCATAAGAGTGCACAACAACTGAAATTTTGGTAGTATGGTAGTGTACAACATCTGAAACTATAATTTACGCGGGAGAAGTCGTGGGAAAACAACTAGTAGGTATAATTACAATTTCACATTAGTATATCATATTACTTACCACATCGCAATCCAGGTTTAAAGTAACCTTTAAGTGCTAACCGGCGATTATCCGGATTATATGGCTACATTAAATCATCTGATGCTTAGCCCCTTTCTTTAGCTACGATCCGTCCGTCTGAACTATGAACTATAAACTTGATGTATGGTGCGTATCACAAAAGGGTACCATATCGCTTTTTATGCAAGGAAAGTGGTCATAAATTTGCAAATAGGAATTTTTACGAACACGCATACCCTAATGAGATCGATTTGGAATTTATTGACCATTATGTTTATATCGATATTTCGATATGTTTTATTTAAAAAAAATTAAACAACTTCATATTCTGCGTTGTATGCGTTTAAAAAAAATATTAAACCAAATCCTTCTATGTATAAACGCATTTGTTTATATATAGAAATATATGGATTCTATATATTTCCTAGTTGCAAGTTAAAGTTCAAATTTTATTGTAGAGACGAGGAAAGCACTTTTACTAAAAAGGATCTTACTTGGTATTCTACAATACTAGGCGACACATATTTTAATTATCATAACACTTGGCTCACCCATTATTTCTTTTTACCCTACAGTATAACATTAGAAATTTTATTATACCATAATTCTATAAGTAAGTACGTTTGTCTACTAGAATGGACTAGAACCACTAGAACAGATGTGCTTAAAGTATTGCATAAAATCGTAACCACTAATTTAAATCAATTTTTTTGTAAATAGGATTTATAATTACTAGCGGCTTGCCTGACTAATCGCTCCGTGAATCTGCTAACACCAGGTGGAAATGGTACTTGGAATATATGAGTAGCTGAATGTGGATAGCTTTAGACCAATTGAATGATTGATTTCTGCGAGAGGTCTATTCTGAGTCACAGATACATATAAACTATGTTTAGAAGTAGGCGTCTAAAGGCTGAAACGACGAATAATATTGTTTTCGAAGAAAGGATCTTTTAAATTGTACTCAAAATTTATTAAGCATATTGTCAACACACAAACAAATATTGGCTAACAAAAATCTTGTAGTTATCTACTATAATTCATTCTCCAATTTATTTATCGATTTATGTATCTTAAATGTAACTAAATAAATACTTCTGTTTTACAAAAAAAAAAACTTCTGTAAAAGTAAATACTTCTTTTCTAGATTAGCGTTATTTTAAGAATAAAGATTGTTTTTTCTTGGTTAATAATAATTATATAAATATTTTACGGTCACAACCCAGTGATCATTAGTGATGTAAGTGCGATGGTTTGCACGCGTGTTTCAAGATGTCACCATCTCTGGGGTACCGGCTTCGATTCCCGGTGAATGAACTATAGCTATTTTATATTGTCTCGGATCAGGATGTTGTGATATCTTCATTATCTCAGATGCTTCATAATACGACGATTTAAATTAATTCCTCTTGGAATTCGAACAAAGTATGTGATGTATAATTATATCACTTTTAATTAATGAATTCAAAATAGTAATTCGCAGATATTTGGTTGCCAAGTTAAAATATATTTGGCCACTCAGATATAATGTAGTTAAGTTATAAAATCATCGCCATATACAGGGTTAGTTGAATAATACAACAAACTTGCCAGAATAGATAATTAATTAACATCATAAATAACAACGCTTCTTATATGGCTTTTGATAATAATTCGTTACATGTTACTTTGAAACAAAAACAGATTTAACATTAATTTACCATTAGAATATCAATAATTCTATGCACACTACCAAGGTTATGCCAGTGGACAAGTAGCTTCCTTTCGTTTACGAACCTATATTCGTAGCTCTCGTAATAAATTATCAATGTTAAGCGGAAAAATATCGATATTCCACATCAATGTTAAGTATATAACATAGAAAAATCGATATTTCTTTCACTTATTTTACAGTTATGCCAGATGTCGTCCATGTGCAAACTTTTAGTGTAAACAGAAAAAGTGACGCCTAAGCTAGCCGGTATAGGCTAGATCCAATTGCATTTAATTAAATCACAACAAAAACAAATATTCAAGTTAAGTTAGTGTTATCTTCCAACTTTTAGATAGAACTGTATACCTTAAGCATTAATTATAATTTTATTGAGGACTGGTACAGGCGCAGGATAACCCATATCATTATGGTAGTTCATTTTTATGATAAAGTGGGGGCGACATTTAAATAGAGACAAATCACTGATTCAGAATCAGATTTTTACTTAATTTAATTGTAATAATCACGCTTTTCTTATATCTAATCATATACACAAATTGTATTATCAAAACCAATTTTTTTGAAAACACGGTGTACTGACTGTCCTTTCATAGGGTCATCGATTCGAAGATTAATCATATCATTGATTATTGTTTATGGCCGCGGCACTACTAATGACACAACACTGATAGAGGGTTACAGATTATTTTAGTGTAGAAGGCGCGATGTGCCTTTGTGCCATCGTACTTAATAGTTTTATGTTTCATTATGAAATATAGATTTATTACATTACACGACAGGCCATTATGGACTCGAAATTAACTTTTCTTCAAAGTATCGAGTTACGGTTCATTATCATTATTTTTATATGGTCTTGCAAGATTTCTGGTATTTAACAATAACCCTGTATATTTCAAAGTTTTTGTGGCCGTTCCGTTCGCTTGATTTATGGCTTACGTTATGAGACAGTTTATAACTAAACTCCGCCTTGATGTCCCATAACAAAGTTGTAGAAAATGCTCGCAGGGAAGTGGATAGCTCATATTTTAGTTCTCTCAACAACTTCTAAACAATATTATAAAGATGTTGGGGAGTGGAGATGAAAATTTGATTTATCGAAGTTCTTTTGATAAAACGGTTGTTTCGTGTCAAAGTAGATTTTTGTTTATTCAAATTCGTAGCGTTAATGTAAAACTTTTGGATAGTCCAATATTTTTTCATTATGACTAATTGTAATACAAAGTCGTATTCGTATGAGCTTTTACCTAAAAATTTAACCTAAATTTATGCTGACAGTATAATATTGTAATAAAAACATTTAAGAATTGGCAACATTAGGTGAACTCTTATCGTTGCAACACACGAGGTTATCAATTCAACTGCATTTTACACGACTGTACCAAAAAATGTATAGGTGTTTATTCATTTCACGTTTTTTTTTCATCAATAGCGAAGGATTAGAAAATTAGTAATTTCAAACCTAATCCTTGTCCGAATTAAAAAGAAAAATTTCTTGACATTATTTACTATCTTTTAGTTATCTAAGCATAATTTTTCGATATTTTAAAGTAGGTTTCTAGTTTCTTATTTGAAAAAAAAAGCTACCTACAATTAAAGGTGTTCACAATAAATAAAGTTTAGAAATTGGACGTCTCTTAACTTATAACATAATGCTATTTCCTTTATTCACAAATGAGTATGCAGCGTATTACTTTCTTAAGCAATTAATTGTACATTAATGAAGAGACAGTCATTTGGATAATCGTTCTAAAGTAGTTTTTAATTGGTACAGTCGCACGCAGCAATTGAGACGAATTTAGGTTAGTGCTCTCTACTCTTTGTTCGATTAAATGAGTAACACGAGTCAATTTATTTATTGGTGACAAAGGCGAGAAGACTCAATTTATACGGGAATAGAATACACTTGCTATTTTTGTGCATCATCCAGTTTGTATGTTTGTCATGCAAAAACTACTGATTGGATTGAAATGGATTTTGGTATACAGGCAATTCTTAGTCTGGATTATTATATAGACTACTTTTTATCTCGTTTAGCGAGTTTAGGTTCCTTTTGGAATAGAATTACTTGTAAAGGCACCTATTTTGTGAACACTGCCTCAACGGTAAAAGATATACGAATGCTTTACAAAGAAAATTTGGAGAACTTAAAATTATCTATACAAAGTCTAAGGGTGTGCTAAGATTTTTTCACAAAAATAAAGAGAACTTCGTAAAAGTATATTTATTTTTTGTCCGTTTTTTTCCGAGTAAGTGATATTAAATCTTTATCGAAATGAATATGCTTATCGTCAAAGAAATTTAAAGCAAATATTTTTTTACACCACGTCAATTGGATGAGTAGTTTCGATTTTACTACGATGTTTTTGAGAAAAGAAAAACACAACCCTGACAATTTTCTAAATACTATTTCATGTATTTAATATGATTTAACAGCTTTTTTACATGTATTCGATAATTTTTATATTTATAAGGACTGTAGTAATTATTGTTGTTTTTCTAATAAAAATATGAAAACAATGATGGTTTAGACAGCGTTTAGTAGCAAGGAACACTTATTGAACGTGAAATTGGCAGTCTACATAATCAAAAGAGTTATCGAGAGTAGTATAGAGCTTTTGTAGTGTTAGAGAAGGATGAAAAAGATTAGCTGGACAGAAATACAATCGATTTAATAAGTACTAAAAATCATCAACGAAAAGAGACAGCTACTAGTGCTCCTACGTAAAGCGATGGCTTCGATTTGGTTGACATTGGATTGCACTCAATGTTGAATATGTATTGGTATCGTTAGATCACTTACGTAATATGTCCAATATATCGAGTTGAACCCAATGTAATTTAACGTAGAGTGAATTTTTTCCGCCGTAGTTTTGCGAGCCGTTGGCGTAGTTTTGTGCTTTCACGAGTGCTATGTAACAGTCTAGAGTGAATAACCGATTTTGATTTATTTGTTTGATTAATTATAATATCAATGAAATCGAAGCCAATTTCGTCACGCTGTAGGTCTGCTGGAAACTGTAAAAAAGAGATTAGGGGGAGAATGTATGGACACTGCACTCGAAACGATGCATTACTCGAAATGTAATGAAAAGTAAAACCATTATCGTGATACTATCTAGAATTATTTAGAAATGCAATGGAAGTAATGATTACCGCGATAAGCAAAATTTAGATTAATCTACTTAGAAAAAAAAAGATGACTTACAGCAGTATATTTGGCCAAAAAGAGTGATAGAAATAGACAGCGAAATTAATTAGTAAATATTTATTTATTCTGTTTCTATGGTATTTGTTACTATAGCGCCAACAGAAATACATCATCTTTGAAAATTTCCACTGTTTAATTATAACGGCCTAATGACACACAGACGGACGGACAGACGGAGGATTGGATAATAGAGTTCTTAGCAATAGGGTTCTTTTTTACACTTTGGGTACGGAACTCTAACACGAATCTCAATACTACAAAAAAAAACTTGCCAAATCATACTATTACAATTCCATCGATAAGGTAACTAATATCGAGGATGCAGTATAATACTTTCATATTTTTGTATCGGTAAAAACGAAGAGCTTGACATTGAGCTTGATGCTGAATTTTTACAGAATAGCAGTATACAGTTACGTAACAAATAATTATCAATAAAACCGGTAATTGATCGAACACAAATACGAAGGACAGACTAATCAAGTTAAGTGAGTTCCTTGTAAACCGACTTAACATTCTAGATAGTACAACACCACTCTTCGCCTTCGGATAGCTTGGAACCTAATTCACATAGGATCCGGCTCGAAGGATCATTTTTGTTGCGCTAGATTATTGAAGGAAACCACTGTTATAGCATTAAACACTTTGTTTTTGGCCTTAAATAGATTGCAGAGTACAATATCAACATAACAGATGTATAATTGAACCACACTGAATATTATAACTTATTCGTACCGTCATAGCTTAAGCACATATTTTTACTAAATAAACAAGAAACTGAATGAAATTGGAACTTTTATTATTCAAAATACTATTGTTATTAGCAAGTAATAGTTATTACTTCATTAAAATTTTCGTCTATTGGCTAAAAACATATTCTAAAGTTATGACATTTTCTCTAGTAATCACTCCTCTCGACTATAGTGTACATTCACCTTTACGAGTGAAGTAACAGTAATAATCACCAATTACCTACCCTCATTTCAGTCACCGCATAATAACAGTTATCAATTGTCCCTGTCAACTTAGATTTTTGCATCTTCCAGATATTAGTTACGCTTTGTCTGGCTCGCAAATAAGTAGTTGCATTGAATGTGGGGTTTAAATATGTCAACGTAATATAATTTGCATTTTGTTAAAATTGAAGACCTAACATTAGTGTAATATTAGCAGGTATAGGATAGTAGTTACGTTGTTGATATATTTATTTTATGTTCTTCTGTTTTGTTAAGTTTTAATAAGTCATCAGAATAGGCCCGAGTCGTTTTTAACCCCCGACGCAAAAAGGGGGTGTTATAAATCTGACGTGTCTATCTGTTTGTGGCACCGTAGCAGCGGAAGTAATGAACTGATTTGAGTGCGGTTTTTTATTATTCAAAAGCCTTGTTTATCGCGGTGGTTTTTGTTTTCTTGAAAATCGAATAAGCAATTTAGGAGCTAAGCACTTTACCTAGATAAAATAGCTACTTTTTTAAATTATTTGTACTTATAGCATCCAAGCTTGTAAACGAATAGGCCTATTTAATTTTAAAATTGTTTGAAAAATCAATATAACACTTCAATATCAATGTTATTAAGAAACACATATTTAAAAAACTAGTTACGAAATCACTTATAAACTCTTCAAATAGTTAATTATACTTTAAATATTACCAAAGATGGATCTTTGGTCAATTTATATCTTATTTCCATAAATGTAAAGTCTGTTTTACAGTTCAAACTCACATGTGTGTGACTATTAAAACTTTTCGATTGAAAATTCCTACTTTGCCTGTATACGACAGTTTGTAATTACAAAACATTGTAACAATGTCCCGAATTCATAAAACTAAGCGCTTATAGTTATTGACGCTGTAAAATATAATTAGTATTATCTAATTGTTTTACTAATGCTAAATGATAATGTTTTGATGGCGTTTAATTTGCGATGTGCAAGTTAAGCAACTTTTGTAAGGTCCGGCATAGGATAGGTTACCTAATATTTACTATCTCGAACATGGAACACGTTTGTGCAGTTACCTACCAATCCGCACTGGACCTGTGTGGTGGGTCATGGCTTCTTCTTATTCGATTCTATATCATCCAAAGGGAAGGCCAGTACCCCAACAGTAGGGTTATTGAATTTTTGAAGGCAAAACAAGAAAAAAAATGTCTACTATTGAAGGCACGTTAAGCCGTTGGTCCCGGCGGCATCTGCAGTCGTGAATACGTAATCCACACTGGGCTCATTTGGTGGGTCATGGTTTATTCCCCCTATTCTATTTGATCGGGTGGTTAGGAACATTAACAGGCTTGTAATGATTGTCTAGTTTATATTTGTAAGTGAACCTGTTAGTAAAACTATAGGTACAATTATATATATTTCTCAGCGCAAATACGGGATACGAAAACAAAAGAAAACCGCAGCCCGAAATCCGAGACAAGAACAAGGTGAACAATTTAACACTGCGCTTGGCATCGGGGGTCAACCGGACCACGCCACGCTCGGAACTTTCTATTGCACTCAGCAAATAAGTCTGGGGTGAGACACTAATTAGTACATTCGGTAGCAAGTTTAGAACCGACGACCCAGACAAAAGAGAGTTTGCGATTGTCTCACTATAACGAGTATAAGCTTTTGTTTCGTCGTCCCGCACGTTTGAAGTTTTAACACTGCTGTGGTTTAATTATTTTCTGTTAAACCAATGTATTTTGGTTAAAGTCGAAAAGGTTGTTATAACATGACAAGTCATTAATATTATTATCAACACTGATGTCCTGCGCTGCCTGCATCCAGAGGATTCCTTTATAAGATCGTCGGCCCACCTGGTGGGGAGCCTAACCACTGAGCATCGTCCGATACGCAGCACCATTCTAAAACCTTTCTTCTTCAATGATCATCGGTTTTTCTATCTATGTGTCCCGTCCACTGCCACTTCAACTGAGCAATGTTAGTAACGTTGGTTCTCCTATAAATTTATTAATTTCAAATAAGATCTCATAGAGAAACACCAAGCATTGGTAGAGAGTCTTCTAATGGGTCCCATAGAGAACGATCACGTATCGCTTCTGTAAATCATCACTGGCAACACACACTGGTCGAAGTCTTGACACACTGAGGTAATTTGGACGCGAAGATTTTTCGTAGCTTCCCGAACGCTGCCCATCCGAGCTATCTCTTTTTCGAAGTTAGACTTACCTAGCTGGACTCTTTGTTGTTGCTTTGTTGTGTCTTTTCTTGACGGTCTGTATGAAATAAAACAGGGAGAACAAAGCAGCCCTTGCCGAGTTTCTTGCCGGTTCTTCTCGGTACAAGGTCTCCCGCCGTAGATTTACGAACCGATGGCGTAGCTCTTGACTTTCACAAGTGGTTGTAACAGCCTAGACTGAATAAATAATTTTGATTTGGTTGATTTGATTTATCCTAGGTACACATAACGGTCGACAACTTCAAGAGTAGTGTTGCCAATTTTGTTGTTGTTAATATAAATGTAATAAATATAACATCCATAATATTATTGTGGTGTAATTTTAATATTAATGTGTGTTTAATTAAATAAAAACCAATTTAAAAATGTAAAAAAAAAATAACTGGCACAAAACCATGACCAACCGTCGGCCTGATATGGAAATTTAAAAATAATAAAACTTGTCAATTTCACAGCTGGTTTACTCCCTTAAACAAGTTTCCTATGGGAGCTAGAAACGTGTGCTGGTGTCGGGTGTCAACTAATTAGTGCATGCGGTGGCGCGGAATGACGACGGAACGAATTCGTAGGTGAGAAGTGAAAACACAGTGAAGTTCAAAGCGACCGATAGAAATTTGAACAATGTACATTTTACTGACATACTTGGTACACTTTTTAATGGAGTTATACAGCAATAAAAACATTGCCGCAAAGTGTCTAGCAATCCTTGCAAAAATCCGAAATAAGCTGAGAATATAAATGAATAATAAATCTATTTAAAATACACGTGCATTAAAGTAATGATGGGTATCATTAGCTACGCGCCCGTGATAAGGGTTCGTGAATGTGGAACGGCGAATCACTCTCGTAATGTCGCTAAAGCGTAGATAATTCTCAAACATCGACCACATGTTTTGTTCGCATAGAAGAATAATAATAGATCATTACCCACTTACGGCGCTCGCCCACAGATTACATTTATATAGAAGTCAATTTATTACAGTTACACAGTACAAAATTTTTGGGTATCGGTCTTCGTTACCCTGTGAATATGCGGAGGGTTGAACAATCAGTGAATTAGGGTAAAGGGGTCAATAGTGAGCCAGATAAAGATGGTCTGCAACAAATTGTGTGCTCTCCCGCCTTTTGTTATCGGTCCCTGCTGTACTTAATTGTCCTTTTGTCCGCTGTTAGGGACGGGTCTACGATTGGCCAACTTCCAGTGGATTTGACCCGAGGCTAAAATAATACACATCCGAAATACTACGTAATTGATAATGCCCATTGTGGATCTGCTATAATATTCTCTCTGTATTTTGTTACCGACTAATTATTTTTAATTATTATCATCTATCTATAAAATGATTTCATATGTAAGAGAGCAAATTCGTGTAATATTTTAAGTTTAACATAAATTGAATCTTATTCAGCTACAAATACAATCTCAAAATATTTAACTACTAACTGTAACTCGCGACTTCGCCCACGTTTTAAGCTAATCTTCTTAATTAGTATATCACCCGTGATCTGTGTCCGACATCTGTGTGACATCATCAGCCTATATTTAAAGTCCTTGTAATTATTACTTACTTTCAAATCTAAACTATAATATAATTAAATCGTTTGCAAAGTTTCAAGATTATTTTTGAGAATTAAATCAAAGCTAAGGTATTAATATAATTTACTGTGGTAATGGAAAATTAGTTATGACATCAATAGAACGTTAAAAACAAAGAAAATATTATGTGTATTTTTTTAGAGTAGACGAAAACAAAAACTACTTTTGAAGCCAAGTAAATAACGAATATTAAAACCGAATACACAATTTATGTAATGCTAGCTTACCGTAATAAACGTATCTGCCCACCAGTAATGGCTGTTTCAAAGCTTAGAATAATAGATAAAACAATTTACACCTACAAAAAGGTCAAAGAAAATTAGTTTTACGAACGCTGTTATTTTGTGTAATTGAAAATTTCATAACTCGCTTTGTTACGAAACAGGCCGAAAGAGAATTTAATTGATTTGCGTATTGTTTGCAACGATTGGGACGTTTTATACAGAGTCGAGAGTGAAAATGTAAATGGGCAAATGTTCTAATAATAAATAGATTAAAATAATACTTGGTGGTGATTTCTAAAATTGAAATTTAGACATTTTGATGACATCCGTGAAAGATTGACTCGCACTGGTTTAAGGTCCCGGGTCCAATTCTCGGTTTGATTTGAGTGTTGCGATTTCTTAATTTTGAATTTGAGCCATGTTTGTGATGTAACCTAATAATTATTATCCTAAGACCTAATTACAATTGCTGATCAAGTTGACGTTGGAAACAATCATGTTTAAAGTTGTCATCAATTATTAAAATAATGTGTTCTTTTGTCATTGTTTCGTATAACCTTAAGCTGAACAAATCCGATTTCAAAGTAAAGTATAAGAGATATCACACATATCAACTTATTAACAAAGCATAATGTGTTTACCTTCAACAGATACACCTGACCATATTCATAATATCTCAGCAAACACTCAACACCCAAGTGGTGACTGAGATAAGCAAATAAAATCCTCATCAACCCTTCCTGTTCATTACCATGCTCTCCCCATCATTACACTTTGTATGATATCCAGTCGCTGGACGTATCACTCAGAGGCACATCATGGCGCATACAATCGCATTAGCGCACGCCTCAAAAACCAGCTTTTACCGCGAATCGTCGTCCTAAATAAACAATAACAGTGGATATAGCTTTTAAACGATCTCCAAAGGCTCAGCTGACAGATTAGCCTACCCCATCACCGGATTCATTTCTGTTGCCAAGTAAGGTAGGTTCCTTATTCATATTTGGAGAAGGTTGAATTTTGTATTAGTATTGGTGGCGAATAAACGCTGCATGCAGATCGGACAGTCTGATATAGAGTTTTTGTACAGACAAAGGGTGAGGGTGCGAATGGACCACGTGGTAATGGGGCCTGCAGGCGAGAAAGATTTTATCAATGCTGATTCAACGGGATATGTAGCACGTTAGTGTTATAGTAGATAAAGTATTATTTATAGGGCAATTTGAGAGGAATATTGAATTTATGTAGGACACAATAATTGTTTTTGATGTTACTAAAGCGATGATTTCGTGAATCGTGTTAACGTTATTTATTGATCAATGCGTTTTTGGTGATCCAGTTGAGAGTAAGATTTGTATTATTTACACACGGAACTTAACATTAGTTATAACTTATTGATTATAACTAATGTTAAGTTCCGTGGGATAATAAATGATATTTTATTAGTTGCATAATATCTCTGCTGAAGATTATTTAATAAATTATAATATAAGTGATAAATGTGTTCGTTGATTTTAATGATAAATTTAGAAGAGGGAAAGTATTTTCATTTTTTTGTAAACTTGTACTTTCTTGTGGATCATATTTTTGCCTCGCAATATATCTTAAGATGGCAGTGGTTAATTTTGTCAATAAGCTCAAACACTTGTTTCGTGAGTTCTTATCTGACTTGCTCTTGTTATGAATGTTGGTCGAAATAACATGTTGATGAGATAAAATAAACTTAATTTACTAAGCTGGATGGTTAGATATTACATATTCTAGAACTAAATATTTTACAAGATTTCGAACTCCAAAGCTATTCCATGACGTAATTCAGACAATTCCGCATTCTAAGACTTCAAACTTTCAGACAGGAACAAACCATGGCGAACAAAGCGGCACTAAGTTGTTGATCGCCGTGGGAGTGGTGGCATATGTGCCATTTATAATTAGCGAACAATGTTTGGCTTTAGGAAATCCCTTTGGGGCGTAAATTAAGAGATTCGGCTCAACGGCTTAGGTACATTTTCGTTAAAGCCCGCATGAGGACAAATACTCTGTTTGCATTTGCCCGGCCTCGTCCTTGGTGTTAACGCCGCTAATTATTTATTGTTGCTTTAAAGGATTTCGCTGCGAGATTACAATTTAGTACCAGGCATATTTATATGGTCACATAAGTATATATTCCACAAACGTTTGCCCTCTGCAAGATTTGTAGACTACCACAACGTAACTCGGAAGCTCTGAATTGTCTGGCGTCAATTTTGGATATATGCAGGTATTAATGTAGTATCATACCGTCGACATCGATTACACACTTCCGTATCGACGTCAAATTTAAACAATAATGCCCGGAAATTTTAATCCCGGTCTGTACAAAATGTTCGGATGGATCTTTTGGTCGTAAACTAGGACAAATTCGGAAAATTTTGGATGGGTGGAAATAGTTCATACGATATTCATAGGATAAATGAAAATTCTTTTCAATTTAATTCTTTAAGATTTAAACTTTTTTAGAAAAATGATGTTTTAGAATAAAAGTGTTACATAAAATAATTAAAACTAAAAACTATTTTCACTTCAGAGTTATTCTCTAAAAAATCATTGTTGGACTCGATATCGTGCACAGCTATATCACAGCATATAGATTCAATTAAATAAAATCTATAACCTTTTGAAGAAGGTTTTATTTGATAGCGTTGCGCTCGACTTCGAGTGTTGCTAAGACTACTATGCAAATAAACAATCGGTTAAAATAAGGGTATTTTTTTATTTCCTCATTCGAGTGTAATTTTTCAGAATTAATGTTCTTTATTGTTTTGAACTTTAATAATTAAATAATAATAATATCAAACTCACTTGTAGGTGTAAATTTTAAATGTAAAAGAAAAGTAATGGTTCGTAAAATTTATTCGCAATTTTATACGAGCATAAAAGTAATTTATTTTCTGCTATTGCCGTAACTTCCGTTGCATATTCCAATGCCATCATTAAAATGATTAATAAAATTTATATGCCTTAAATACAAGGACCAAATATTTATTAAAATGACACCAGAATTCATTTTGATGTAATTGAATTTTCTGTTTCTGTTAATGCAGATATTATGAGTTATAGCAATCATAATGATATGAGAAAGCAAAAAAGTGAATTACTATAATAGAATGTGCCAATAAATTATGCAAACGTCAACAAAAAGCCTTCCCATATCTCCGGTAATCTTTCACTTTGCATTTATGAACTCATTCTGTTCGGCAATGCTTACATACATAATCTTGTTTGAATATCATCTCCCGTGTCCGTGGCTATTTGCATATTTATATTATTGTCCTTCACAACCCCAGCCATACGTTCCAAAACCAATGTTGGATCCAACATCACTACAACAAGGATCATATTCGTGTCAATATTCAAATTATTTATATCATTGCCTTTCATAACGGCCGGGTCGTTGAAACCAACATTGGGCCAACTGAAATGAGGTTCGAATAGTGTCAACATTCAAAACGTCAGATAATTCTGTGCCAAATAATTTAAACCAGCTGAAATTGCAACCGCAAAGGTTGGAATCGGAACGGTCTTTTGTGATATTAATGGATAGGTTTAGGAAATTATTTCAACCTTTGCCACCATGTAAACCTATTATGGAAGTAAAACAAACAATCTAAAGTTTACGAATGTTTAAATGTAAGGATGTTATGCCATCACAACTTTTGGGGCTTGATATTTGTGATACCATATTTTGATCCTAAGGACGTTATCTAAAAAGTTTAAAGCATTTGCATTGCAGAAATCAGATATGTAGAATCAGTGTTTAGTTCTGAATAATTCAAAGATGCTATGGATTTTTTATGTACAACTTTGCTTCTATTATGGCATTATCATTATTCATCAGTGCAATCGCAAATATAATAATACCTCCACACCTCAGTCTTTGTGTGCACCACAACTGTCTTATTCTTAAAAAAATAACATAATTTTATTTATTTAAATGTTTTAATATATGTATATGTTAATATATATATATATATATATGTTTTTATTTTTTAAAAACAGGATATCCTGTTTTTAAAAAATAAAAACATTTGTCTATTAAATTCTTGAGTAACTTATGTGATTGAGATGTCAGTGTAGATCAAAAAGTTTGTAATAATTTTGGATGCATATTGCAAAATCCCAAAGTTTTAACAAAGTTTTTTTTTTCCAAAAGTTTAAATTAATGAGACTTTTTGTAAAATTTCCTATACCTCCACCGAGTTAACAAATAAAGAACAAGCCGGCGATATGTTAATTAACATATTTCGGATTCCTTTTAGTCCATTAGCTAGATATTTTAATTGTTCGTTTGCGGTCCCCAATGAAACTTTGCAGCTGTGACGCCTACAGCGTCGGACTATTTAAAGACAAATAACTAACAAAGTGACGTTTCACGAAAAATTTATATTTAGAACTGTCTTAAGATTACGAGCAAAGAGTATTTACACCGCCTCCTTTGTATAAAGCTAAACAAAGAAAAGTAATAATTAATAAGAACCAAGATTTCGGCGGGAATCCGCAACGTTCCTTTGTAGTCTATGATTTTATTAGATTTTTAAAAGTCATCATTGTGATTACTTCATTGTCCGTCTATGTATATGTAAATATTTTTTTATACCACATTCCAATGATTTTGGATGGTGTTTTGTCTGTTTACAATTAAAATAGAAAAAAATCTGCGTGAATACAGAACACACGTTAAATATAAAGTTGCCGCTGCCGTTAATATTTAAAACACCGATTATTTTCGTTTATTAACGATATATTAAGATTATTTTAACCATTCACTGGGCAACAGTAATAATGTCATATTTCATAAAAGAAATCAAAAATCCAAATCACTTCAAAATATAATGAATACCCAGGAGATATTAAACAATTAATATTAAAAAAAAAACATATAATCATCATCTGACCATTATCTTAAATTCTTTACATTAAATCACTGAGCCATAAATTCCCGTTATCTAATCGCATAAGCCCTTAACAATTATATAGCGATTGTATGCACCCCGATATTTTCACATCAACCCCATATATTTTATTAAAATGATAATTCAATAGGCATGTGATTCTTGCTCCGGTTCGCCTAAGATAAAAAGTAAATAACGAATGAGCATAAAATTATTTTCTATAGACCGCACGGTATAACGTATAATTTATTCTATCCAAAGATAAAAGTCTATGAACGAAAGAGATTAGATAATAGAAAATCTAATAGGGACTGTTATTTATGAGTGTTTGGTTATCACTAATGGTGTGAGTCACGTGGCCACACAAAATAGTTTAAATTTGATTATGAGACATTAGAAACTTATTTATACTAATATTATGGAAAAGACGCGTCGTAATTTAATTATAAAGCCATATCGGTGAATATACTGCTTTAGTTTATTGTTAAATTTAATAATAGCATTTTTGTGTTGGCGTAAAATTTAATCTAAATTTATGTGTTTTGGAGTCTTATGTTTTTTTTTTTGTTTAGAATCAATTTTTAAATTCATTTATTTGATTAGATATCTCGAAAAGAATTGTTTTATCAAAAACTAACTAATATCGACTACATTTTACTATGGTGTCACAGGTAAACACTTTATTTATAAAAATTTAAATTACTTACGTAATTAAGTGATAGTATGATAATAATATTTCAATAATTCTAGATTTATTAGGAAATCTTTTATATAAAAATAACATGAAAAATAGTATTGCGGAAGAATTTAAGTAACACTTCTTAAATACATAAATTCTTAGCAATAGTAGATACCTACTTTAACAATTATACGATTTCATAATTTCGAGGATTTTTAAATTGACAGAAATAAATAATATGTATTAGTATTTAATCATTGATAATAAACATGTGATACAATTTTCATAGCTAAGTACTTATGGTAGTTTCCTTTTCCGTATGTAAACTTTTGTGACATCCATTTAAGTCAAATCATTGTTGGAATTCATTCACAATTATTGTCTTGTTCAATAGCAATAGATGGCGTTTATTGTTGACTTAATAACGTAATGTTATTCTGTAATATGATTTATTACTACTTTAATAGGTAAATAAATCTTCGTATTTAATCACACGAGCATTTTATTTTAAACATATAATAATCAGATTTGAATAAAAGCGCCATCTGTTAATGGCATAGACAAATGAAACCGTGGCGTTTCATCTTAATATACTGCTGGACCTGCTAAACAAAGTATCTGAGTAGTCTACAAATAAAAGAAATTGGAACACAGTATTCAAGCTACCGTGCGTATTATGTTACGGTAAACACGTAACCCATCAAGTTTACTCTCGTGTTACGGCTAAGTGAGTCGTCGACCACCGAAGAATATTCCATTAAATAGTTTTCTTTGCTGAACACTATACTTCTTACACAACGTAAATAATAGCCCTTTGGACGTGGTGCATAATGTAAGCTGATGTAGTTTGTGCATATTTGTTTTATTTTAATTTTAACAGGTCCGTCGTTCAATTTATAATGAAGTAACTGTTTGTTTGACTTCATCCACGTTTATAATAACCTATGTCACCCACGTATGATTTCGTTTTCAGTAGGCGAAAAAATTTTTATGATCGGATTTATATTTCCGAACATCGCCCCTACAATGATAGAAACTTAAGCTCTCTATAATATTAATAGTTGTATTGTGAATCTTACTTAATCTTCACTCACTGCTGGAACACAAGCCTATTCCAATGCATAGAATCGTCATATAATGAGATCGAGCCACAACACATCACACGGTCCCACGGTGGTTTCCCTGCTGGACCAAGACCTTCTCCCCCAAAAGGTAGGGTGCGCGGAGGGCGTTTAGTGGGTATGCCATCCCCGTTTAGATTAGCCTTTGGGCGGGTCCGTGAGTATTAAAAGTCAAACAGACAGTGCATAAAGAAAAAAACCGGTATTCAATTGAAATAATTTTTTATCACCCAACCTATGACTCGCTTATTCTATGGTGGTTTAACCTCCGCATTGCAGAGTGCTAATCACTCACTGCATCATCGAGCTACTTTAAATGTGCCATTTGTTAAAATAGCATGATCCGCAATAAGTGAAAATATTTATCGTTCAACTACTATTAATTTACTTACTCTTTGTTCCCACAGCTTAAACATTGTCTTCTGAGAAGAAAGCGTTTGCTGATTCGAAACGGTAAACAAAGGTAAAAGTAAACGTTCAAAGTAACAAAATAAATTTACACAAAAGCTAAAACAATAAGCGCCCGAAAACAATAAACACTCTGTAAAATTCAAATTATCCTCGACAACGGCTTTAAATGTTTCAGTTTAATCGCCATTATTTTTATAGAAGTTTACATCGAAAGTTATAAAAGTCAAAGTGAGAAATACGCGATTCCCTGATATCGTCTGACAAAGGGTCGGTGGGAGTTTCGAGTCCAATTTCACAAATGACTCTTCCGGAGTACAAAAATAGGTTATCGATCGAAGGAGTTTATTTTAAGTTGTTAGATACTTCGATGTGAACACTAAAATTAAAGTTTGAATAATAGATTAATTAAGAAATACTATTGACTGCCATTACAAATGAAAGGAAAACTTTAAAAGTCACTTCAATCTAATATTGTTGTGTCTAGAAATATAAATGTTATTATTAAGTTAAACTTTGGGCAACACGTCAACATTTTTAACAACGTGTAATTTTGCTACATATGAGACAGTAGTATTATTTCGATTTACACACTAATTCAACAAGTAAGTTCTATAACTGTTTGTTGTATAAAGTTATACAACTTCATTGAAAATATTATCGGTTTTCGTACAGTTTGTTTAATAAATAGGTCAAGTGCGAGTCGGACTCGCGCACCAAGGGTTCTGTACCATTATCTATGAATAATGCAAAAAATCACGTTTGTTTAATTTATAATTTTATTTTAGACACATATCTTCAATCGTATAAATTTAAAAATATAAATATTATAATTATAAAGATATGTGTCTAAAATAAAAATTATAAATAGAATATATAAAATTATATGCCTACCCATACCCATTATTACCATAAAATAAATAAATTTTCAAGTTAGTCAGCCTTTCTTTAATTCGCCCAAGCATCGAACCCGTCACAAGCCTACTCAGATTTTTATATCTTTTGTTATAGCGGCAATAGATGTGAAAATTTCAACTGTCTAGTCACGGTTCATGACATGAAGCCTGGTGTCAGACGTACGGACAGCGAAGTTTTAGTAACAGGGTCCAGTTTTTACCCTTCAGATACGGAACTCAAAAAAAAAATCACTTACATTAATATATTTGATCACGATTCATCATTCAGCAAGAGATTATGGGTTCGAGTTCGTGAAGGTTCTCGAGTGGTTCTCGAGGTTCTCTAGTGGAGACCAACAACCGTAAGACGCAGCATGGGTCGCCCCCCGACTAGATGGACGGATGACATCGGCCGAGTCGTGGGCGGCCGCTGGATGCAGCTGGCGCAATGTCGTCCGTCGTGGCGTTCAAAGGGGGAGGCCTATGTTCAGCAGTGGACGTCTTCCGGCTGATGATGATGGGTTCGAGTCGCATCTCAGAATGCTAGAGACAACGTTGTTTTTTTTAACTTTTTCTGTTTATACAATTATACAACATTTTACAGTATTGGTTTGGTGCGGGAGTACTAATATTAAGGTGACATAATTTAACACGTCTTCTATAAGGTAACGCTTTATTCTATGATTTAAATAGATAAATATTTCATTAGAGAGTAAAACGAGGTTTTAGTTATTCTGTAATCTTTAGTTAAAAATAAACCTCGAGTTTTAAATTAAAATAATGACATCGTCTTTTCTACATTAATTTCTAAACAAAACGTAGCGCAATCATTTAGTAAAGTGCCATTGAAAAGTTAGTGTGTTAGTCGGCTGTCTTCTTGAACAAGTAAAATTGATATTTTTTCTTTAAAATTACATGGAAAATTCACTGAATACAACAAACTTTATTTATTACTTAAATAAAAAATATATATACTGAGGGTTTGTATTTCAATTTTGCATTTACAGTGCTATACTGATATATATCATTTCTGAAAATTATTTTGAAAATCCGCCAGCTTCAGGTACCCTGAAATGTACTATACTAAGGCCAGCAGAGTGATTCTGTAAAAAATCCGAACCCGAATTTGAATTCACTCATGTCTCCAAATTCATGTTATTTAGCGAACGAATTCTATTGAATCCATATTTTTTTGTATAAAAATAAAAAACAAAATTGATTGATTATACGTGTTTTAAATATTCTATTCCTACATCAATTCGAAATGCACTTCACTTATGCCTCGGAACGTTATTACAAATTCAAGATTGAGTGGATGCCTTTTTTGAAGTGATTACGCCACCTGAGTGAATTCTAATGAGTTTGGATTTTTACAGAATTCTATTAAGAGTCAGTTTAATTAATACCTGATAGACATTTTAACAAATTTTGTACTATAAACTAGAATATTAAATAGAATAACTAAAATGAGCTGGAAAGTAGCCACAAACTTCAATAATTCAACCTTATCGACTTTAGGCTGGTTTGATGTCTTGATAAAGACTTTAAGCTTGGAAGACGGCCATGGGAATTTCGCCATTAAATAACGTAACCTTGTCGATCCTCTCTAGTTTTTTAATTCATAATAAGATTTTTTTTCACTGAAATTAAGAAATTTGATTAAATATTTCTTCATTTCGAGGCCGCTATAAACTATATTACTATGTAAGAGATAACATTTATTTCTTATTTTATTTATTTAGACTGGTAAGTTGATATTTCAAACCAGTAGCTCAAAGACGTGCTATCGCATATTTTAAGACGTTTTTTTCTGCAATTTTGAGTTTAATTAGAAAGTTAAACACAATTTGAAATCACCGAAGCTGCTGCGACCTATCCCAATATATATAAATATTCTGCAATAGCTCAAAATAAATTATACATTATAAAAAAAGTTATACATAAGGGTAATAGGTACAATAAAACGGCAATTTCATACTATAACCCCTATTATTTATATTTCAAGAAAGCCAAGATTGTTCTCTTTAGGCAAAAATCACAATCGACATATATCGTTACTTTGCCAATTTGCAAAGAGACAAAATATAATAAAATTAATTCTATACGACTTCTCGTTTTAAATCCAAACCCCCATGGGCTAAATTTATCAACCCTTATCTAAAATGTAGATTGGAACAACGATAACCAACTATACTGCAGTCAAGAGCATTAAGAGAAGACAATTGGTTCGTTAAAACCCAACTACGACTAATTGTTGCAAATGATCTCTAGTTAGACTATACTAAAGATGACAGTTACTTGTTGCAATAAATTTTCTGATGGGTTACAGTAAAGTAAACTTTTTAGTGACACTATTAATATTATGAATGCGAAAGTTTGTGAGCACGAACATATATTTGTAAGTCTTTCACATAAAAACTGCATTTGGTATATAAATAATTCTTAGTTTGAATTAACATATTAGCTATTTATTCCACTAAACAGATCCCTAGACATAATTTATTGTCATGTCATCATATAACCCACGCGGAAGTTAGTAATTATATATTTATAGTAACGTTATGTTACGTTATTTTTAAATGATATAACAAAAAAAGTGAATGTAAAAATTTTGCAAATATCAATTCTAAAGCAAAAAAGGGATGAATTAAAAAATTTTCAACATTTTTTTGTTTACCACAGTGGCTATTTGTTTTGCCTAATCATTTAGGGAAAATGCTCTAGATATATATATACTCTTTATTGCACAAAAAACAAAGTCAACATTACAATTGTATGTAAATCACAAGCAAGGGTGGGCTTATCTCTATAAGAGATCTCTTCCAGTCAACCAGGCGGTGTGGGAGATCAAGCAGTAACGGGAGACTGACAAGTGCATAATTGTTAAATTTGATGTGAATGAATATTAACATTAATACATATAGGCATGATATAAAAAAAAAACAATAAAAAAAAAATAAGAATACATAAATAAACAATATTATATAATACATATAATATACATATATAAATAAAAATAATAATGATTACAAAAAACTATGAATACTAACATTGTGCTAGAAAGTGCTCCTTGAGTTTAGTTTTGAAAGATATGATAGAGGGGCAGTCTCGAATATCTAATGGGAGTTTGTTCCATAGTCTAACAGCCCGTACAGAAAAGGAGTTGAAGAGAAAATTGGTGTTACTTTTAGGCAGCTCCAAAGTTTTGGTAACACAGTACCGCCGGGGACGGGATGGGGGAGGAAGCTTCTGGAAACGGGAATTCAGGTATGCGGGTGAATTAGGATCTTTAAGAATTTTGAAAAGGAATGAAAGGATGTGCATATCACGGCGAAGACGGATAGGAAGCCAGTTAAGTTGAGCTCGAAAAGCTGAGACATGATCGTATTTACGCAGTCCAAAAATGAACCGAATTGCGAGGTTTTGAAGGCGCTCTAGCTTATTTAGTTGATCTTCATTCACATCCAAGTAGCAAATATCAGCGTAGTCAAGAATAGGAAGCAGGAGTGATTGCGCTAGCATAATTTTGGTTTTAAGGGGAAGAAAGTATTGAAGTCGTTTGAGAGAGCGGAAAGAATAGTGCATCCGTTTGCTAACGTCAGCCATTTGCGGGGACCATGAAAGAGAACTATCCATAGTCAATCCAAGATTTTTTACTTTGTCTGTGAATGGAATCGGTATACTGTTATATACGACTGGAGGTATACAAGTCCAGTTAAGTTTGCTGCGGAGTCTGCTACTGCCGACAATCATAGCCTGGCATTTATTTGGATTGACCATAAGACCAAATGAAACCGCCCATTTCTGAATAGAAGCAAGATCTCTATTTAAAACATCAATGGTATCCAGAGCATCGTCGATAGAGAAGTGCCTATAGATTTGAAGGTCATCTGCGTAAAGATGAAAAGGAGAGGAAATAACGGTAGAGATATTATTAATAAAAATAGAAAAAAGTAAAGGTGAGAGAACACCACCTTGTGGTACACCGGCTGACAAATTTAGCCAGTCAGAAGAAGAAGAATTGAAAACTACGCACTGAGAGCGTTCAAAAAGATATGATCGGAACCAATCAATAGCAGAGGCGGAAATGTTAAGCGAGCGGAGAGTACTAAGCAAAATGTCAAAGTCAACACAATTGAAGGCACTGCTAAAATCCAGTAGAACCAAGGCTGTAAGTTTCGTATTATCCATAGCATGGCGAATATCTTCAGTTATGTTCAACAGTGCACCAACTGTGCCGTGAGCAGGACGGAAACCAGATTGGTAAGGACACAAAAGAGAGTTAGATAAGAGAAAAGAGTAAAGTTGTTGGTGAGTGACAGCTTCAAGTACCTTAGAGAGAATAGGGAGAATAGAAATAGGACGATATTGACTGAGTGAAGAAGGATTGTGAGTTTTAGGAAGAGGTATGACATGAGCCCTTTTCCAAGATGCAGGAAAGACATTGTTTTCCAAAGAGAAATTTATAATGTGAGTAATTATTGGAACAATGTCCTCCAGAACAGGAAGTAACATGTCAAGACTTATGCCATCACTTCCAATCGCCCTCGTGGAGATGGATTTAATACATTTTGTAATATCTTCCTCAGAGACTACGCTGAAGGAAAAGGGGGGACAGTCAGGTGAGTTATTAAGACGTGATAAAAAGGAAAGAGTGTCAGACTTAGTTGCCATGTCTAAAGTAAGAGAAGGTGAGGAGAAATGCCTATTGAGAACATTCAGATCCACGATGCTCTGGCTAGCCTCTTCCGACTTACCCACACCTAGCGATTTTAAAAAACCCCACAAATGCTTTTGACTTAAACTTTCTATTTGGCTGTGAATATATTTACGTTTAGCATCTCTACACATTCTGTTGCAAACATTGCGCCATTTTTTATAAATTCGTAAATTTTCAGGAGAAGGGGCTCTTTTCTGTTTACTTTTGGCCCTATCTCGTTTCGCCATAATTTTTCGGATATCTGACGTTAACCAGGGGGCAGGTACATGTTTCACACGAACTGGACGAACCGGAGCGTGCACGTCATAAATGTCAACAAGAGCAGAAGTGAAGTAGTCTACCATATCATCCACATTACTACCACGCAACAGCGGTGACCAGTCCTTATTTCTTACATCATCTCTCAAACGTTCAAGAACCATTTGCTTAAAGTTGCGCAGAAGTCGTATCCGTGGTTTAATTTTGGGAGGGCGCACTTGAAGCGAAACATAAATTAAATCGTGATAAGAAAAAGGAGCGGTAATTTGTCCGTGAGTGCTAACTAGCTCAGGATGAGAGACAATCATAACATCTAAGAGGGAAGGTTTACAGTTGGGGAAATAATGAGTGGGGGACGTCATGTCAAGTACGTGAAGATTAAGGGATAACAAGAGATTGAGAAGTTTATTTGCTCTAATGTCCTTTTTCAACAAACATGTGTTGAGATCACCCATCAGTACAACGTAATCAAAAGCAGGAATCAGATTTTCAAGGGTATTTTCCAAACTGTTGAAATAATCTATCTGATCACTTGGACAATATACAGCACCTATAAGAACTTTTTTATGGTGAGTGACTACTTCAATAAATATATATTCAATAGAACACGTATAATTAGATGGCGAACAAGTGATTATCCTGGTAGGTATGTGATTACGCAGATAAATACCTACACCACCACCACCCACGCCAATGCGATCGTTGCGAAAAAGATTATACCCTGGGAGAGAGCAACCTGAAGAAGAGATTGAAGGTTTTAACCATGTTTCAGAGATCAGAATACAATCAACCACGCCATTACTAAAGGACGCAAGAAGATCAGTATGATGTGCTGGAATACTTTGCGCGTTTATATGCACGAAGGAAAGAGAATTAGGATTTTTACCAAATATCTCTAACAGTTCAATGTTAAGCGGTTTAGATACAGTTAATGAAGAAACGCTACTATTGGCACTTTCGTATTCATCCGAAGAACAAGAAAAGTAATCATCATTCAAATCCATATTAAATAAATATACGTATATAGTTAAATAAATACTTATAATAAAAGACAAAAACTAAGATAACTCCAAAAAAAAAAAAAAAAAAATAACAGAAACCGAATAAGCAAAATCATCTTCCACGTGCCTAAGTTGACGTGAAAAGACTACTCTAAACACCATGGAAAATTCTATATATACACAATCTAATTAGTGATCTGGCAGATAAAAAAAAAAAATTACCTTTAATTTAAATTCATCACAGAAATAATATCCTCATCGCATTATATAACAAAAAGTGGAAAGCAAAAGAGTTTATATTTAATTTTAAGTATGGCTGTATGTAAACACACTTTTGGATTCCTTTGCCTTCCTTAGAAAAAACACAACTGACATTAGACAGTAATGACACTGACGTAGGATGTCGATATTATACATTGTAAATCTAAATGTGTTTGAAGAAGTAAAACAATTTTGAAAAATAAATAAGTACAGAAATAACAACGTACCGTCGAATTTGAGATGATAATCCGACAAAGTAAAAAAAAAAAAAATCACAAAGTGTATGCAACAAGTGTTCATTTCGTCTCTTTTGTGACCTCCGTAGACTGAATTGGATACTTTTGTATGAGATGTTGTAAATCACTATTAGAGAAGATCTTCTTTCTTGTTCCGTCAGCCAACAAAACAATGACCGTACCTTCAGAGGACCAACACTTTCTCTTTCCAAAGTGTTTACGAGCTGCAGCAAAGATATCCTGTCTCGCCTTAGTGAGAAATTCTGACACTGTTACATTGGAACCCCTCAATGAAGTTTTCATATTCCACACCAACATGCGAGGCTTCATTTCAGTAAAACGCACCAATATAGGCCTTGAGAAATCTTTCCTTTTAGTGCCAAGTCTATGACATGTCTCAACTTTATCAGCATCCACTCCTTTTATCTTCATTTGGTTGCTTAATATTGAAAGTATCTTCGGAAGCACATCTTCATCCTTATCTTCCTTGATTCCGTGGAACAAAAGAACCTTTCTTCGTGAATGAGCATCCAAACGATCGACATCCAATGTGATGAGTTCAATCTGGGATCTGATAATGCTAAGAGACCTCCATATAAAAGTTTTAAATGTGGAGAAGTCTGCTGCTATGGACTTGACAGTAGTATTGGATTCACGCATACCTGGCTGCTGGAGATTTTTCTCAAATTCAGTCATTCTGTTGTTAAACATTGATGACAAATCCTTCAGGCTACTTAGAAGTTTTTCAGCTGTTGTATCCATGGTGCAGTGGAGATAACGTGTGTGATGATGTATGAGAGTTCAACTATGGCACCGAAGATGTTAGTTAATAACCATAAGGTACTATTCAACTTTAATTAAAAATAATTTTGGAGCACAAAAAATTTCAGTATTTTCACTTCAACAGCTACCCGCAAAAAAAAAAGATTATAATAATAAGATATAGAAATATATAATAAGATATTCAAGTTTCTCGGGACTTCCAAACGGGCATTCTCATGGATGACCTATTACAAGTACATTTTGATTAGATTTACTAATCAAAATGTACTTGTAATAGAAAACAAAGAGATTTACATGAAAAACTGGGCTACATACAGACAGTGCATAGAAATATATAATAACTAGCTGACCCGGTAAACTTCGTATCACTTACTTCTTAATAAAAATCATATAATAGGGTTATAATTATAATTAGGGTTTAAATCAATAATGATTCGCGCACTAATAACTATAATGGCGGCATCATTTCTTTTTTATTCACGTGCTGTCAAGACGAACCATAGATTGAAAAATATTGCGTAAACTGACCACTACACGACCATAAATATTGATCGTCAACTGAACATTTGACAGCTAAGAACAGTTTGTATGGGAAAATCAAGTTGTCGTTTTTAGTATTATACTCGCAATTTTGCTATATTTTCTTATCCTTTAAACCTTCCCAGGACTTCCACGAATATTTCATGACTAAAATTTGTTAAATCGGTTCAGCTGTTTTCGAGTTTTAGCGAGACTAACGAACGGAAATGCATTTTTATTTATATATAGATTAGAAATTTAAGGCTGTAGGCTTTTCTTATAACAAAACTGATTCGGAACATATTTCTTAACTTAATTATATATTTAGATACTGTCAATTTGCTATACTATGCATTTTTGTATTAAGGTCATCGATATGCTAGTAACGTCCGCATGTGCAATTGACATTGCCCGAGTTGTTAGTTCATTCTGAATAAAAGCTTAATTAGTGGTATGACATGTTCCTGTTTTGTCTCATCCAATGATTAAATGAATAATCAATAGAGTAATGCAATTAATTAATGATGATTTTTTGCGTAATAATTTGATAAGTGTATTATGTAATTGTAACTTTTTTACATAGCTATGACGTAGCGAGCCTTTTCAACTTTACTGTCTATTAAACAACGTGTAATATAATTAACGCACATCCCGAAAGTAGTTTGTTTAAAATCAGATACTGATTCGATTTAAACGACTCCTAAGATAGGTAATATTTTTTGTTAAATTCAATTAGAATAAAGCAAATTATTGTCACCTGTAACCATTAAAGTCGTCACAAAAAAAAAAAGTTAATATAATAAGAGTTTTTAAAAATAGGGCAGGCAGGCAATAGGTTAGGCACAATGTGGTGATACTGTGCTCCACCCTTTTACATACCAAATATTTTCACCCACTATCCATAGTATTTTTATTCGTTATCCATTTTCATATGTTGCCTAAAAGAGATTGCTGTTTAGAAATAGGGCCATAATTTGTTAACTCAATCTCTGATAAAATAAAGTATATTATTAATAATATATTTACTTGAAGTTCTATCTTGAAACAAACCTAGATTCACGTGTACTGTTTAATCCAAAACTGTATTTATATTTTACAAGTAATTTCTATCATTTGCCGAATTATGTATAGTGCCAATCTCAGCCAATCTCAGTGGATCCCCAATATACTTTTAACGAGCGCATCATATAAAGAGCTGGCATATAAAATATTACTGTATGGATTTTTTAAAATGAATGATATTAGAAAGTCGATCTGTCAAATTTAAGAGACAAATTTATATAATCTGACATGGAATAAAGCAATAGTGACTTTGTTTATTTAATCATTATCTTGATTTATATTACTAGAAATTGCTTCCAATTAGCATTGTTAGTTAGTATTAAACCAAAACTTTTCCATGAAATGTAATATATCCCGTATTTCGACGCTACAATACAGGCTTATCTCAATTAGTTTCGAGCAATTAGTTATATGTGAAATACTCAGAATTCAGTTCGTTTGTTTCGTTTTTTGTTTGCTTATTTGTACTGAATATAAATTTTAAATATACAGAAGGTTAAAAGGGGACCTCGTTGCAGAGGCTCAAGCTTTCATTAGAGTGGATGAAAGATGGGCCATAATATTCTACGCTCGCTCAATTGGAAAGTATTAACGTCAGCAAATGCAGCCGAGATCAACCTTCCAAAAATGGAGTGGCTTGAGATATTTTTTGATCACCCATCCCGTGACTGACCTTTGCGAATGTTTCTTGGCATCTACGATCGTTGGCTGCGGTACTTATCTACTATACCACCGAGCTATTCCTAGCTAATAGTTACTTTGATATATGAATAATGTATAGTTAAATACCTTTTAGCTTTTTCAGCTAGAGATATATTACAATGATTCAATCTTGGAGTAAAATATACTTTTTCATAGGAACCACTAATGGAATTATATGTTTCAAGCGTGTTGTAGATTTCCGGGCACATAACAGTTTTAAGGTTTCATCACTGCGGTCGGGAGATGTATTCCCGGTTGGGTCAATTTATAAAAAGGGCTCTATTGTTTCAGGTTTGGGTATTGTGTTAACTTCGCTTCGTTATTTCAGATTTCTATAAATACAAAGACTACGACTACTTAGTACCTAAACTATTTACAATATAAACAATACTCAATTTTTAGAAACTTGTTAGAACGATTTGAAATTTTCCGGATATTAATACGAGGCAAATAGAATAGGCCCTCAGTTGTCATGTTAATTTCTATGAATTATAGTTATTTATTACACGACGGTAATGCATTTAAATGAGTCTATAAGATCTATTTAAGTTTTAATAAATAAAGAAGCGTTATAAGAGCAACTCTTCCCCACAATTCTATAAAACGAAGCCGGTGGTCATTAAATTAGAACCAAATATATAATCTAGGTTTATCCTCGCCATTAATCAGGGACACAAAGCTCAAGCGTTCAGTATTGGCGTGCCTTTAAATAAAACATTCTTAAATTTATGTTTAACCATAAGGAACGATAAATCAGGCCGGATATCGTGTCTTGGAACTATTCATAATTACCAATATCGACTTCTTTGTGCTCCCAAGCATGCAAATGTCGACAGGGCTTATTTATAGGGAGATGTAACGTACATACTTGCCTTATGAGAGCGTGTTTACACTCTTGTTGGGCTTTTAATAATAATTTGTTTTGCGTTCATGATAAATCTTGTCGCATAAATTGCATTAGCGAAGATATAATTTGTGGTTTGCTTTCAGTACTTGAATTGGAAAGTGGCGGTTTTGTCTCAATGAGAATTTATATAAGTTGGAATCTTATAGAGATTGTGACGGTTAGTTTTTATCTTATTGGACAGTATTTTTAACTGACTTTATAAGAAGTTCTCAGCTTGAGCTGTATTTGGTAAAGTGAAATATTAATATATATGGTATATATGGGCTTCTTAACGCGAATTTTATTTGATTAACTAGCTTCTTAACTGGGAAACAACACAAGTTTAATCAAAATAGTTTTAGTAGTTTTGAAGATGTGATCAATAAAACTTAACCAACATTAAAAAGGTATCAAAATATGATGGATAATATTAATAACTAATACAAAACGTCCAACTTAGGGTTTTAGAGGTTAGTTTTACTTTTTAAATACTTTTCTTATTAAGAAATGCTACATTATGAGCTAAATACAAATAAACAATACCATACTAAAGAAATCAGATTACGTTTAAATAATATATCCTGGGAACTAAGGATGAGCTTACACCGCCTAAGGCAAGTAAGGTCAAATAATTGGAATAAAAAATAAAAAAGCTTCATTATACACCTATCTGAAGACAAGACAGTTTAAAACGCAATTTATTCATATTTTTAAGTTGGATATTTTTACTAGACAAAATAAAATAAAGTTTAATAATAAAATTCGGTGTTTTTTTATAAACATATGATAAAGGCATGCTATAAGATATTTTTAGGGTTCTCTGTAATTATTTGGTTTCCAAAAGGGCTCTATCGTTTAAAAAGTTTGAGAATCGCTGCGATACATTATTTTTTCTTTTTTGCTTGCATATCAATTATAGATAGCTGGTTCCTTAACTATTGTGTTCTGTAACTTTACCACTAAACTGTCTCCTATAAGCGCTAGATAGAGTAGTGGTTTTATTTGGTTAGCGATTCGAAATTAAGGCTACTTCACAAGGGTCGGTTGTGGGATTGGTGACCAAAAAATTATTATCACGAGTTGCTACATCGGAAGTCATTCACACACACAAATCGAAATTGGCTTAGGTGATAGGTTATGGCCCATTCTCCCTATTCGAATCGATATTATCATAGGGAAAGCCTGTAAATGGGGGGGGGGGAGATTAATGGGCTGATAATCATAATATAGTCTACGTTTCTCATCTGAAGCCAGTGATTCCAAATACATCATTCATGTTATTTAATTTAGTTTTCAGACACAATTCATCTCCATTTATTAAGGTCCTGAACCTGATATTCTGTTTTCTATACTGACATAATAAAGAGGTTAGATTTGATTGATCATTTGTATGTCAGCATCGAATAAGCTACTGGAGCGATTTTAAAATTCTGTCACCTACGGGTAGCTACATCATTCGTGATAGATATAGGCTTTAATTTACGCATGTGAAGTCGCAGAAAGGCAGCTAGGTTCTTAAAGGTTAGCCGAACGCGGAAAAGTGAGTGCTGGCGACTGCAGATTATGTGACGGAACATGTTTTCCGAAGCACGGTCTTTAGTTCGAGATATTGAATAGTTGAGCATCCATCTGATAAAAGGTCTAAGCTAATATACACATCATTTAGGGCCATATCTCGTGAAGAAATTTTTTTTAGAACGTTACCATTCCATAGGACAATTCTATTAATGTTAGTGTAACTATAGAAAGTCAATATCGCTTCTACTACAACCATTTTTATCACAGTTCTTGTTAATAGATCTTGTTAATATATATATATCTGTCTGTATTTATGAGAAAGACATTGCATTAATAATATTGTACTTCAGGTAAATAGTACGACAGTTAAATGCAAGTATTTGAGAATGTATATAGATGCGATTATTATATAACTAAAGATTAACAGAATATAGGCCAAGAGAGTTCTGACAATTTCAAATCTGTATGTTAAAGAAAAAAAATAAGCCTATTATTTTGATTATAAAGTTCCATTTCAAGTGTCACTTACACCTATATATACGACTTTGAACAACACATTTTATGTGGCACCGTGCAGCCGTTGGAAACACGGCTTAAGGCATCTAGCCGCCATGTTTAACGATAACTTGTAATTAATGTCGCTACATAGTGTTTTATTGTCGCAAACTTCGCAGCGGCCATCCTAAATTATGGCGCGCACGTTAGTGAGAATTTCACTGGATATAAAGTGCAACCGCTTACCTAATCCCTTTTTAACATAAATATAGTGTATCTTTTTTCACGTTTTTTTTTCAGATTGTTTAGAGTCATAAAATATCTCACTTATATTATAAACGCGAAAGATTGTGAGGTTACATGAATGTTTGTTAATGTTCCACGCAAAAAGCATAAAGCCACGCACGCATATAAGCTACTTTTTATCCCACTTAATCGTCCCTAGGGAGAAATTTGAGTTAAGAAACTTGAGTTATTAAAGTTCTCATTGGATAAAATGTAAGTTGATATTGATAGGTACTCTCTAAAACTTATAGAAGTATTATACCATCCAAATTTGTGGAAAACAGGTTTACCTACATTTCATTTTTGACAGTTTTTTTAGTTTAAGAGAATAGATTACCACTGATTACATCATAAATAGCAAATCTATTGATGACACAAATACAGAGTCATATAGCGTCAATGGCGGCAAAGTAGGTAGAGTGTTGAACGAGTTAAGAGATATAGTAACGCATTAAATCTTTAAAGTAATATAATGTAACTGTCTTTTAGGATCAAAGATGGCTATATTATCCATAGAAATCTGATTGAAAACTCAGTTTAGTTCCAAAGCTGCCAATTTTTCAAAATCAAAATCATATTTGGTTTGACCAACTTTGCCATCTTTGATACTATAAGATATTTTTATACCTATCATACTGTTGTAATTAAACTATTTCATGGAAAAGAAAAAGAGGTCTAATTAAGACTCCTTAATTATTTAAGCCTTACAAATTGTAGTGGTAAAATACCGGCAAGCTGAACTGTTAAGTCATTCTCTATAGTTTAAGTAAGTAATGAGGTCATGGCAAATGAGATATGAAATTTTTTGTCAAAGATGGCGTCGACATTCCTTCCACGCCAGACTCCGTGAGTATGGTTTTCAAATATTTGTAGAGTAATTACATACTAATTAGTTAGTGAGTTTTAGATAGAATACGTGTTAGTGAACGGAGATATTTCTCAGTAAGGGTAAGGTGCATGGTGGGGTACCGAGGTAAGACGGATCACTTTTATATAAGAGTATGGCCCATTAATCGATTAACGAAAGAATTATCTCTTTTTGTAATGGAAAGTGACTTCGTAGTCTAATGAAAACTAAATTCAATTAAGTATTTATAAAATAAATTATCCGCAGTCAATGTGTTAGAGTGACTTGGTATCAAGGAGGATAAACGGTGCGAACCGCGATCGTTGTCGTTAAGCAACTTTCGCAAGGGTCGGTCACAGGATGGGTAACCAAAAAATATTATCTCGAGCTACTGATTCGGAAGGCACGTTAAGCCCTCTGTCTCGGATATATTTGCAGTCATTTATATCCTTATATCCGCATTAGGCCAGCGTGGATGGTCTTCGCCTATCCTTAAACATTCATAAGAAAGGTCTGACTCCCTACAGTGGGGACGTAAAAACGGCTGATGCTGATAAATCAATATTTTATTATGAATTATAATATTTGACAAGTATTATTATTGTCAAACTAAAATTGTAACACATTTCAATGACTTTAAAGTAGACATGAGAGATACTTACAACCTATAAATGTGTTTAAATGGGACACCGCGGCATCTGCCAAACAGATGCTGGCACTGACATTATCATAGCGAATCATAACACCGAGTTAGTGGTCTGGAACTTGCCCAAAATTGTAAGTTTTTTGTGTACAATTTCTTAACAGTATTTATTCGATACGCTTGTTAATCAATTTAGTTGCAATCACAAAAAAGGTTCGTCCATTGCGATCGTGACGTAGTCAACTAGGTTTGTACAGATATGTCTCCGTTTTCAATGTTAATTTCAATTATAATAATACTTATTGATTTCTTATTTATAAACGGTTACATCGCGTTTGTATTAAAACTAAACGCACACGATGAAAAACCATTTAAAAGTTTGTTTCATTTAAACTATTATTTTTAATTATCACCTCTGCCTCGGCTATCGCGGATTTTGCACTATGCATGCTTTTATGTTCTTGTTTCTTGATTATAAAATCCTATTAATATTATAAATGTGAAGGTTTCTTTGTTTGGAAGTTTGGATGTTTGAATGTTTAGATGTTTGAATGTTTGGATGTTTGTCGGTCAATCACGCTGAAACTACTGAACGGATTTTGATGAAATTTGGTATACAGATAGGGTGTTAGCTGACTTAGATAATAGGATACTTTTTATCCCACTAAACATTTCCGCAAGGGACCACGCGGGCGAAGCCGCTGGCGAAAGCTAGTAATAAATATATCTGTCACCATCTTTTTGTCAGTAACACACTTTAGGTATATATGTAGTACAATGGCAAAATGGAAGTAGTCGAGGTTCTATTAAGATAAGATTGTTAAGAAAAAATAAGCAAAACTGTAGCCCCGATTCCACCAGTTCCTGTCCAGAATGTCACTTATGATGCTTTAGAATTTGGAGATGTCAAGTTTTTTACGTGACGTAGTTATCTTCTTGGTCAACAAAAGAGAACCATTAAGATGATTGTGTTATATCACTCTTGTCAAGGTTTTGGATACAAAGTGTTTTTCACTGTAAATAGTAGAGTAACTTCACATTATAACGTAGTTTTTCACTCTAATGAATTTTATTATTACAGTTTATTCGGGCTTATTTTTATTTTATTATAATCAGTTACATTACACCTACGTCAACTGTATATGATTAACTTTATAACATTAGTTTTGGAGCTAATTCAATGACAATATACAATCAAATCTCTGTAATATTAGCAAAGTGTATAATAATGTGTAAAAAATTAAATAGAATTAATGAAAAAATGCGTCCTGTATCGGACACACAGATAACAATAAACCATATTAGATAGACTTGGGTTTCAATATGAGCTGACGCCTAGAGTTTAAATAGACTTCTCTGTTATCATTTAACTCTTGAAATTTGAGTATAGTTTGTTTTAATCTTGATTCACAATTTGTAACATGTTTACTTAGGATGAATTGTTAATGTGACTAAAACATTTATCAGCATAGCTGGCTACCTTCAGTAGTGGCAATAATGTCCCAGAAAAGATAAATAAAAAGATTATAATGAAAATTATATTGAATATATTATAATTAGTAGTTATAAAATAGATCTACCTATAAACATAACCTACGTTAAAGCGTATAAAAACATACGATAAGTAACTTGCCTAGGATCCCACGCAAGTGGTAATAGCCGATAGAAGGAATGCCATAATATATTTTATGTAGGTCAGTAATGTGCTTTACATAATGCCAATCTGTCGCTCTTGGGAAACTGTCACAGGAAGCGAATAATTAAGTAGTATCTATAGCAATTTAGCTCCAGCATGAAACCTTATTTAATTAAAGTTATTTTAGAGATATAAGATTTGTGTAAAAAGTTTACCATACCAAACCAATGAAAAAAAAAGTCACGAAAATGTTAGTTAGAAAATAAATAAAATACCGTTTGATATCGACTAAAAAGGTGTGTAAATAAAATAATAATAATGTCACTTTGGCGTATATAAAAATATATAATTATACCCATTGGGAAAATACCAATCCAAAAGGCTTTGCTCAAAAATAGTATGATTTATTACTTCGAATCCCAACTGGCATTCTTATCTGGATCACATTTTCTATTACAAACCGGTTAGGCCATGTTTTTGCGAACATTAATCTTATCAATCGTCGACAGCCGGCTAAGAAAATTGGCAATTTATAGTCAGTTCCAATAATAAATTATACAAATTTCATCGTATTTTGTATCCATTCACCTACACAAAGTTGGCGATGGCTTAATGATATCTTATAATCTCAATATGGACTTATGAGATAACATTTGTATACAAAATGAAACTGCCGATATTTTGAAACCTGTTTATGGTCTCTTTATAGGATGCGACAGGAGTGAGTACTTTTTAAGGGTTTACTATGAGATTTTATATTGAGATAGCTAAATATTGAAGAATATGGTTGATGATTATAAGCAATGATAATGACGCTAGCTGCTTAAATAAAAATGAAAACCTATACATTTTATCGTTAGATTTACTTAAAATAAAACCTTAAATTCAAACGGAATCATCAACGGCCTTTTAATGTATCGAATCAAATTAGGGAGAATGGGACATGACCCACCACCCGGGTCCGGTGCCGATTGGTGGGTATGTATGTACGACTACAGTTGCAGTCGGGACTAACGGCTTAACGTGTTTTCTGAAGTACGGAGGAGCTCGAGATAGTAAATTTTTGGTCACCGGTCATTGTGAAGGTTGCCTGACAACTGTTTCGCAGACCGAGCGCGCTAACCGTCGCGCCATCGAGCTTCTCATAAGCGGAATAAACTTTGTTTACTGCTTTCAAGTCTTTAGGCTACCATCACCGGCTCAAAGAAAAAACCAAATCAAAGGCAGATTATATCAACGTTTTGTCTCTTTTAACTTTGTGTTACTAAACCTTTTAATTAAACGTTGAACCTAATGTGTCAATCTGAACATACTGATCTACTTATTCTTTGTGTAAAGACCAAATAAAAATCTCAACACTATAATCAGCTATCAAATTTTGATGATGTTCTTTCACCGAAAACCTTTAGAATCACGTATGCTTCAAGGATGCAGAGATGAAATGGAAATATGGTACCCCCGTCACGAACTATGTTTACTTCAACCGACCCAAGTAACATAGTCTTAGTGCAAATAAAAAAATCAAACACCAAGAACAAACCATGATAGGAAAGGGCGTATACGTTGAATATCCGCATATTTATGCTTACTGCCATTGGAGTTTTATACCGTCACGTATACGTTACGTTTATATATTCATGCGTCTCAGCAGTAACTTGAGTATTTGTATTCTAAAAAATATCTGACTCTTGAAAACTCATCAAAACAGATTATCTATATTTATTGCCATTAGTTTTGAATTCACACGTCTATAAAAATGTAAAATAACCAAAGTGCATATCGAGAGATAAAGATTTCGAAAAGATAAGCATTTTATAAATAAAATGCTTCAACATACAGCCTCTATCCGTTTTGCTAATGTTATATAATTTATTACGTTTATGAATACTATTCCGCTTTTATTAGGTACACACCCAAAATCCTATTTACTTTAACGTTATGCTAAGAGGATTATGGAATATTTATGGAGAGTAATGTTTCCGTTTTTTTTTATTACTCCGTGACGTCATAATTCTGGTCCGTAGGAAATTTATATGGGCTTACTTAGATTGTTTCAACTCTGAACAAATTGAGAATTATTATTATGGTTTAATAAATTAAAAAAGGGAGTAGGTTTAAGATTACTGCAATATCTTATTAATCTACAAGTTTTTAATTTCGCATAGAGTACACCAATAATTTAAGTATTCTAATTTCTTTAAAAAATCATAACAGAAAGATCTCATTAATTCATGTCTTTATTTTTAATTTTGTCTGAATAATCTTAAAAAGAAGACGCTTCAGGTATAGTTAATTAATGTAGCTAAACTTCCATGTTCATTAATCATGCAAGACTAATTTATTAAGAACCCATAGAGGCTAATAAAGTTAAGACAAAAAAATGCAGAAGAATTAAAGTGAGTTAAAAATTTTAAAAATTTGATTCTAATTCACACTTCTTATTAATGTTAATTCGTCGTAAATTCTCTTACTATAACTGGGGTAACTTTATCATTACATATTAAATAAAATTGCAAGGGTGGAAATTCTAATGATTCTACAGCGGCTATCCCGACACAGTGAGAAATTAAAAAGAATGGCTAGGAAACGGTGCCCCGTTCGCTTTTTAATTTTCCGTTCGCAGACGACAGAGGCTTTTACAGTTTGCGGTTGATTCAATTTTTGCAAGTTCTTGAAACATATAATGAGACAGTTCGAAAAAACGGCAAGGCATCGAAACAATAATTAGTTTGAACAATCGATTTATAATTGAAGTAGGTTTAATTGAAATAAAATAGTAAAAGTAATACATAACTAAATAAATATATAACAAATAATTTTAAAACAGTGAAAAAACATTCCCTTAATCATTGTCGACAGTTATAAGGTTCTTTATTTAATAATTTTATTATAAAATTTTCAATAGGTATAAACGTTTATGAATAAAAACTTTTTACTTTAAAATATATTCTTAAAAAATTCACACACAACTTGTCATTACGGTTTCCTAAATTCTGTCCTGTTTGGAATCTGATTCAATTTAATATTAAGCCTTAGGTTGGACTTTTGGTCAGTTCTATGTGAATTTATCTCTAGGCTTTTAGTTCAAGTGGGTCAGCAATACATTATTGGGCTTAAGTTGACCGAAATAAATTTACTTCTTAGTTTTGATAAATCTTGTATTCAAAGTACAATTTTTATTATTTATTTATGTATTACTTTCTTTATTCAGAATTACATCAAATCTTCTTCATGTTAAAGATAATACGATTTGAAAATTACGTCGAGATTGAGACGCAAATCTAAATAGTTGAAGCGAATTATCTTATCCACGAGGAAGCTTCGTATTTGTCTTTCTAAACACTTAACCAACTTGCAACAATCTAAGAGCCGACTAGAGTCCTCAAGATTCCAAAGTTAAAGTTGGACGCAACATATAAAGGCAACTGGAAGCCGGGACGAATGCTCTACTGTAATGAGATTCCTCCGATGTTATCTCGCTTGACAACGAATCCCCAATTTGTGGTCAGTCAATCTTCTCGGGGGAGATTTTGCGGAATTCAATTTGCTAAGACAAAAGTAATGTCTCTCTCAAAAGCAGCCTCAGAAATTATTACTTCGAAAGGAAACTTTTTAAATATACCAAGTTGCTTCTTAAGGAATAATAGGTATTCTTACTAAGGGGTCCACGAGTTATATTTCTAATATAATAAACATTACCAGTATAACTCGATTTTCAAAAAAAAAAAACTCCAAGCAATGCGTCAAAGGTCCGTACGAAAGTGCTCCACGGAAACAAATTTAAATTCAGATTGCATTACCAAGAATATGCCTTTAGGCAACGTTAAAAAAATTACACCCACCCAATTTTATTGCCCCAAACAATTTCTTAGAGGCTTTCACGTACTAAATCGTAACTTCGGCCATACTTCGCTTTGAAGGTGTTAACGTACACTAATGTCCAATTAATATGCCGTTTCATTCGAAACCTCTCTTATTTATCGCGTACGAACTTGGAATATATTCTCATTAGTTTGACATTCACTGGCTATTATAAGCTGACCGATCATTAGATGCCGTTGATAAATGGCAATGCCGAATCGAAATAGAGATATTGACCCGGTATCATAAATTCTTTAAGCTACCGTCAACACGATATGGCAACGATTTAAACTATTGGTGTTGGCAACTTTTTATCAGCTGTTAGAACGATGTTATCTTGTAGGGTTTGAGTAGAGGGAGTTTTGAAGCGGTGTTTCCTTTTGAATGCATTATCTTTAGTATTAATGGATGGTGTGAAACAAAACGTTAATGGGTCATTAACGATTGTCGTCCCGCGTGACCATGACTTTCGTTAACAATACACTTTTTTAACTTGAATCGTGGTGTCGGCAAACTATTCCAAAACACATTATAATGTGAAAGGAAGTCATTTGATATGATACAGTTTTGTTGTTAAGTGTATTGATATTTATCACATTGTCATTGTAAGTAAACAAATGTCTATAAAACAGTTTTATTCTGATCAAACCATTAATGATGGCGGTCTTAGAAAAATAAAGTAATCGAATTTTACGACCGATACTTCTACATATGGGCGTTGCGTGTCCATTCGGGACGATAGCCGGCGGGGAGCTTCGACATACTGTTTCTTTACAAGCAAAATCGTCCCAAAAGATACAGCCAGAGCAGTTTATATCTTAAATTATTGACACGATAAAAAACAACTCTAATGTATTCGAACTTGTGTCTCGATAGTTGCTCTTGGAACTCAATCGATGTATATGCTAATAAGTTATCTGTATTCCTTATATTAAGACGTTCTGTTTGTTTACGTGGTATGTTATTGACGTCTACCCATCGGGGGTATGGTTTTATGGCGGCTTAATTGTTTTATTTAGCGCGATCGTTGAGTTTATTAATGAATGTTAATATTACTTTGGATTAAAAAGTCGGTTACGTGAGCGGTCGCTATAAATAAAGTTAATCGAATCACTTTATATCTTATTTTATTTTGATTGGTGAGGAAGTTAATATAGAAGATAAAGTTATTTTCGTTAAATTAATTATTAATTTAATATTTTATATTGTTTTTTAAAATTAAAGAGTTTCAGTTAACAAGAATTATCGGTTTCGGATAAGAACACGTTGAATAAGAAAATAAATGTATTTTTTAAAATAATAAACAAATTGTCTCATAAACACTTTCATATTAAAACTGTTGTGATTTCTCTTATTTCAAAACCCATAAATAATATAGGTAGCCATTGCTAGTTTTTCTGATTACAGCTATAGTACAGATATGTATCTGTGTTACAGCTAAATATTTGATTCTAACATGAGTTTGATGAGTTTCATCATCATCATCAGCCCTTTTACGTCCCCACTGCAGGGGCTCAGACTGCCCCTCGGGGCTGACACAGGGAGTGATGAGGCTGGTCTTCTGTGGCGCATAGAAGACCAGCCTAGGGGATCCACGATAAGGGCTATGCCTGTGTAGATCCTCCCAACACGATGGGTAGGGGACCGGAGATTGCACAGTTGCGCATCTCTGGTCTCTAGTCGGGGGCAGCTGACCGGTTAGCGCACCGGTCGGCATTGCACGCTCCTGCCTCGTCGTGGGGGTGCGTCTCGAATGTTTCTGAGGCGTACCCCCAACCCGAGTGGGACCTGCGCTTTTCAGGGCGGGCCGAAATGGGGGCGAACCGCACGGTGTATGGCCTACGGGCCGAGCCCGTGCATCGCCTTCCATGCGAGGGACATCGCTGAGTTTTAGTGGGTAAACTCCTGCTTCTTGTCTAGCCCCTTCGGGGGTGGGGCTGCAGGAGGAGTCCCACATCACCCGTGGAGCCCGCGCAGGGTGAAGCGGGTATGCGTAACGCATTTCTCAGCGTCAAAAAAAAATAAAGAAGTGACTCAGGCCTTCCTTATGGATGGTTAAGGAGAATGGGTCATGACCCTTCACGCTGGCCCAGTGCGGATTGGAGGGTATTAACGACTGCAAATGCAGCCGAGACCAACGGCTTAACGTGCCTTCCGAAGCACGGAGTAGCTCGAGATAATAATTTTTTGGTCACACATCCCGTGACCGACCCTTGCGAAAGTTGCTTAATGACTATGATCGCGGGCCACGGCGCTAATCCACTACGCCACCGAGCTACTCGAGTGCCGAGTTTGATGAGTTTACGCTAGATGGAATCTATCAAACTAAAAGCTGATGCAAAGGCAGATGTTTTTTTTATCGATTATATTTTTAATACAAAGTTTTAATGATTTTTAATCCACTTAGATTCATATACACTTTACTGTTAATAACTCAATGACTTTAAGTGATGAAATTTTCAGTTCATTTTGGTGACCTAAATTCTCGAACACAACAATCGTACAAATTATCCAATTATTCCAAATTATCTAATTCTCTATTGACAGCTCCATGAATGATAACATAAATCACTTTAGCAACAACACTGTAGCGTTGACAATAAGATTAAAGGAGCATGGAACTTTTTGGGTCAACAATTAGAACCCCCAGTGGGTTTTAATGCAAGACGTTTGTCGAGGACAATGCAATTTGCTACTGTATTTGACAAAAGACACAAAAGCCATTTGCAGTTGAAGAGAGCCGTTTACTAAGCTAAATGCAACTAGCAATTGTTTCACCCGGTGGGATCTCATTGAGACGTTCTGGGAAGGCTGTAAAAAGACTCCTAGAGCGTCTGCCCCTGTTTCGTCTCGTGTAATAAGTTTTTACACCTTTTGCGTCATGTATAAGTATATTTTTGTTTGCTTTGTAACAGTTCAAAGACGATTCTGCTGTAAGTATACCATAAAATGTGCCTTTTTGTTATTCTAAAACATTTTTTGTTCGCATAATCGTGTCTGTGTTTTCCCTTTATAGTCCTTTGTATTTTCCTCGTTGTATTTTGGTGATTGTTATTTGATGTAATATGACATGTAAATAAGTGTATTGATCACGTTCTTGAGGTTGAGATTTGGAAAAGCAAGATAAACATTACAGCTAGGCGAGCATTCAGCTTAAAATAATACCAATAAACCTTAAAATAATTATGTTTCACTAAGTCAATTAGTGAACTTTCACTTGTCTAAAAAGAAAATATAAAGCTGAATTTGGTCTGTCGAATTGCGCATTGTAGCAATCAGTACTTTGAATTTCAAATCTATACTTATTTGAGTTTCATAAATAAATAAAAAATAGAACGCATTATTGATTCGTGGAGACATGCATCTTTATTATTTTTTAAATGACGAACTTAATAACAAACATGGATTTACATTTTTTAAAAAAGGTCATCTCTCGAGTTTAAAAAAAAGAGTTTTTTTCTATCACAAGTCAACAAAAAGAAAGGTGATTATAGAATATTCCAAGAACAACGTTAGGTATCTCCAAATCAACTGTGGCATACGTCATTGTAATAGGATTAATTTGAACGGAACAGACGATTCAAAATTATAATTCGACGTCGCATTCCGTCACACGCACGTTAAGTTGCGTTGTGTTTTGACCCTAAGGAATTCGATGGTGTCCCGGGACAAATGTATCGAAGTGACGATCTTATCTAAAAAATCTACGTTAAAGACCACACACTGACAACGAATAATGCTTCCATTTTGAATAAAGCGAGGGAGCGTGTAAAAGAGCATATCGTGTCTTGAGAAATTGTATTTTTTTAATAGGACTCGTTTATATCTAAATCTACTTTGTCTTCTGTGCTCGCTCCGCCGTTATCTGGAAACAAAAGTATTACAACTAAGGCAATAGATTTTATTATACCTTTTTGTAGCGGCAGATTAAAAAAACTATTTATCTGCGATACTTATATGATGGTACTTTATAGGAAGGGTCTTTAAATGTTTTTATTGTGCCATGATAATGGATCGGCATCTCATGGAAAGTAACTAATGAGCGTTTTCACTAAACGTAGGAGTCGCCCAAATCTGTCGTCTAAATATTTCGGAATTACCTTAGGTGAAACTGCATTTTACCAACGACTAGGAACCACCTTAAGAAATGTCTAAAGTTATGATAGACGTTATGCGGCAGCTAGTGCTAGGCATATGTATATAAAATTATAAGGTTACATATGTGTTAAGAGATAAAATAAGTAAATTAATCTACTTAGGCGATTCGTAAGCTAACCGTTTCCTAGTTAAGCTATTCTAAGGTTAGTGAAAACTGGTTTAAAGTAATTATCACTCAAGGTTCTTACCTTAGACTTATGGGAAATTATTTTTTATATGCTGTATACCAGACAGACAGGAGTTTGATGGTGCTAGTTAGGGATATTAGTCGGCGAATTGCGATATTGGAGCAACTTTCGCAAATAATGATAGTCAGATGCTTGTCCAAAATTTTACTACCCAAACACTTCTGTTGGGATATCCAGTCCTTAGGCTCAATCAATTACATCTGTTAATACATTATTATCCATATATCTGTAATCTGATTAAAGATCAATCTGATCTAGATGTAGATAAGGTATGATATCCTCGGTTGTAGATTATACTTGTTTCTCTATGGAGAAAGTGTATGTCTCTAAACGTTAGATACTTTAATAGTTTGATTCAATGAAAACTGAGAACTGTTTGATTGCTATTGCTGCTGAAAAAGTATACAAAAAAAAATGTAGTAATCTTTGCAGTCGTATACACATATAGACTTACAAAGTACTACTTTCGCGTTTAGACTAGTCAGTATAAATGTACTCACGTTTATAGTTAATAAGTTCTATAGGCTGAAAACATTTTTTTTTTTCTTTCGTACCTTCGTACGTTATACTCTATAGTATTGTCGTTTCGTATAACAACAATAAGTTTGTTTTCCTCAAACACATCAAATGTTATTGACGTGATCGCGTGTACTCATTAGAGGAATGCGTAAGTCGACTTACGTTTTATTATGTGACCCGAGTCCCAACGCTTGTCGTATTCATTACGTCAGATCGACTACTACAATGGAGCTCGACATGTGTAACATTGGTGCACTGAGTCTGATTCTCTAGATATGGAAGGTATAAGACAGTGTTTATTGCCTATATCATCCTTATTGTCGGCTTAATAATGTTCCTATTACTTAAATACAAGCTTCGCGTAAGGTAAAATGAATCAATCACTCTGATGAGTGTAATTTTCTAGTATTTGTGTAATTATATGCGAGATGCGAAATTTTGATTTGGCACAGACATTAGCTATATTACAATACACTAAATAGTTACCGAAAATAATAAAATAGAGAAGAAAACATATGTTATTAATGTAATAATTATATTTAAGTAGATTTCAGCCTATTTATAATGATATTTACTATTTATAATGATAATTTCGGTTACATTCTAAGGTAAATAAGGTAATTCTTGGTGTAATTATGAAAAAACAATACTTGATTGATAATGATTATCATCATAATTAGATACGATAAAGATTGCAACAGTAAATCATGACTGGAAATTAATTTGTGAATCAAACAAATAGGCTTTATATGGCATGAAGAATCGTAAACAGTCAAGGATGAATGACTTTCTTTTTTATTTTATGTCTAAAAAATAAGAGTTCATATGAGTTTCATTCCATATTGACGGGTTAGAAATAAATTAGTTTCGAGATAACAAGACTGTAGCGCCCATGGCCTTTCTAGAAAAATATCTACGTTCACTCTATTTGGAGCTTGCCACAATTTACCGACGCAATACCACGGTGGCTGAGTGCTTGTGATTAAACAATAAATCGTCGTAGGGTCCTGCCTTGGGGCCTTAAGAATATCTAGAGGCACAGTGTATTATGACGCAGTAAACCAAATGGTAAACTAAATAGTACACAATTAAAGACATCATTGGCAACCTCTGTGGTCAACTTGGTCAAGTGATTCGCACATTGGTTTCGATATGTCGCGGTTTTTGTTTATTACCTATTAAATAAATACAACATTGTTTTGAAAGTCAGGATACCTTTGTTTATTGTGATTTTGATAAGACATGAGCTTAAACTTGTAATCGTGCGTCGTACCACACCGTTTATGTTGTCCTTTTTGTCTCTGATCTTTAAGATTATTTCAATTTTATTATTCGTTTTTCGTAACTTGAAATAATAGAAACACGTAATGCTCGCTTTGATTCAGTCAGTTTGTAAAAAATGCACCCAAAAGCAACACGTTTATCATTAAAAATAATAAAATACTGGCATAATTGTAAAAGTGTGAAGTAAAAAACGAAATATATATCTTTGCCGTAAATATATTTCTCAAGCCTAATCAGCCTTTACATTTAGCTCACAACATAAACGCTAACCCGGACACGTTACAAACTAGATACTTAGTTTTTAGATCTGAACAATATGGGTATGTGATGTTGACCAATAGTTATTTATATATTGTTTTAAACTTTCATGGTCATTTTATAAGTCAGAGTAATAGTTATTTATGAACTACCGCGTACCTTTTTTAACGTAGTTATTCCGTGACCTTGGCGCTTGCTACAGCGTCGAAATATCGAGGACTTGATAAAAATGAGGTACATGATAGCAATCAAGTAAAATAATATTATTTTATTACCTAGTTACAAATTATAGTATGATGTTTTGGTAAAAAAAATACTGATTAGATTTTATGTAATCATCCTTTTTAGTACTCAGTTCAATGCTTAATTCTAAACATGGGCACTGCTTATTCAGACTTATTTAGACAAAGTGAATAATTAAACCAAATCCAAATCATATAATAAATTCATGCCATCCTTCGTAAATCTACGGCGAGAGATTTCGTACCGAGAAAAACCGGCAAAAAAAATTTGATTGTACACTAGTAATCAAGATATATATAGTATAAAAAAATACCAAGCATTAGAGATAGCCTGGTGATAGCAAAAATAAAACGTTTATTTATGGGGGCCCTCTTGAATATTTATTTTATTTTGGTTTTTAGTATTTGTTGTTGAAGCAGCAAAAGAAATACATCATATGTGAAAATTTCAACTATCTAAATTTCACAGCTTGGTGACAAATGGATATAAAGACACATAGTTAGCTAAGTCTAAGTGATAGAGTTCCAGTTTTACCCTTTGGGTACAGAACCCTAAAAAGAAGAGCGCTCTGATATTACAACATTTAAGATGATCATTAACACATGTTAGTTAGTTAGTTTAACCAAGTTTTAAATACTTGATCTTTTGTAAACAATATTATAATCACGCACAAACACACACAATAAGCACATAAATTGAGAATTATTTTAGCAATTTAAGGGTGGATGGTTTTGTATATGAAACCTGTTATTAGACTTACTTATGTAATTGCGTCTATGTATAATGTATACACGCTTGTAACGCTCTTGGTTTCAAATAAATAAAATAAACAAATAAAAAATTAACGAAGAAACGGAGCTGATCTACTGTTATTTCGTTAACTGTATTTAGGGTCAGTGGTAAATTGTTCTATGGAAATGATTAAGGTATTCTATATGACATAACTTTAGATTTATAATGGATATTTATTAAGTTGGTTTGTATAGTATTATAATATGAACTTAAACCAATATTTGCTGATTCCCGTAGTCTATTATAAATTTGTCTATTATATTATAGTTATTATTATTTATAGTTGTCTATTATAAATTAGATGGTTATTTAACTTTAACATTCGTGTAACCTAGATTTTGAATTAAGTTTGCGTAAAATGAAATTTAAAATTTTGACAGCTTAGTTACCTTAACTCAATTATATTCAGTAATTTATTGTAAGCATTGTTTAATATTTATTATTCTTTGAAATATTTTTGTTTGGATTCGTAGTTTGGATAATAAAGAAGTCATTTCTACGTGAACCTATTTAGCATTTTACTATACTAACCGACTTCGTGAATCTATTAAAGGGTAGCCCCCTTTAAATTAAACATTGACAAGTTTTAAAATTTATCACAATCCAATATTTTACAATTTGACATTTGGAAATTTTCACAAACTTCACGCTTTATCTTATTTGAAATGTTTTGAATGACACTCGTATTAAATAAAATGAATCTAAAGCAAAAGTTGCAATCTTTCGACGGGTTTAGCCAAGTTTTTGATGTTTTTTGATGATTCAAATCATCATTCGTACCAAAAGTGATTGTTACTTTAAGTGTAACATAATTACATAAATCACTATCACAATAGTTATACTTTTAAATACCTTTAATATTTTTAATATTTGTAGTAGTACTCATATATTTGTTATTATTATTATTATTATTTTTTTGTATTTATTTATTTTTTGTGGACTCTGTTTTTTTTTCTTTTCTTCAGGCATAAGATTTGTTAATATAGGTTGGAGAAGACAAAGGCTCCTGAAACACAGTTTTCAGCTAGCTCGGGAGCCTTTGGGTTCATTAAGTTTTGTTTCATTTGAAATTATGTCAATAAATACATTTTTTTTACTTTTTTTTTTTACTTTAAAAGGGGTTGCGATAGATTTTTAAATTAGAAAATTAAGCCACTGCTCTATACCATGTTTACGAACTTCACACTTTAACTTTCTAACATGTGCTAACGATTGCGATTGCGATTGATATCGTTAATTTGAAGTAAATTGAAATTGTCTAAGCAAAACGATAAAAACTTGAAAGCTATTTTTTTTATTTTTTTTATTTGGGTTAACAAACAGATTCACAATGAATCTTAATAGCTAAGTATATAATTTGTATTTAAAAATAATTAATTGTGAAACCAACACCGTCAACCACGGGTAGATTTCAGTAGTTGAGAGTTAAACAAATAGTATAATAGAATATAATAGAAAAGAAAAGTGATGTACTCATACTTAAGTCAGATGCCCAATGCTGATCTCGTTCAATTTGTTTGTAATTAATGTTTTAAACGAGCCAACACTGGTTGCAAATATGTCTGTATCGTTAAAATAATTATTATGTATTATTATAATTATTATGTAGCTATTGACTTTTAACGTTACAAAATTACATAAATCGCTGTCATATTCACTATACCTTTGAAGGGATAGCGTTATATTATCAAATAAGACAATTAGCTCACAGAGTTGACTATTGTATTTCACTGATAAAAACAAATGACAACAATAGTTTCACGAACTACCAAATAACATTGCGTCCACAAAAGCCGTAAGGGCCATGTAAAAGCAATTAAATACAATAATATTTTTTCTATCGACAACAATAGCTATTCGTAGAGCGAGCCCCCCGCAGCTACACCGACTGCCAAAAATAGAGGTACACATTTTTTTATTAAACATTTTTGAAGCTCAACAACGATTCATAATTAATTAATGGCCTTCGAGCGTATCGGACGCAGCGAGGGCAAATGGGACGGATGCCCACATACCATTGTCGTGTAACTTACGCACATCGTTCATCAAGTTGACAAGCGTTAATCCAGTTTCCGGGTTCTGTACTATGGTTTCGAGACTCGGACTCAGATATTTCTTGAATCTTTAAAATCCAAATGAAATGAGTCATTGTTTTGTTGTTATTTGAAAATGATGATAAACTGATTATTTTTTATTGTAGTCAATTTTTTTAGGTTATGGGAACCTAAGGGTAAAACGGAACCCTATTACTATGAAAGGGAAAATATTAAATACAATACTACTATGTAATTTTTCGTGGTTTTCATAATGGTACGGAATCCTTCGTGTGCGAGTCTGACTCCCACTTGCTCAGTATTTTGTAATTGTAGTTCAAAAATGGATATGTGTAACTACAAGCGCTAATATATTTTACGTGTGATTTGCTTTTACGAGTATTAAACCAAACTTTAAAATGTATTTGGACGCCATAAGCAATAATGCGTTGACCCACAAAAGTTGCTATAGGAGATTTTGATGTGTTCTTATAATATCTTACATATTTAACGTTGAACAAAAGAACTTTAACGGTTACTTGCACAAATGCCCATTAAGGTATAATGATGTCTTTAAGCTCTAATGAAATTTCGCTTAAAACTAACGAAATTTTTAATGGACGTTTCTGCAACTGGCTGATAGTAAAATGAATGAATAAGCTGGAAAAAAAACATATTTTTATCTTATAACATATTATCAATACAGCAATACACGCCATTAGTTCAAAATATACCTATTATTAGCATCCAATTAATCTCGCATTAAAATATTTTGAGGAACCACGGTTAGGAATCATGCCCAAAATTCCTGGATCCGGCTCCCCTGAATCTCGATGACAAATCGTTGCGTAAATGATAGTGTTCGCTCGTTCGTAGTCTCGTCGAGGGCTCTGTTTTTGTTGTTTGATCTATGTCTCCGCTTTGTATTGCAACCAGCCTATTGTTCGGGGGTTTACCGGCAGAAAAAAAAATAAACGAAAACGTGGTGCAATCATAACTACATCGAATATTACGCTACGCTAACTTTAATAGTATAACTCGTCATATTTGTCCTCGATCGAAAATTCGGAAAATTTGTAATCGTATACAATGTCCATCGGAGATGGTCCTTCATTACATCAAAATAATCTGAAAATTCGTTTTTTTTAAGGCATATTAGCATTTCGAAAATTGAAGAAATTTCATATTCGTCGAAAATAAAATAGGCTTACAGAAGTAACAATACATATTTGATTGGTAGATAGCCCCTTGCGGGGTGCGGGTGACTATTTTTGATCGCCTGCAAGCTCATTCCATTGGTCAATATAACAATGATCGACCAATGAAAGCAAGTCACAAGAATTATTGGCACTCCACAGGCGAATGTCATCGACCAATGTAAATGAGCCATAATTTAATCAACAGATTGTAGCATGTGGGAACACCTATAAATGGTATAATGACTACCCTTAAGACTATTAACTTTGTATTGGTCATCAAAAATCTTCTCATGCGTTATTTCATGTTATATCGTCAAACAAAATTTTAAAGTAAAAACTTCTTTCGGGACCGCTGATTGCATACTTTTTGCGTAGTCACTTTATTGTTCCCGCATGTTGATGAGTAATTTAAAAAATTTCATTTAGAACGCTCCAAAGAGTTTAACGAATGCAACCAGAGGAAATTTAAATGAAATTGTATGTAGTTTCGTCCATTGTATTCCTGAATTGTTTCCATTCCAATTTTTTTCTTTGTTGTAACATTACAACTGTTCTAATGGAGATTGTGTTCTTTTTTCAATAAAACAACCTTATTTACACATTTTACTATTTATTAGACATTATAGGAATGATTTAGTTGTCGCTTATAATGGATTATGATGTCAGCACATGTTAGCAACAGCAAAAACTTTTTTCAAAAAATACTTGCCTTAAAACTTTTAAAAAGTGGTAAATAATACTTAAAAGCTTCAAGAAACTGCTATTGAAGTTGAGCGGAGGTTTTCTGTAGGTTACCGTTAATTAACTGATATCCATTAGACTTAAAAAGTAGTTTTTTGCATAAGTCTCTTTTAAGATAAGTATTATTTATCATTTTTTAAAAGTATTCAAGTCAATTCTATTTTTTGGAAAAAAAAGTTTTAATTTCATGCTTCTGTGTGAAATTACAAGTAAGAGTAAAAATACTAAATATCGATATAAAAATATGTCAACACAATTAAAGATTTTGTTCATTTGTTCTACATATGTATATTTTTTTTCAGTAATCTATACTCATATTATAAAAAGGAAATATTTAATTACTTGTTTGTTTGTTTGTTTTGAAAAGGCTTCAAAACTATACAATTCTTTTTTCTTCAAGATTTTAAGTTTCGTGACACTGATATCGCATGTCTATAATCCTGACCATTTTTAATATCTAAACAATTTTCGAGGATCGAGAAACGAATTTCATCCGTTTCTATCGCGATGTTCGTTTAGAACCCTTTTATTGTTTCACTTACAATCTGCCACTGGTAATCCGTTTGAATTTGAACTTTATTATTACCGATTTAAAGAAGAAGTATATGTTTATGGGTGGTCAAGCGTACAATCAGATATGCCGTCACCTGGTCTAAGATTAAACTGTTGGGAGGGTCTACTGCATGCGGTTCGATGACATGCTCTAAATTATATAATTAATCATTATTTAATACAAAACCCTTCTATAGAGGTTCAACGGTCGTAATGACGAATGCCTACGGGTGGCTTTTTATATTTCCTGTTCGTATATATGTTGAAACACCGCCGTCCTTAGGCTATTAATCAATAAACCACAACAACGGCTGGTCCAAAATTGTTTTTTTCACCAAGCTCACCTGCCGGTTCGAAAATAAATCATTTCAACGCTTTTAAACTTCAATTTTCACTCAATAAAACGTGACAGTGAAATAGAACACTGTCGCGTAATAAAAATACGCAACGGAATTGATTCCTTGACAGATAGAGAGAAAAAAGTAATCCTCCGTCGCGTAGAAGATTTAAAAAAAAATGTGTGTATATTATTAAAAAAGGCGTCCTTGAGAGCGTCGTTCGTATTTCAATTACGACCAACATATTCACCGGATCGTGTTTTGCTTTCATTCATTCCAACCGAAATAATCTCTACCGCAAACAACGTTTGTACAATCGACTTGTCAAATATAATGCCGCCTTTGTATGCTCTAAAATCGATTATGGTCTTTTTGTTGTCAAAATTGAGGCTCGAAATTCTCGGGTTACACAATAGTTGCGATGTTTATCGCGACCAGGTGCGTTTCGGATCTTTAAGTGTGTTCTAATTGAGTGCAACAGGAGATTTAAAGGAGTTTTTAGTGTTGTACTGTTACGTCAAAATATCGGATATTACGTTTCTCAGCTGCGGCGGGTAAATAAATACATGTTCACAAAGTTTAGTGCAACTCAAAATAAAAATTAGAACTTGATAGATTAGAAACTGTCTGTTTGTCTCACATGTATTGCGTTAAGACAACAACCCCCACTTTTCAAAGTACAGTATTTTCCTATAGGCTTACATGAAACTCTTAAGAAGTCTATGGTTTTTCTAATTTAACATTTATTTGTATAGCTTCCCTTCAATGTGCTAGCCCGACCGAGTTAGACACGGCAACAATGACAGAATGCAAATCTGGATTCTATAATCGTATAATAGGTATATAAGCATATTATAATTATAAATAAAAAAATCGAAGAGATCTTAATATTAAAAATTATTTAACCATGCTAATTTAAAATCGTAAAAGCCTTATTTTTGATATCACTATTAAAAAATGTAATTCTTCGTTATTGTGAAGGTTAAAGAAATACCTACCCTAAGTTCTGAAGTCTTGCCAAGAATATGTAATTAAGAAATACGTGATAGTTTGTTTTTGTATTTAACAGATAGATAGATAAATGAAATTAATTTTATTTTTGTTGAAGATTTCTTTTTATGTCTTCTATGATGCTGATAAAATTCCAAACTTTATTTTATTGGACGGTAATGCTCACATTTATTAAGTTTTATAAATTAATTACGATACCTTGTAATGATAATTACGTAGCATTTAATGTCTTCAGCAATTTTATTTTATAAAATACACTGAAAATATAAGATATTTATCAGATGAGTTTAAAATGTTTGAACGAATTATTACAAGATAACGTAAAAGAGATGATGCCTTTTAAAAAAAATCTATTTAGTCCGTCAGTCCGATAAAATATAAATATTAGCTACGTTTTTTACTTCAATTTAACAAGAAATAAATGAGATAATAGGCATCAAAGTAATTAACAATAATTAGAATCGGAATAATTTACCATATAACCTAATATTAATATTTGTCTGTAAATCTTCCTAAAAATAAATAAGTAAAAAGTCACAACTATGACGAAAATTTACAGAGGTAACATGTAGTCATCATTTATCGATAAGACAAAAAATGAAAAAAGTATCAATAGCATTCAGAACCGAGACTTATAAACGTTTATTTTCTATAATGAACCTACTGGAAGTCGAGTTCGAAACTAGAGTCGGTGACACCTTAAAATTGAGTACCAGCCACTCGGTCATATCGTCTAAAATGTTGTGATATAGCTTTGGCAACAATCAGCCACAATCAAAGCCTAGTTCATAATTGTCGCTTTCTCCAAAATATAACTCCATTGAATGAATATAATATCATTATTTCTATATGGAAATCTGAAGTTTCGTTCATGGTTTTGACATACTAAACCCTATTTGCTTTCAAAGGGCTGGTGTGCCGCCAAAGTTTACAGACATGATATTAAATTATTTACCAGTAGGTGTGGACTGAATGAAACCGTTGCTGGTCTTATAGTCATCATCATCATCAGCCCTATTACGTCCCCACTGCAGGGGCTCAGGCCTTCCTTATGGATGGTTAAGAATCTTATAGTACTTTTGCTTTAAAAGTAGACACTGTGACTTTTAAAACGGAAAGACATTGTACCATTGTTGTTTCAGAATAGTATATTTCTTAAAGAAATCATGTAATGTTCGGCGATCTTAGCACACCCCTTTTTTACTACAATCTAAAATAAAGTAATGTACTTTTAATAATTATTAAAAACTTATCCCAATACCGTGCTGTACAATGTGCCATGGATCTGACGTCAAGAATACTTTTTTCAGCAATCGCCCGTGTCATATTATTAAAATATATTCATCAAACACTCGTTCCAAAGTAGGTGTTATTGTATTAAAAATATCTACTGTTTATTTAATGGAGTTTCTTTGCCTCAATGAAAGGGCATTCTTTACAGCAAAAGGAAGCCCTGATAGGTAGCAGAGGAAATATATATATTATTTTTTCTTTGTTATGATTCGTAAATTGTTCGTGGATTCTTAGTGTAATAGTAAGAACAGAATAGAATAGGTTTTTTTATTTGGCAACACATATGACATACACAATTTACATAAAGTTTACAAATATGACAGAAAAATAACAACAAAACGGAAAAAATACATAATGAAGATGAGACTGACTGTGATAGAAATAATAATGAATGTGTGATTGTGTCTGTCGCCAAAATGGCTTTAACTCAGTATAAGCAGTAAGCGGGGCTTACTGCACTGATATTCTGCAAAAGTCAGCAGTGACAACACGGACTATTTTACGACCAAAAAAATAATAAATCAAAAAATCATAACGTGTAATAGCCAAAAAAGATGACATGTAGATTAGACCGAAGTAAATTGTTGCATTAGAATTAGATATAACCAACACTCAAGGTCTTCGATCTAGTCAACAACGATAACATGGACTTAGGAGCTTAATAGCTGTATGTTTTTAATAACATTAATTTTTGTGTTTTATTTTCTCACATTACAATTTCGATGTTGAAATATGTATCATAATAATGTCATGTAAATTAATTTCAATATTTAAAATAAATCGAGTTAAAACATATTTAAGGTAATTAAAAATATAACACACAGAACATTAGTCAAATCAAACAGGCGATTTACCATGCAGGTTTTGGCCTCCAAAATACTAATTTACCCCCACACCTTGATAGGTAAGCAAAATAAAATGAGCTACATATTTTTAGCTTCATACAATATAAAAATAAGTCACGTTTGTTAATCTAAAAATATCTCAAGCTGTCTTAAAAAAGGTAAAATATAATAAATACACATGAATGATATTTATTATTAAAAAAAAAACATTCCGAATCTAAATATTTTCCTTGTATGTAATAATGGAATATAAATATGGTATGTTTTTATCCAGACACAAATGGTGATACTTTGATAGACGTAATCCCGCTACACAAATGAGTACCTACTTTTTAGACGTAAACATCGAATTCGCCTACATTTGTGTACGACGTTGTATTTATAGTGAAACATGGAAACATAAGACGTTACATTTAAAATTCTATATTTGTAAAAGTAAAGATACGTTTAAAATGCGTCGAAATCAAATCAATATCATTTATTCAGTCTAGCACTTATGTATGTTGAAACTCTATGCCATCGGTTCGTAAATCACAAATCAAAGAACCCGCAAGGGTTTCTCCCGCTTCTCTTCTCGCAATTTTAATACAATGTCGAAAATCAATGGTGACAAATATTTTTATTATTTGGTGGTCTGGTAATAAGAGCAGTTCGAAGAGAATCACTGAGCATTTCAATAAGTCTGTATCACACAGTTTATGTTCACGTAAGAATAAAATAAAAAGAATTGGGGCCCTGATTTATTTTGAAAAAGTGTTCACTTTTTCTCATTTGTAAGATATATAATTATGTTTCAATTCTTATGGTCCATAACAATAAACCATGAACAAAAACACTTGATGTCACAAAGTAATAATAATTAAACTAAAATTTTACTTTTAGTTATTACATGAATCATACTACAATGATTCATATACTGACGGTCAAATCCTCTGCAAATATATTCTGGACACTGCTACAGCTGGGCCGCACTCTGCGCACTATGGATGTGCATCTTTTGTGTATAATTATATTAAAATAATCCACCCGAGCATCAGCAAACATCCCCGATGCGCTACAGAAGCAAGGCAGCATGTAGTAGCCTTGCATTATTATATGTACAGTTCACAAGTATAGAAAGAAGTACAAAATACCACAAAGAGGATGATATTGATGTGCACCGAGCTATGAGCAAACTTATGTGCAATCATATTAGCTTTCACAGACAACGCCCTACTTTCTCTCTCTATATCAGAATTGTCCTTCAGATCAAAGGTCACAAGATGCCCTAGATAGTTAATCTTGTCTTGTGAGTATATACTCACTCTTGTTAACATTGTATAATAAGCCATGTTTGGCAACATATTTCTCACAGATATCGATCACATGCAGAGACCACACGCAGAGGCACTCAGAGGCACCATATCATCTGCATGGCTAATGTTATTAAAACAGACTCCGCTTATGTAGCAGCCAACATGAGTACTGCTGAGCTCCTTTACTAGGGCATTGACATACAGATTGAATAGTTTAGGCAACGTTCAGACCTCTGCTTCACGCTGCACTTCAACCGGAAGTAAAAATCGGAATAGCACCGCCCACCGAACAACATTTACCTGGTTGCTACACCAATACTTGAAAAGACTTATCATTTCACTGGACCAGACCAAACGCCTTCGACAGGTCAAGGAAGCGAGTAAGCAAACAAGCAAAAGGTGGGACACTTTACCCTTTCGGTACGAAACTCTAAATAGCAAACATGTCAACGATCCTTTCAAAAATATTTAAAATAGACAATGAAAAAACAAAAACTGATGCCACTGAAAAGTCAAAAAGCTGTTTAACGTAAGAAATCGTGTCAAACGTCTCACTAGAACCAGCAAAAAGCAGACTCCGGCCAACTGTAATAAATAACACTTCGGAAAAAAGTCAAGTTGAAACAGTTACTATTGCTGAAGACTTAAAGTAAAAGATCCCGGGAGGCCGTGATTTGCCAACGGTAAATAAACTTTTGAGAAATAAATCACAAGCTTGAAGGATAAAAACGAAAGTGTGCGTTCGGGTAGAAAATTTATTTCTTTCCTCCACATTTCACTGGTTCTTGTTGAAGTTTTAATTATTTGCCGGATGTGCTCTGGCGCCGTTTTGGAAGATGTTTTTGTTGTGCTCTAGTTAATTGTGGACTTGACTATAATAAGTACGGTTCTTCATTGTTAGGTGTATCTTATTTTTGTTAAAATTCCACTTGGCTCATTTTTTTTGCGCTAGTGAATTTTTTATTTCATTTTGTTAAATGGAATTTGTTTACACAGAAATTCAATTTTATTAAGGGTGCTTGCCTTTAAAAGACAGAATGAATAATTAACCATTTTTTTTCTATTAAAAATGAAAGAATAAACATAATCAAAAAATATTATGAAAATAATCTTAAATGTTTACATAAATAAAAAGGATAAGAGTTTGAAGTTGCGCTCGCCCATCGATTTACCGACTAATACAAGCTCATTTATATTGGTATCCGCATAGTATATAGTACCCGCATGCGGAGTGCGGATGAATTTTGTACTTATTTTCAGTAGGCGACCACTGCAAGGTCTATAAGATTGGTCGATAGGGCCTACTTGCAGTGTGCGGCGATAACTTTACTTATTTTCATTAGACGGTCATTGACTGTCATTGGTTTCCTGATTAGTGTAAACTCAATGTAAACGAGGGCGACGATTTTCGTACTAATTTTCATTATTGTTTAACTGAAACTGAAAGAGTTTATCGGCCAGTTATATGAGCCCGTAGGAATCACTTGCACTATGTATGTGGGTCCTATCGACCAATATAAATATGCCATTATAAAAGTTAATATAAAAACCACTAACGGGTGAACCCCTTACCTATTGTATTATCACTTCCAAAAAAGTAAAATTTGAACTCCCTACACCCCCTAAGTTTTAAAATTAAAGATTTGAATACCTATGTAGAATATGCTGCAGATCAATTTTCCACGAAAACTTTCAGAGATATAGCACATTTACAAACACCGTATCATACAACTACTATACAATACTAAATAAAACAAAAACAAAGTTTTATAAGTAAGTATTGAAATGTCATATTTTTAGGGAACCCTCGGTGGGTGAGTCCAACTCGCACTTGTCCGTTTTTTATACTGATTGATATTTTGACAAATTTAATATTATTTAATATTTATAAAGTAGTATGTTCACCTTGTTGGTTATAAAATATATATACTTTCATCATTTTCTTTTTATTATCAAAGAAATATAAAAATAAACTACATACATACAAAAAAAAAGTTGAATGTCCATTAATAACTAGAAAACAACGCCAGAGTACCCTATAAGTTGAAAACAATAAGTGTTTTGCAAATACTTCTATTTAATTTGTAGTGCGACCATCCCGAGTTCAGTGCTGTGACGTCACAGGCAAGTCGGAGGCCAAAGACGTTGCGTGCGAAAACACATAATTTTAAATAATCTATAATTTGGTAATTTATTAACTGGTTCTAATTTGGTTTTCAGATTTATTTTAGTTTTGACCTATATTTTTAATAGACATTTTGTGTTAAATAAACTTAGGAAGCCTTGATGTTACGTAGCCTGTTAAAAATTGCATTCTTACCTTTAAGATACCGGTGGTTATATTCATAAAGTAGTCACGTCCAGTCCGTAGGATCATCTCAGATTGCCCCCATAACCACGGACCTTCTTAAAGTGTGTTCCGTGAACAGAATAAGAAATTGTGGATGATGTACTGATAAAGTCTTCGCTGGTCATTGCGCCACCGGTAGAGCCGTCTCTATTATCTTTACTGGTCGTTGTTGGTTAATCATGACTGTTGTATTGTTTAACAAGATTAATATATTCTTAATGAAAAATACTTAAAAATACGACTTTGTATCTGGCATTCTGAGATGGGACTCGAACCTATGACCTTTCGCAATCCGGGCGAAAACTATTGTAGTACAGCATATACATAGTATAGCATTGTGAACACAAAATTTATCAAATATATTAATAATAATAGGGTTAATAGCGTTAATATATTTCTTAAACGATTTTTTTTCTTTTAATATTCCCATTTTTCTGCTTTACATACCTACTATACTATATTATGTATCAATTGTTATAATTTTAAAATAAAAGTGAGATTTTAGGACCCTTATTTGGTAATTCGTTCAATTTATCTTAGACAATAGTCGAAAGTACATAATCTAAAAATTTGCAGAACCGTTTTATTTACAATGATACTATTATAAAGTAAATAGATGATATAATTAACTTAATAATTCAATAAACGTGGTATGAAGTGCTGTTGAAGAGCTTTTTTGGATAGCTGTTAAATTTTCAATTCGTTATATAAATTTAACAGCATTACATACCATGCTTAGATACCAAATTAAGTAATTGAATCACTTGTATTACAATAACCTAAAACAACGAAGTTTTCACAACACCCAAGGCGATGAAAGTTTCATTTTCTATATTAAAACAACAGGAGAAGGTGACAACTTAAAACCGTCGTGTAAACCATTCAGTAATTTAGATTGTTTTCTTACTTCGTCTTATAATTTTTTTACGTAATTTTCTTTTTGTAAGGACAAATGTTCTATTAAAATTATACACTCATAATACAGCATGCTGCTGTTGATCGACACATATTGGCTTTGCATAAGCCAGATATAGTTATATAAAAATCATTTATGAGCTTTAGCTATATAATGGTGATGTAAATGTAGACAAGGCTCCAGTTCTAAAGAAACAAATTACGGAATCTTACAAACTTATCGCAAAGTTAACCTATAATTGAAATTAAATATACGTACCTGCCTAACAGGTACATAATTAAAGCGTAACTATTATGTTAATCAAGATACTTATTGAATGTTTTACTGGTCTGCCATTTGTGAATTTTTTTTGAGGATAACATATTGAATCGAGCATAATTTTTTATCTACCACTCGTTCAGGAAACGCTAATTATAATAAAAAAAAATAATAAATCTAAAGCGAGTATTTTTCTATTAAGTCAAAAAATCTAAAGTTTTTTAGTAAGACAATGTTATCTGTTTAGAATATGTATATAAACTGCTTGGATTAGAAGTCAGGCTCCACAATAGAATATTCTAACCCTTTTCACCTTAATCCACTGCGACGTTTGTGGGTTAAGAAGTAAAAAAACATACACATTAACTTTGGTAATATAAGCAGAAACTATAACATCTTTGACATATAAAAACCTAGCCAACATAAGTCAACAGTAAAAAAAACAAAATAATATTCAGGAATTCATGGGATGGATTTTCTATAAGGTTTTCATATGAGTTGACTTGTTAGAATATTTTTATAGAAAGAAAAACCCTTTGGATTTCGTGACATCTGAAATCTGCCAATTTAAAGCCAATGTGGCTGACATCAAAAAAATGCAATTTATCTTTCAACAGTAACCGATCGTTTGGTATATAATAGAATTTTTGATCAGCAGAATATAATAAAGGGACGTCAGTAAATAAGTTACTGATTTATCATTTCTAAAACCACCCTCATGATATGAATTGGTTATTAAGTATTAACACAGTAAGTTTTTACATACAATAAAAAGAAATTGATTTATTTATTCTTATTAGTTTCATAGTATTAATTAAAATATTCACTAACTTCGATGTATTCAAATTATTTCATCTCAGGTCTTTTAAACAATTAAATTACATATAAAATGTTTAAATTCATAAATACGCAATGGAAACTTTTAATATGGGAATTTAAATAACAAGTCGACTAACGGTTTTTGCTTGAAACCGTTGAAATAATGAACGGAATATCCAAACTTTTAACAAGCCTTCATGTCGATCAAAACACTGTGACTCGTTACTTTGAAGGTTTTATATTTTAAGAATACTGATGGGACAAAAGTCTTTTCAATCATGTGCCGTCGGAGGTTTGTTAATAATAAAAGTGTCTGGGTTAAAGTTTATCTAATTGACTTAAAAACATAGTCAATGGAGGACTTCAGAGATCTGATACACTTTAGTTTTGTTAAGCTTATGGAATCAACTTTAAAGTTTCAAAGAAATTAAATTATTAAACTGTCGGCTAGTTGCAGTCCATAAAACTGTCATCAGCTTAAAGCGACATTATACTCGTACATACAAATTTGACGTTCGTTAGAGCTTAAAAGCGTCATTAAACATTAATGGACGCATACTTCATTAGAAGTCCATATAGACTTTTATGTATGGTATTTGTGTATTAAATATATAAATATATACACACGTAAATATATATATATATATATATATATATATATATATATATATATATATATTATTGCAACTTATGTATATATAATTTACACGTAATAATATAATTTTTTTTTAAAGTCATCAAAAATAAAAAATAAAAAAATTCAACTATTATTCAAATAATATTTCATATTAACGGTAACGGATTTAGTATATTATTTTACACTATAAATAACATTCAGCTATTTATAATCAGTTAAAGTTAAAATCCATCCAGACTCAAAGCAAAATAAGCATTAAATAATGATCCAAAATTAATATAATAATCTGTTATTTCATTTTATACTACCCTGTGACCTTTAAACATTCAGTACCTAAATAATCCACTTCTATAGAATGTTAATAAAAACGTGGGTGGTTTATCTTCTAGAGAAGTTTTATTAAGCCGAGATTCACGTTTTCGATGTAACAAACAATTTTATAAAAAGAAACATTCTAAAGCCTTATCGATACAAATATCGAGTCATCGAACTATAACAGAACAAAACGTCGACGGCTTTTTCGCAATAAATAACGATATTATGATAAACACAACACTATATTCAGATTTAACGAGGCTCGAACGAGCGGAACACAAACTTCACCTACTTGTTAACATAAAATCAAAATATTTATTATGAATTAATTTACATAAGCAGGCCGGCGAGATATACATATCTGTGGAACAATAACGGCTCCTTGTTTTTGTACTCGCGCTGTTGTCTGTCTGTGTTTGTTTGTGCGTGAATGTTATGACAGGCGGCACATGAAAATGACGGAGTACACGCATATATGATGATCACCGTATATAATTTAGTGGTCCAACTGTGGAAAATTAAGCTACTAAATTACGAATACATTGTCGTTGAACAAATCATTAGTATGAGAGATCCAGTTCATATAAGTGACATATTTATTAATAGGTTGTAGCATAAATTGGATCTTATTTTTATTTACAAGCGGCATATTAATTGATTGACAAGTTAACTGTTTGTTTTTGCTATTTTTTATATTGTGATTTCACGGTTAAATAGAGTTATTTTTCAATTGAACTAATCTGCATCAAATAAAAATTAAGAAAAAACAGCCCATTCTTAATTTCTTCTCAGTTCAAAATCTTCCGCCGCAGATTGAACGAATGGTATACTGTTTCGACTTACCTAGGTCCATGTTAGAATTTAAATTGAGTAAATTTGAATATTAGACACTAACGGTCGGTTTCTAAATTGATAAAAGTACAAATCTAAATTGATTATTTTCAATAAATTATTTTTATTTTTTTACTTTTCACAAGGAAAAAATTCCTGGTTTTCATCAAACTGTTCATTAAAAAACTTAAATCAGAAACGAAAACCTGTGACATTTAAGTACAGCTCGAAGCGCGCTTCACTTTAAATACTCAATTCAGAGAACGGGTAAATGAAATCAAATACACTATCCAAATTCACAAAGCTACAAAATATTCAGAGCGTTTTATATCATGAGATCGCTTACCATTTGATACATCCTCTTAAAAAAATATTTCGCAATTCACAGAGTTTGTTTGCAATATGGATTAAATAACTGCTGCGTCATCGAGTTCCTTTTATTAAATATTCGATGTCTTTTTTTGTATCAACGAGTAAACTCTCGAAAAAAAAAAACCGTAAAAACTATTCAACCTTCTTAGCAAATGCAGAGCGCTTAGTTTTTTTTTTATCTGTTCTCATCAAACACGTTGAGCTGTCAAACAGGTATATATAAAGATGGCTACTGTACTATTATTTTGATTGCATGTGCCTCCCAAATGGATAGAAAACACAATTACATGCTTTAACACTGCCCTACTTTTTTTAAGTACGAATGATTTTTCACACGATAACTACTTTCTTTTGAATGTCTTAATTGTTTTAAATTTTTGTGTTGGTTGTTTAATTTGACAAAGTTTCTGCTTAGATGTTATTGTTACACATTTTATATAAAAATGCTTAATAAAAAGTAGAGCAATAAGTTCAAAATAAGGTATATATGTATTTAAATATAACGTTTAATGTTTAAAAGCAAGGCAATTTCTATCACAGTTTTAGGTACCTATTATAATTATTTTTTCTCAGGAGGATCATGCCCCTATATTAGTGTACTGTTGCAACATATACCTTATTATATTTACAAATTTTCTATTCATACCTTAAAATAGATAATTAATACTAAATTAATTTTATGAAGTTACTCTGGGTTCAAACCATCAGCTTTATTGGCAATGCTTAATCCGTGCAGCGAGTGGGACGCCGTTATTGATACATATAGTGCAGTCCGTCTCGTTGCACGGATTAAACATTGCAATAAGAAGTGATGGTAACCCCCTGATGTCACATAGTAAGACTCCAAAACACCAAACCCAACTGGTGAACAGATAACAATTTTAACAGTAATTTCATCACAAAGCTCAACACCCACCCGGAGTAAGCGACACACTCGATTGTCAAACTTGTTTTTGTAACTCCGAGCGCAGCTTGGAATAACAATCCTTTTGTTGACAGTTTTCTTTTGAGTCCGCCCGTGACGATTTCAAAGGATTCCCTCTACAAGGAGTCCATTTGAGATAGGGACATCTGTTATATTAAATTAAATGTCCGCGGCGGTCTAAAAATACATTACTTATGCAGAACGGGTCGTATTTCTATCTAGTCTTATTTAATCAGGAAGATGTACGGTGCGAATTCGAAATGCGGTGCGATTTCTTCGTCTTGTGAACAGTTCTTTATTTTCAGTTGAAATAAACTTATATGAAGATGTAGTGTGATATTAAAAATAAAAAAATAACAAGTGTTAAAACGATATTAAGTTATTAATATTTCTTTTATTTAATTCAAGTATCTCAAGTACAAGGTTGCTGAATTTGCGAAGTAGTTCTCATTAATATAAAACCAAATTAAGTATTCCAAGAGTTAGGCAGAAACTTACCATATAATTACAATAAGATTATTTTTTCTAGAAAGACTTACCAGAATATTTATTACTGAGTTCAATTTATAAAGTCTAAATTTTATTATGACTTTCTTTGTAGGTTTTAGCTCTGGTATAGCAGATTGCATTTCAATCTAAAATCACCAATTGTGGCGAACAATATTTAACTTTTCATGGGTTAATTTGATATACTTTAAAGAAACATACTACAATTTGAATCTTAATGTGAATAGTAATGATCTATCGAATAAAATTAAAAGATAAATAATACCTTAACTTAGTGACAAAGAAGTTTCCGTTAGCACAGAAATATTGATGAGTATGCGAGACTATAAAATGAATTGTCTTGTTAACTCTAATACTCAAAGAGACTTTAGCAAATACATTGGTTCATTTATACAAGTAATTTTACAACGTACAACCAATCAAGATGTGAAAACGGCAAATAATTAGGGAGACATGCCTCCTAGATTGCCAAGCTATCTAAATGAAATTTTGCACAATGAAAATAATGTTGCCATTTAACGTGCCCAACAAACCGTGAATGAAAATAATAGGTGCTCCCAGGCAAAGAGAACGCAAATTATATTATAGTAATTAAGACCAAACTACCAGAAAATTTTGTCGCTCAACAAATGTTTTAGACAACAATGCCTTTAAGGCGGAAGTTTCAATGGGACTGGTTGTATTAGCCAAATAAAATTGTTCATTAAATTCGCAATTTATGCTTGCGGTTTGGTGTTCGGCGCGTCGTAAATTTCCTTGTTCGAGAGATTCACGAGGAAATAAGTGAAAATCTTACAAATTGTTGCCCATTGAGGTAAGTACGGTGTGTTTGGGGGTTGACTTTGCCTTTGATTTGGCCTTTGTGAAAACGAAAATATACATTATTCTTACTGTTAATTAATTAGTCGTGTTGCACGTTTTGACTAAAAAAAAAACAGGGAAAGTGTGATATAAGATGTATCTTTTATGTCAATGTAGCATTCATATGAATAAAACATTATTTTTGGACAAGAATATCTTAGAACTGTCTTTCGTGAGCAATATGAGTGGTATTATTGATATTTTTCGGAAAGAATTCCGTCGTAGGTAAAATGGCTGACCTATTAGTGATCATTTTATCCGAGCTTATAACTCAAAGGCAGGGCAAACTCTGTCCGTTTGTTATAAAGCTAAACTACCATGATATAGCAATAAAATCTTATAAATATATGTCTAAACATAAAGGCTATTTCGAATACGAAATCATGATAGAAAATAACACCTAACATTTTAAAAACTATCTATTCAGCTGAATACTCTTTAGGCTGACAAGAAAAATAAGCGCAAAAAACGCACCAGCTCTTAATATTACAGTCCTAATCTACAAAAAGTCGTCAAAATATAAATAAATAAATTAAATGAATAATAAAAATAATAAAGCCCACATACCTATGCTCGAAACAATTTGCAAAAGTTTATTTTCTACATTGACCTAACCAGGATTTGAACCCGGGAGCTCGGAGATGGCGACAACGTTAAACCGGCGGTAGGTACTTTATTGCAAACAAAACAATATGTAGTTCTAAATCTAACAGTGGTTAAGATTGTACACATCATCCACTGCTAGAATACGGTTGTTGCCACAGAACATAGAGGTTGTTGCCGAAAATCAACTGAAATTAAAATTAGCTCGAAAATCAACTGAAATTAAAATTAGCTCGAAAAATGTATAAATTAAAAGCCTTTCTGATGACTTTAGATTGACGAGTACATTGAAGTTGAAAGTTGAAGTTTTTTTTATGAAAATACATTAAAAGGTACAAAAAGGTTAAATACATATATCAAAAGAGTTCGCAACAACAGTTTTTATGAACCACATAGATAGTGGACCACAGTCCACCACGTGGGTCCAGTGTGCATTGGTGATTGCAAAAGCATATCGCTCCCTTCTTTTTCTTCTTCTTGACGACGGGTGTTTTTCGCAACTCGACTCGACTCGACGGTGCCCATTTTGCGTGCAAACAGTGGAGGCTTTAGTCCTGCCAACCCAGTTCATCCAAGAAGGATTGTAATTTTCTGATGTCATTGCAAGTGTCCAGTAGTGTCTTTGGGCTGCTCGAGTGTGCAGTCCTTTGTCTCGTCACTCCTCTGCAGTGCAGCAGTACGTGAGCACTCGTCTCCTTCTCCTCCAGGCAGGCCATGCACAGTGAACTATCAGCAGTACGTGGCCGCTTGTCTCGTCCTCCTCCAGGCAGGCAGATACTCTATGTGCCTAGGTTATAAAGGTGTTTGTTAAAATACCCATGTCCAGTGAGAATACCCAATTAGTCTCAGTGTGTGTTTGGTTGGTTTGCATAACTTAGCTGATAGTCTCGGGCCAACCTTAGAGATTGCTTCCCTGTCTTGTCCGTAGTCGGTGAGTTTAGACCCTTCAAAGCACGGATAGTAAATTTTTGGTCCAAAATCGTTAACAGTTATGTCATCGAGCTTTTTTCTTTATTTCATTAAATGAACCATAAACAAATTAACCAGTACAAACATTTAAACATCAACACGAGCCTAAGTGAATCATCTAACTCGTTTACGATAAGTAAACGAATTTTAATGTCACAAAGAAATGTCCACACATAATTTACATGACGCTTCCTCAATTCCAGGTACGGCTAGGAGAAAGTCCCACAAAGCAAAAAGAGAATTCTCGGCTACACCAAATAAAAAAATCCCTTACGTCTTTTTAGACGATACGACCCATTTTTACGTCATAAAATTATTCCCATCTCATCTTTTCGGCAGTAAATGTGTTATCATTGTTTAATATTTGGGCTTTTTATTGCCTTCTCATTCAGTATAATTCTCGGTGGAGGGTTTTTAATTTCGAAATTTCTCACTTTTGTGAGAATGCTGCGACGATAATAAAGTTGGTTGGGTTAGTTATTATACGGAATGTCGAGTTGCCGCGAAAAATAGGCCCTTCGTTTAGTCATTGGATATGTAATAAAAAAATGTTGCTCTACTATTTATTTTTTCATGTGTCAGTAGATGGCGCTTCTATTATTTTTTATAGATGAATATGTCAATATTATTTCGTAGTTCCAGTAGCAGTTTTTGCGTAACTTTGTCAGCATAAAATATATATTATGTCACCCGTGTATGATGTAACTTCCCGTAAAACTCTGTATAGTAGTTTAAGAGCCTATTTAGTGCAAACAAACAAAGTCTTACCTCTTTATAAGAATTGTATACTTTGAGCTTATGACGCAATGACATTAACTAGTTGTCCTCGAACCACAACGCTGGCCCAGCGTGGATTCGTTGGTGCTAACAACCGCGCATACTAACAAGTCCAATGGTGTGAAGATTATTTTTAATAATAAAATACAAAAATGGCCATTATAGTTTCTAAAATTATAATAAAAATAAATTTTTGACCTCCCATCCTAAAAATGGCCCTTACGAAAGTGCCTTAACTTCCACATCGGAGTCTGAATGCGAATTGTTCCATCAAAATCCTATACTCGCTACAATTTTACTGATTTAAAAAGTCGTCTGGGTAAGTCCTCTATGTCTACAAAAAAAGAATAAGTGAATACACAGACGGCCAAGCCAATTTGTGCTTTGTAGTAACTAAGGCGGGCGTTCAAAAACAAATATTAAATAAAATTTTCTCTCATAAAATAACGAGTTGTGTTTCATTCTTTGTTTTCTAGGTTATCTGGATCATGAGTGTATAGGAAAACCGCTTTTATTAATATCTCATCACAGTTGCATTTCCAATTCATATGATTTTTTGTTTTCAAAGATCTCTTCAAGCTTGTTATCGGTAGTTATAAAATCCAACTTTTCTTTAACCTCCTGACGACCCTCGTCCTACTGGTAGAACATAACAATGGAAAAATTCTTGCAAAGAAATGCTCTGTGGTAACGCGAATATTCGATCACTATGCCATCTGTGGTATTTTTGGGTAGCCCTTACGTCACTGTCATACTAGATGACATTTGTCATTTTCATTAAAATGGAGCCTGAAGAAAGTCGACGTGCATCACGTTCGTTCACACGTAAGTTAATCCTAATTCATCCTTTGATTTTTTTTAAATTATGTATTATTATTACAAGCATTTCCTAATTACAGGTAATTTTTCAATAATGCGTTAGAATTTCATCGAAACGTACATAAATGGTTCAGTGGTAACCTCATAATATTTTATGTACTACACATAGTACAAAGGTCGCCAATTCGAACTCTGGGTAGGTAATTTCATACGTTCTATGTGTAGGACGTAACCGATTTTTTGGATGCTTTTTTTTATTTTTAGGTCTAAACGATGAAGCAATTCAAGATCTTTTGAATGAATCCGAGTATGAAAACTCAGAGGACGATTCTGGTGACGATCACATGGTTTTGCCTTCAGTAAATAGTAGTCCAGTCCATTCAGACCAGGCTGATAGTTTGAATTCTAGCGAGACTGAAGAGGACACCGTTGATCACCCATCTCCTTCCCCGGCATTGTCCACAAGTACTATTAGTCGATCTAGAGGACGACCACGTGGTAGAAGAACAAATATTAGAGCATTACGAGGCCGAGGAAGCCGTAGTTTTAGAATAGATCGTTCACTTTCACACCCACTTGTTCAGGACGTTAGTGATCAGGTGTATGATACATGGTCGTCAAGCACGTTTGAACCTGAAGAAAGAAATTTAATGCAGCCTGCTTATTTAACCAAAGGTTGTCCTAATTCGGATTGGTGGTCATACTTCGATCAAGGTGAAGAAATTTTGAAGACAATTGTTGACGCTACGTTTTGGCTCCAGTTCTACAGTAGAAGAACTGGAGCCAAAACACAAAAGACGTAAAACAGTAATCAAACCTATTCCATCGAAAGAAAAACGAGCTCAAAAGGCGGGTCACATGCCAGAATATGGCGTTAACCAGTCACGTTGTAGATATGATATTTGTATCCGATGTGAAATATATCTTTGTTTCGTACCAAACAGAAATTGTTTCTCCAAATTTCATAAAAATATTGATGAATAATGACGTATTTCTATTTTTTTAAATATTACTAATGTGATTTGACTATGTAGTATTATTATTTTGACATTTAGCAAGTGATATGTGCTTATTTTCCTGTATAACGTTCCTAATCAAAACGCAAGGCTAATTCTTAAGCATTTAATCATAAGAATTTTATGAAAAGTTAGAAGATTAGGTATATTTTGTTACATTTTTGAAAAACAAATTAAAGAATTCATTTTGATTGACTACTTATATTGTTTATTTCCTGAAAACTATCGTTAATATAGTATCCAATATCTACTAAATCTTTATGTACTACCAGAAGAACTGACTGAATTACCTTCGCCTGTACTATGGATAGAACGTAAGGAAAATATAGGTTTTCAGAGACAATTTTTTTTCATTATTTTTTCGGAGAAGCTCGTGCTATAAGTATAGTTTTTTAACAAGTTCCGAAAAAAAACTCCAACATTTAGTTCTCTGGTCGTCAGGAGGTTATTTGTCTGTGCGACTATCAATTTCTAAATAGTAAATTGATTCTATAAATAGTAATTCGTTAAAAATATTTGGCGTGCAAGTTAATATTAATTACTAATATTTTCTTTAAAAACATTATGTTTTTCCATTAATAAAATCTTATTCATTAAAATCATTTAAGAACTGGCGAGAACTCGGACAACTCAGGCTCAGGAATGCTCAAACGATGACTCTTCTCAACACTAGATAGCGCCACCGGTACTCAAAGTCTATTAGAATCATAGTAATAATACTAACTATGTTAGCACGCACAAATTATAGTATATGTCAACGCCATATGATGTAGCTGAAATCATTAAAAAAAACGGCACCTATTCGATGCACAAAAACAAACTTACAGACAATCAAACCTCTTTATAATATAAGTATAGATGGGTATTCCAAAACTGTATAGTTATTATTTAAGTAAGCATTATCACGTTATACGAATTTCAGCAGTTAATTAGCTATTTATTGAGTAATTGTAATCAAATAATGAACTAAGAAATATAATCTGAAAATATGATTAATCATTTTGTTGCTAGGCACCTAAATATTATTACTGGTTTAAATAATATTGTTATTTAATAATTACATTATGATCTAAATCCATTAATAAATAATTAAAAGTCTAGACAGACAAATTATTAATTTCGACGTTCATCGAAGTCTTCTGAGTAACTGATTATAGTGAGATAAATATCTCAATTGTCTGTGTTATTATTTTCTCAGTTTTTTTCAACCTAAATGCAACATAAACTCTTATAAACGTGCATTTTCGACGTAGTTACATTAAGAAGTATCACAAAAGTTCTTTAGATTTTTTTAATTCATTAATTTTGTTTAGATATTGGGAATTTTCGGAATCGTCTACAGTAGGTAGAATCAATTATTCAATTCTCTAGAGTCTAAACTAGACAATTAGTTTGCAATTAGAATAAGCTATTTCTCCAGTTATCAATTCAAATTTTGAAGCGTCTTTATCATGTGTTAAGGAGTGACTGAAACAGACTACGGAAAACATTTGAAAACTTTCTGATCGTAGTTTTTACATCACATAACTAAATGCTGTTTGTTGTGTTTCTATTAAATAAAAAAAAAATGCCAATATACTACAAAAATGATTTCCAAAGCCAAATTTCTGACAATCAGTATAAAAAAGTAAGCTTTATAAATATACAACTTAAACCATAGGGTATTTTGTCGTATTTGTTTTTTTTTTAATGAGTAAGCAAAAATTTACTTAATAATACATGTACATATAATGCAATCATGGTTAGTATATTTTTAGATATTGCACTAAAGCTCTTCTCTTTTAATTTCTGCTTCATTGCGGAACACATAAGAGCGGTTAATAATTGAAATTCTAAGTGAGCCGATCTAGCCAGCAGGACTCCATACCAAAACCGGAAGCCTCTATATAACTACTTTCCGTTTACCGCCTAGAGGTGGGAAATGGATGATTTTTTTTTCAATAGTTCAGTTGCAAGAGCAATCACCTGACTAGAAAAGACCACCAATTCATGTTTCGTCTAAAAATATGATAGTGGAGGCATTTTTTTTTTTTTAGATTCCTCTTAATCTCAGTGGGCTTTAGATTTATATACTACCTGAATTTGGAAAGCGACTGAAGACTTGTAGTGCCACTCTTACAAATTCAGATTGGATATCTGTATAATATTAAAAATATATAGATTATAAGAAGTAAGCAAAGCTTAAGTCACTTTGAAATACAGTACATCAGGACATCATTATATAAGTTTTGTAATCGATGTTTTACTGGGACTTCATCATATTAAACTTCAAATGAATGCGTGGCATTTGATACGCGATTCACAGCAAATTACCATACCATCAAATATACAAAAAGATCATTCTGATCATTAGAGCCTAATACGAATCGTTTAAAAACCAATAATTCACTTTTGAAACTTACGTAACGCGTGGTTACAAGATGGCCGAAACTTCTTAAGAGTGAGTGACAATTTAATGAAGTGTTGGCTCATTGTGTAATTATAGGCGAGGTTATTAAAAGTCAGAATCGCCTTTAATGAATGTAACTATAATACATCATAAGGGCATTTCGTAACGGAATGATGATACCGAAGTGTTAGTATTAAAATCTACTGTCAATAGTTATTGGTTACACATATTCGAATTACTGATGAAGGTCATGTCGAAACGCTGTTATAGCTCTAACAAATGAAAACATCAAAGAATAACGTTGTACTAATTTCAATATAAATGTAGCGTATGAATAAACTAATAAATGAACACTTTTGTTAATGAAATAATAAACATAAGAATTAAGTATAAAAGTTTTAACTTATTGATTAAGAGCAAATCTTTTATTACGTTGTTATCAAAATTTATATTTTAGTCTCGTATTAAGTCCAGGCTGCAAACAAGACTTGAGTTACGTCAAAAACTCACAAATCTGCGGTGAAAGAATGTTACACATTTTTTCTTGCTTTAAGGTGGTTCATATACCTCCAACTGATTACAAATCTCATTAGCAAATTTATTTAATGGATATAAGCCCAATAAATCAATTGATGGTGAGGAGATGGTGAATACTAACGAGCCTATAAGGGTTTGTTAGTACTAGTCATATCATACCTGCAGAAATCTTTTGGAACATATCCATACTAGCCAACTATACTTGACTATTGAAAAGATTCATTTAAATATTCAATGCGTTTAAATAATATTCTGGGCTATTTAACGAATGTTACTTGATATCTCTTTTAAATGGCTCTTATCTAAATTATACAAACTCAAAACCTAGGACGTTGAAGTCGGTGTCTCTGTTAGAATTAAAAATGGGAAAACATGTGTTTTAAAATATTTTTTTGTACGGCAAAAGAATTATGCATACGCCATCTTGCTTGATAAGCAATGGATGAGGTGAGACTCTTCTCTATTAGTTCGCATTTAGTCTACTTTCTTGTATAAGCCCTCAGATGCCTATCTTTTTCCTTACCATACTTTGTATCCTCCTCTCTTTCTCCACGGTGTTATGGCCTGGAAAGCTGTTTTTGAGTTACCGGGATACGGATAACATAACGCACAAATTCTTAAATAACATGGATATGGAAGAGTAAAGAAAAAATGAAAAGAAAGCAAGAAAGAGGTTTATTTAGATCTGTGCAGCAATGTTTAAGATCACATTTCCTAATAGAAAAAAAAAGAGTGCGGTCATTATGTACTAGGGTCTATGCTGAGATAGGTCTCAGCAGTGGCCCCTGTATCACTTCAAGATGGGCAAAGTGATACAGAGGCGCTGTTATTCTGATAGAGCCCATTAGTTTAGTTAGTTAGTTAGTTTATTAAAGGACCCAAAGTTTTATAAAAGTTACATTATCTCTTAATACTATTTGTGTCTTATTTACAAATAATTATTTGCCATAGAATGCAGTTCACACCATCCTACTCGCTTTAATGCGTGTTTTTATGGAGGCATTAGCAGTTCCCTTACACTTAGTATGCGTTCAACGAAGTTGGTTGCCAGCTAATTTATAAAACACCCACAGATGAGCTTAAAGATCATTGCTAAATACCAATCATCTGCCCACATTATAATAGTAATGGGATATTGCATGTAGTAATTGTAAATGAAATGTCAGCGGTAATTCAAGTAAGAATTATGAAGAGATATTAGTTATTATTATTGAACTGTTAGTGACTTTTGTCTTCAACTGTATTGTCTTGTTTGTCGAAGCCTTTGATAACTGTCTACAAACAGTAGTATACTTTTTATTCATAATAATGATTGTGATTATGCATCTACAATGACATTTAATTGAATGAACTGAGTGTTTTGAATTTTATATTTTAAATCCGATGTTATGTTGAAAGCTCTAATACTCAAAGTGAGATTTGAGAGTCTTATCTTATATTCAAACGGTTATAGTTAAACTTTTTGGTCTGAATAATATTTATAATATTGAAATGAGACATTTTCATTTCTTTCATGAGTCCACTGCGTTTGTATATCATTTGTATGTATCCTTTTATTATTGTATCCTGACTACGTTTTTTGTGATATTCATGTTGTTTTGTTATCTGAATTAATTTCTTCATAGAGCAGAAGCCTCGTCAATCAAATTTACAATGATCATTCACAATAAAGTTAGCGTTATGTTTGCGTTTGAACTGAAACGTGAAATTAATGCCGTTGCAGACTGAAGAGCCTTTGTTGATACAGCAATTATGAACAATCTTGACTTAGCTGCTCAGCAAATTGCGCATTCTGGAATTCTCATTAGTTCGATGTAATCAATCAGAACCGAATGAACCCGTCTTTAGGCGAGTAAACTTTCTGTAAACGTTTGCTTTTCTTTTATTTTTCCAAAGTACTCACTCTTGTTTAACATTTACCAGAATCGAGTTTAATTAAGATTACAAATTCTAAAAAGCATACATTGAATTCATTAGAACGTAGATGCAGTTAATTCCTATGTTATTTGGGGCTTGCCATCGCAAACGACGACTCAAATAAAACACGTTGATTATTGTGGAACAAAGCAATTTGCCATTTTACGAACTTCAAAATTTCCCAGTACTCCACTGTAGCTAAATATTACAATATATGTATTTGTTTAGTGCATATCAAAAATCAGTACCTAGAAGGTTTTTCTCTTAACTAATCCTTATTAAACTTATTTTTTAGCTATCACAATATCGTTTTCCATAAATACTAAAGAGATGTTGAAATATTACTTCACATGTTTTGAAATTAAGCTATCATTCATGTTCTTAAACTTGGACTTATTATAAAACGAGGACAACTTTAGTATGAAGTTTAAACCATTATCCTTAGGTAGTTAATGGCTTAGACCAAATATTAACTTTAGCTTCTTTCATAATATTTGATTAAATCCTATTGGTCAATCAAACCATTATTCAACTTTACTTCACCGTAGTCTTAATAACTTGTTTAAAAGCAAGTAAATAAATAGACTTCCTTATCTATTATTGTCTCTTACAATCGCTATAGTAATTTTCTATTATATTTCTGGGTTTGGATTTACTCAGCGTCAAAAAAGGGTGCAAAGAAAAAGGTATACCAAAGTCCTATTAAGTAGATTAGATTGAATGGATGAACACTTTTATTGTAAACCATAATTAAACTGATTAGATATTGATTGATCACGAAAGAATTTGTAAAATAAAAGTCTTGTAATATTTTTCTATAAAAATTACATACGATTATAAAAAAAATATATAAAAAGTATATTACAAACTATTAAGATTAGATGATTTGGCAACATTAGATTTAGATTTTATCCCAGACAATTTTTAATCCTAGACAATTTACCATTATTAAATCTTCAGAGATTTATTAAATCCTAGACAATTTACCTTTTGCTCTTAGTCTATTAGGTTTATTAAAATGAGCTTTGCTAATATATTTATTTGATAGAAAATCTGTTGTAGAAATTAACTAAATTTACTTTTAACCTGTCAAAGTGTCTTTTCAATTCCGCAAATAACTAAGCTAACATAAATAAAAGTATTTATGTGTGATATACAACAATAATATTACATTTCTATAATTACATAGTGGATTGAGAGAGTGGTAAATACGGCTACTCATCAGACTACCAACAATATGCTACGCAATGCATTAGGATTGAAAATCCAGTGGGGTTTGTCAGTTACGTGAAACCTGACGTGATGTTGACTATACAACGGAATTGACACTGTCACATAATTCAGAATGCTTAACTGAAAATAAAATTTCGTATTATGTTTTATTTATCATTCAAAATTAACGCGTCGTAATGTTAAAAAGGTACAAGAAATATGAAAACTAATTGTTTAGTCTCAGGGGCGTTATTGATATTTGTGTCTCAAATAACGAGTTTATTAAAAATTATAGCCAATATTTATGAGACTTAGATGAAATAATCTTCACTGAGCGATTTAATTAAAACATCGAATATTTTTAAGCGAATTATTAGCTTTATTCAAATAGGAACTCAAGAAAATTTCAACGGAATTCTCAAATCTTTTGTCCCTCCCATTCCATTTAGCATCTCAATATTTTAAATGAACTGATATTAGAATACCCTGTAAAGAGTAAAATTGATATATAAAGATATCATTTTATCAAATGACAATTTCGCAAATATTATTTGGAATCCGAAAATGAAAAAGAACAATAGACGGAAAGGCTTTTGCGTCAGTGTTGACTTTACTTTAACATTTTACTGATTCGCCTATATTTATGTGAAAAGATGAGTAAACAATGAGTTGTAAAGCTTTCATGCATTTTATGATACACTGGTAACGTTTTGTTTGTAAAGGAGGCAGCTACTAGTGTTTGTGACAAAAAACTGAAGGTTCTTCTGTTCGCTGCCTGTCATAATTCTTTATTTGATTGCTGCAGTAAAAATATTGACGTTTGGCTCGGTTTTATCTTCAAGCTTAAAATTATTGTACTTTGTTAGGCTTGAGTCAGACTCGGTGTTTTTATTGTAAATACCGTTATGCAATTTTTTGAGTGTCCAATTTTTTTGTTTACCTTTTGCAGTTTAAATGTTATCAAAGTTTTCACAAACTTCTTATGGAGCACGTCCTGACTTGACTTCTCATTTATTACACAAATCCCGATCTCTCAAATATCGTTTATTATTGAGATTTTATATAATATACGTCGCGCGCGCGCGTGTGTTTGTGTGTTGTTTAGAATGAATATAAGTATATCTTCCTTTAAGCAACAGCAATTTTATTTTACTGGGTTTGTATTCTTATTTTAATCAATTCAGCCCAACGTACGGTTGCCTAGATGAAATTTCTTCTAAGCGATAAGGCCGCCATTAAACTGACAAAATATTTTAATTTGTAGGTACTACTTTTTAATATTTCTATATGTTTTTTCATCATTTATTTATTTATCATTCATTTATTCATTCTTATCTGGTCCGCAGAGTCTCATAAAATTATTACAATAAAAAGTAATAAATGATATTAATAATTTTATTAAATTATAGACACGTAAAAAGTATCATTAATTAATTATATACCAAGACTAAGGTGCAGAATGTTTTTGATTCTGACAAAAAACGTTAATAATTGATATAAACTTGGTTCGATCTCCGGCCTTGTCTTAGATCTGGATGATGTGGTATCTTCGTTGTTCCAAATTTTAATAATAATAGTGCTTTAGGTAATTCTTTTTGGATTCGAGAGCAATGTATGTGATGATGTCGAATATTTATTTATTCTTAAATATTTACAGATGTGTACTTACGCTCTCGTATAACCAGTTATAGGTAGCTGTTAGATTAGATCTGTGCGCTCCTGGTCGTGCTATTGTGCTCCGACGGGGCCGCTTCAATTAGCATCCATTTGCTCTAATATAAAGTTGACCCGTTAAAGGAAAATGGATTCCATATTATTGTATAACACAATATAGACGGAGAGCTCGTGAGAAAAATGTGCAAGAGTTATTCTAAAGCATGATGGTTCAGTATATTGAAGCACCTCACCTGCGCACTGGGAATTGAGTGATCTATACCTTTAGTATTTTAACATATTGACAGACAAAGCTTTAAAAAGCTCTTGTATATTTTTGTTACGCCTCTTAGAGTAATATTGAGAAGTAGATAAGCACATAGGTTCATTTTTTTTACTCAGTATCGAAAAAGCAGAAAGTTATCATTTCGATTGGATACAGAATTATTGATTTTAATGAATAAGGATATGTCCAGAGGGTTACTTAACACTTTTTATATTTGTTTACTATATGAAAGGGGTAAATAAAAAAACATCTATTTACTCCGTCAGTCAGATAATGGGAAAAAACATTAAATATGTATTTTTTTCGCTTCAAATTTAAAATATTAATGTCCAAGATAAAAGGCATTATCTTTGAGGATTAAGCGCTCGCTACGTCACAACTGTGTTGGGAAGATGTGACGTCATGCGCATTTCAACGCAACGTATTCTTGCAATTAATTGTTTACGAAAAAAATACCTTGTTTACAGTTCTTGAATAATCTACCTGAAGGACAGACAAAAAAAAAAATTAGTCATCTCTGTTGTCATTCTAATATTGAAACTTGTCGAATTGGATATTTTATATACGTAATTTTAAAGCTCGGTTTGCCTTTACATATATTATATACAGTTAGTTGCACAACCGTCCATTAAAATTTTCATTGGTTTAAAGGGACATTACCCATACAAATTTGACATTCATTAGATCTTAAAGGTGTCATTAAACATTAAAGGACGTTTGTGCAACTGACCGATAAGGTCATTTTCTAAGAAGATATGCCACGGTTTTATTAGTTTTGATTTGACTGGTAATGAAGGTAATTTATATTTTCATTATAAAATCAGTAGTCAATGTAGAATTCAATAATTCCAAAGCAATGTTCTTCAGTTGATTGAATAAACATTCTTAATGATAAATACTTAAAAAATCCACTTTGTCCCTGGCACTCTGAGATGGGACTCGAACCTATGGCCTTCCGCAATCCGGGGACTGCTCTAACCACTGAACTACCCAGAACCTAACGGGACTGACGAATTTTTCAAGCACCTGTTACTGTTTCATATTCATTATTATATATTTGCATATTCATAATGAAAAATCTTTAAAAAATCTGCCAGTCCCGTCCCATCCCATCTCAGTCTTGCAACATCCTAAATTTAATTATTAAAAATGATCATGTTCATCATCCAGACTCATCCCAAATTGGAGTAACTGGGACTAGTGATTGTTAAGCATTTATCATTATTTACCAGCATAAAATTATGAATGCGAAATTAATTAAATATAAAAATTAGTTTTTACATACTCTTTACTGCTGGAGGAAGGACAAGAACAAGAATTCTGCATACACGTAGTCTAATGAGGCGTAAATAACCTAACTAACATTTATTCTGCTTAACAGTCCAGGTGAGTCCCAATTTGGGACGAGTCTGAAAATTTTCCACGTACCTTCTTGCAAAACTAACACAGGATCAAATTCTCCAATCTATAGAATATGCAAAAATTATAAACAATTTAGTATGTGCCACGGCGATGACGATATCTTTGCCGACCCATTGGTGAAGTTTAGGAGAGAACTGACGAAATGTATGCTAGGATAATGATGTGTAATAATATGTTGACATTTGCATTACAATAATATAAATGTAAGCTGTTTTGTTTTGATTAAATTATTTGTTTTTTTTATTTGGCTAATTTAATTTGACTTGATTAATTTAATTTATTTTGATTTTATTTATTTAATTTATTACTATTGATTTAGTGTTTAGGATTTGTATGCGCAATAATATAAATAAGTGAATGTTGTGTATGTCTGTAATTGTCATATGTATCAGAAATTGTAATTATTTAAATATTGTTTTGTAAAGGTTAAATAAGTATGATGTTGACGTACCTAATTAAAAGAAAATCAGTTCCATGTGGATCAGACAGGCGTAGTCACTAGCGGATAAAAACAAATCACAATATTGAACACAGTACTGTCATAGCATAAGTTCAATTATATTAAGCCTACTTTAAAAGGTAATAAACGTTTTATTTCATTGAGTTCTATGCTGTGATAGTGTTATGTCAAGTTTGAAGCTCTATTTAACGAAATATAATTTTTTATGCTATTTATTTATGCTATTTAGTGTTTATAACCGTTTAAATTTTTTGACTGCATTAACCACGCATCGTGTTATAATCGGTATGCGTTGTTAATAAAACTAACACTATATAGAAATCACATTAAATAAAACCTTAAGGCAACGTTAAAAGGTGATTATGTTTAAAGTTGCGGCAAAGTTGCTGTGATTCTTTGAAGCTGGCTACTGTTACGATTAGAAATTCACCAAGCATACGTTATTGTCTTTATAATATGAACCGCCATATTGTTATTACTTACATTCTTCTCACGTTTATGTCCAACGGTTTTTCAGATTTAGTCCGCAGGTACCGGGAGACCCTTTTCTTGAATCTGTTACCTAATCTAATTCTTTACTAGAATCTTGTACGCATGAGTTGTTTGTGTTTTTTCATAAATATTAAAGCACTATAAGAAAATGTTTGCTCATAAAATTCTACTCAATGTAACTTTCATGAATAAGCTATGTTGTAATAATAAGAAAATACATTAGATATTTCCATTTTCCCAAATACATCGTTTGATTTTGTCGGAGATAACAAAAGTAATGTTGCTTTTTATAAAAAAAAATAGTAAGAAAGCTGAATTATTCAATTGAATGTTTGTTATTCTAAATATTATTGCATATTTATAGCTGTGAAATGGAAATAAAACATAAAAGATTTGCAAAAATTATCACAATGGCTTTATTAAAGTATATAAATAGTATACTCGTGACTTATATGGACATTTATTTACACATTATATACAAATTCACAATTATAATATACTACAGCAGTCTTATAGAATGTATTTACATCAAAATCATGAAATGAACGCCCTTTGGAACGGCGAGAAATTACAAAAATAGATTAAAATTTTAATTATTTGGTAAAGCGCGCGTTGCGGTAATACAATATTCACATGAAGCTTTGACTAAATGTTCTCTATTTTTATATTGAGTTTGCAAGCAGACTAGACAAGATAGGCTTGGCCTGACGACTGGGTGTCGATTAAGGGTGGCGGAGGTGGCCAATGTCTAAATTCCCTCCTTCTATTCGGATTATTTCCACCTAATTCTAATGACGAATAATCTGAATCTATAGATGAATATATATGATCTGAAGGTGGCCTGCCGTCAGTACCGTATGAAACAATATGAGCCTGTTGCGGTCTGTTGTCATTAAATTCAGGCGTAGAACTGACCCCGTCTGCCGGGCCTCTCGCTTTTTCCGTAAAGGAAAACGATCTCATTGTACCATTCTGTACGTTACTTCTCATCGTATATGAATTTATATTGTTTCTATAACTAGAAGGTTTCGATTTATATTTTCGATCTGGCATCGCGTAACGCAACCGCTCCCAAAATTTGTTTTGGCCCCACCGTATCCTCGAACTTGTTTTGAGATACGGCCTCAAATCTGGATCACATTCTGCCTCAGGCAACACCGAACTCTCCTCTATGATAACTAAGCTATAAATTCGTGATTTCAGAATTTCATGCAACGCTTGTCGGAATTCGAAACGGGACCATTCCGTTTCTATGAAATTCCTGGTCAGAATTATAATAATCCTTTTGGAAGCTTCCGCTGCTTCAGGCAACGGTAATGTACATTGCATATAAGCAACGTTATGTTGTGGTATATCTCTATAATGTAAACACAGATGATACGAAGGGCTTCCATTTTCCAACTCAGCGGCTAACGTTTGAATAACAAAATCATCATCCTTTGGGCTGTAGCAGACATAAGCATCGTATAATTTATCAGTGTCGTCGTACGCTCCAGTGAATGGAAACAATCTTATCCCACAGCTCGTATAGAGCCATATGCGAATCGTGTCTCTAAATAAGAAAATTACGAGGATGACTAGCATGATCAGCATGAATCCAGTGAGTGTAGTTACCATCATAGGCATATAATTTGAGACCAACATGTTATCTATAACAGAATCTCCTGCATAATAGTCGCTGCATATTGTACCATTAAGGTTTAGTTCTTTCTTTTGTGGCGACGGAGAGTCGGTATTCCAGCACCATACGTCTGTAATATCTATAATTTTAGGAACATTGTCAGATATAAAAGCGGTAAATCTTTGTAGGTATCTACATTTACATGACCATAAATTGTTACCAAGCGCTAGAGCTTTTAAATTAATTTTATTACTATTTAAGTTCCAAACAGCAAAATCTATTAGCCTATTGCCATCTAATCTTAAAATTTTTAATGAATACAAAGCAGAAAAAGTTGAGTTCGCTATGTGACTTATAAAATTATCTTGTAAATATAGCTCGTTAAGCTGTGTCAGATGTTCGAACTCGTGGCCATCTAATTGTTTTAGTTTATTGTTACCGAGATGCAAAATAATGAGGGAGGATAAGCCGGCAAACGTTTTGTTTTGTATGTTTTCAACTTCGCTTGAATTTACATAGAGCGATCTCATATTTTTTCTGCCTATGAATGCATAATTTTGCAATTCTTTGAAGTTGTTCCCGTCCAAATAGACCTCGGTTGCATCCATAGGAATTTTTTCTGGTATTTCCATACCACGTTGACTGGAGCAATCAACAACATTCGTATGCCAAGTAGGATCATGATAACAAGAACAGTTATTTGGGCACGTCATTTGGCAATCGCAAGCTACATAATCGCAACAATGACATAGCGTAAAACAATGGGTCTCATAAGTGCATAAGAAATCGGTCGATTTCAGATTACTTAAGGGTATGTGTGTCACACTTCTTGCATGTGTCATTTTGCATAATACATTCTCAAGATCCATTATCCGAGGGTGTTGTCTCATTGCTGTCATATTGTTTATCAAAGGCAACCATTCCATTGAGCAATCACAGTTAAACGGATTTCCTCCGATGTAGAATTCTGGCAAGGACTTGTTCGACGGAACTGGGGATATCCGGAGGCTGTTTATATCTAAATGAGATATCTCATTTGCGTAAATATCAACTCTTGTCAGATTATATTTCTCCATAAACGTATTTACTAGGATATTATTTATGCGGTTGTTGTTTATGAACAACAATTCGACACTATTAGGAATAGATAGTGGAGATAAATCAGTGATTCGGTTATAGCTCACGTCTAATGTTTTTATATGAAGCTCATCTTGTAGCTTATAATAGTTACCCAAGTGTTCGATATAATTACCGTGTACATCAAGCCATTTCAAATTCGTAGGAATGAAAGCATAATCAAACCAAATAAGGTGATTTTCTGATAAATTAAGCCATAACAAACTCATTAATGCAGAGAACACCCCATTAATGTCAGATATAAAATTACCATCTAGTCTTATAGCTTCTAGTTGTTTATTTCTTTGGAAACTGCCTCTTTCAACAGCTTGTATTTTGTTTTTAGCCAAATTTAATACTTGTAAATTTGGGAGATCCCAAAACATACCAATGCTTAAATTACCGATTTGGTTATCGATTAATCTCAGTCCTGTTAGTTGATCTAAGTTTCTAAATGAACCATTTTTTATATCCGAAATGAGATTTTCACCAAGATCTAAAGTTTTCAAAAGAGACAGTTCCCAAATTGCAGAAGGTACAACCGGTAGTTGATTTGAGCTTAAATCTAATTCTTTTAAATCTGAACAATTTTTGAACGCTTTAGGATCAATGTTTATTAATAAATTATTATTAAGATTCAGTTTACTAAGTACAAACAGTCCATTAAACAAAAATTCATCAATTGTATGTAAACGATTTTCTGCCAAAATTAATGTATGCAAATTATATAAAGGAAGAAAAGTATTTTCTTCAATGTATCCTATCGAGTTATTCCTTAAATTTAATATCTGTAGAAAGAAAAGATCTTTAAACGTCTTACCATCTATCCTTGTCAAAGCATTATTAGATAAATCCAGAATGACTAAGCGTATGAGGCCAGTAAACGTTCCGCCATCAATGTGAGTGCTTGAAAGTTGATTATTCGATAAATCTAAGACAAGCAGCTGTTCTAATCGATGGAAAACGCCTCTGGCTAATTCAAATAGCTGGTTATTATTCAAATACACTTCTCGCAACTCTTTTGTGTTTGCAAATGTGCCTTCGGGTATTAACTGAAGGTTGTTATAGGAAATGTTCAATATTCTAAGTGAAATTAGTCCATTAAATGTTTCACTTGAAATGTCACTTATATTATTATACTGAAGACGCAGTTCTTGAAGTCTACGTAATCCCGTAATTTCTGAGTCCTCCGTCAATGTTTTAAGTTCATTGTGACTTAAATCTAAACTTCGTACGCCGGAACCACAGCTTTTACCAAAACCGATTCTATCTACACTTTTTAGTTTATTATCAGTGAGATTGAGTACTTGTAAATTATCTAAAGGACAGAAGACATCAGAAGGAATTGATTTCAAATTATTTTTGCCCAAATCCAAGTCTTGTAGTTCTCTTAAACCGTTGAAAGTTCCATGTGATAGTTCTAGATTTTTGTTTGGACTCCAGTCACTATTTTTAGAACGGACTGATAACTTTTTAAGTTCACGTAGTCCTTCGAAGGTGTTGCCTGGTATCCGCAGAAGTTTGCAGTTTCGAACAATTAACTCTGCGAGTGAAGAAAATCTTTGAAAATAGTTAGCTTCTAAGTAACTTTCAAAAAGTAGTAATTGATTACACTCCACTGTTAAACGCTTCGTTAGCTCTGCGGGAGCAGATGCCAAACTAGCTCTATCGGCATCTAGAGTTCGCACCCGGCACCAGGTGCCATTGTTGTCACTATCCAACTGATGGCTGCAGTTATCCACGCCTTTTGGAGCATAAGCGGCATCAACACTCAAAGTCACTAACAAAAGAGTCAGCAATTGAAACATTTTCCAAACACATTTGTCTTAATCGAATACAGCGAAATTACCATAAAATTGTTACTTGATCGCAGTAATCGAGTCAATGAAGAATTATGAAGACATTATAAATAACAGTTGTTCACTTCACTGGTTGTGTTTACGTCGCGACACACGTACGTCCGGTGTCGGGGGCGACGCTGACGCGTGCCAACCTCATCATGGATTGAGCGCGACTGACGAAGCGATCCGCTAGTTTGGCGAGAGTGGTGCGCTCATAGCTGCCCCACAGTCTTCACCTCCCCCCTTCATACCCTCTTACCCTCTCGCCCCTACATAGTTACACGTTCCCTCGCATGGCGCCACTTGCTCGACCGACCGCACTCGCACAATTATGTAATGTTTTCTTAATCGAGCCACCACAGTGAGTTAAAAAAGGAAACTTAAGTCGACTGAAGGATTATTATAGACAGATTGTTCCTGTTCTTTGAGACACTATTAAACATGTTATGAAAGCAATCCGAGCTCGTATCGATTTCTACTATTTAATTACATTATGATATTTCTTTGCCTTTCAAATTTGAAACCGTTTTGTGATAGCTTGCATTCTTTGACAAAACAGGATCATAAAGGTAAATTTGTAATTAAAATAAAACATGTAATGTCGCCTACATATATAGTTAAGTTTTTAATAAAAATTAAAATGGAAAATGACCAATACTTTAGACACCAGACAGCTCGTGTCTCGTAAGCACTGGAAGAGGTGCGAACTTCGCGAGAGTTGATAATTTGATTTCCTTGTTCGACACGTAAAGTCGTTTACGCGACTAACTGGAACTTAGTTACGTATAGAATACGGCCAAAGTTTCGGTAATAGAAGGCACAGTGAATAAAGCTACTGTATATGTATATTATTGTATATTTCTTTGTTATTGGTAATGTCAGGTTAAAGTCATTTAATTAGGTCATATGTTAAAATGCCTTGAGTAAAAATTGCGAAATTCAAATTTTAACTTTGAACAATATAGTTAAGACCGATAGTTCAATCGATCGATAAACTTAACAGTCTAATCTGTTACTCATAAAATGAAAATAACATATTGATATAAAAACTTATTTTCTCATCTAATGATATTTTTAATTAAAAGAATTATCAGTATTTAAAAAAAGAAAGCTGTAAAACTCTAGCGGTTCCGCACATGTCCAAAAAACTGCAAAATTCCCTATCTAGGTCGCGGTTAGCGTGGCAAGAGCAAAAACTATGAGATGTTAAGAGAAAAGTTTCGCGGCTTAAGTGATAAAACACGTTAGATACATTCTAAAAAAGTGTTTCGAGTGGTATGATATCGTTGTTATTAATGTCTGGTAGGGTATCCTGTATCAAAAGTTCTCCCTGTCGAGAGTTCTTAGTGCTAGCTTGATAAATGACTTCTCCCACTTTTGTGAAAGTTGGTCGTGTATTTTTTCTTTCTGTATCAGGCTGGATGTCGCAGCTTGGGAGAGACGTGCCATGACTGCCGATGACTTTGGCTAAAGTGATGTAACATCATCTTGTTGGATTATTCGGATTGAAGTCGTTATTTGAGAGGAGAGTTTTTATTGCTTTTTAATACCATTTTGTTACTTTTGGTTAATGTTAATAATACTTTTGGTTAATAATAATAATAAAGTATCGATTTTGAATACAGGTTATACAGGTTATTATTATTAAATCGATACTTTATTATTATTAATCTAATGGATGCTTAGGATTTTAATTTTAGATGTATTTTATAATATTTATTTATTGAACTTTATTGACCAATAAACATGGTACACAAGGCCGACTTAATGCTAATAGCATTCTCTGCCAGTCAACCTTTGGGAAAACAGACAAACGCGATGGCGGTACAGAGCAATAAAAATAAATACTACAACAACAAATACTAAACTAATCATAAACATACTACAACATACTAAAAATATAAATAACATTACACATAATTACATATATACAGCGAATATATACATGTGTGTATATACATACACACACATATACACACATCAATTACATGACAATGATGATGATGATGACAATCTTCACAAGCCTTGAAACAGAAAGGAGTGGACTTTTTTTTAAATGTATTTATTTGGCGATCTACTGATGGAATAGGGGAGGCTGTTCCACAGTCGAATTGAATGTAGAGTAAATGAGTTGGACATTAAGCTAGTATGAAAAAGAGAGAGTTTGAAGAACGCAGGTGACGACCATGAGTGTCAGAGAGATATTGAAATTTACACTTTAAGTGCCCTGGTGTATGAGGATTGGAAAGAATAGAGTAAAGTGTACAAAGCAACCGCAGATGCCTCCGCTGTCGAATAGGAAGCCATTTTAGCTAAAACCGATAAGAAGAAACATGGTTACGAAACTTACGAAGACAGAAGATGAAACGGATAGCATTATTGATAAGGCGGTCCAACTTATTAAGAAGATCTTCATTTAAATCAGGATAACAGACATATAGCACAAGAAGCATAAGTTTTGATTGATAATATTGGTTTCATGTTGTTTTTTATACTGATATCAAATTCAAATTGAAGCAACGAGTAACATAGATCAGTACAGTATTTCGTTGATGGCATTGGATCTTAATTGTACTTAGCAATAGATTGGTGTGTAACATATCTCTAGGCGATAAATGGAGCTAGTGTTCTAATGTATTGTTTAAAACTTTTAAAAACTACAATAATAATGTAATCATATAATTTATATTTTTATCCTTATACTAAATAGTTGGATTTTGGTATAGTTTAGACGAATAAAAGTCTGCATAAATTCGTAAAGGTTGGTGCATAATATCTACGAAGATTCGTCACGTAACAACGTGGATACTTGACATATTATCCGCCAGATTTGCATTGATCTTTTAATAATATTATATAAAAAAAAAACAAAATAATATCTATTGACAATTTGTTTCATAAAATCGTGAAGAAAAGTACTGACAAAAGCTATCAACATTTAGTTTGCAATATGTTACAGTCATATTCAGAAATCATTACATGTTCAAAATATGTTGTAGGAAAGTTACATCAAAAAGTGATTAAAGGTATTGCTCATATAACATTTGATTGAGCAAAACATTGTCCTGCCACTTTATCTACAATTCCACAAAACCGTCTTGGATTTTATCCTACCTATTAAGGATAACGACATGACTCTATGCATAATTTAAAAGCGCGGAAGTGTAATTAAAATGCGCGTATTTCGCGCCTCCCGGTTAAGTTTATTCTGTTGTTATCTGCGATCAGATTGCGCTCTTAGAAATATGTCTTGAAGGTATTGCTGTTATAGACAGTAGTTATCTCTTGGCATTAACGTGTTACCATTTTCTTGTTTTGAAATCGAATGCGTAAGGGATTGTGCAGATTGCGCTTCGGATATGTTTGGTATAAATATTTGATTTTAAAACTAGATGTCGGAAAATATGTAAAGTCTTTCATTTGCTTGATAATTATTTTCAAACAGATAAATTGTGAATTAACATTAAGCAGCTGATGTGTGTAAAATTTAAAAGTAATAATGTATTGAATGTTAATTTAGATAGCGTAATAGTTTTGCATTCAAATAAAGTAAGAGCAGCTAGTATATAAATAGTTAGGTACTATTTATTATGTTAAGAATAAAGTATATAGGTAATTTAAGCACAATATTTTTTAATACGATAATATTTACTTTTATGTTGTAGTGTTTTTGGGTATGGTGTTAACAATAAATGATTTATCTAATTTATTATTAATATACCTATTGTCTTCTTCTTTAATTCTTCTCTGTTTGCTCACGTCTGCAGATTTTTTTTATTGCCTTCTACTAACAAAAATGACCATCGTATATCTAAAATATTACACAAATTTAATTAAGTCATGTCAGACATAGTTGTCTATAGAGAACTTTAGCCTTTGATCATCCAGGTAGCACTGTAGCATGCACAGAGTATATCTGATCGGGATCTGCTCTAATCGGCACCTGCGGCCCATTTCGATACAGGCTTCGCCTCCGCGACAACGGTCGTTTGCGTGTTCTATTCAAATAGCGAAAAGAATCCTCTTTACAATATACGTTTATGTATTCTAAAAATGTACTTTTACACGATACGTGAACTGTTTCTCTTAATCAGTTTCTTTCTATCTATATTTATTCATGAAACAGAATTGGCTTAGATTTGATAAATTAATTCAACTCTTATGCCATAAGAGTTTTAGTAGTTAACACCGACATATTGTTTTTTTAAACCAAAAGATAATAGCATAATATATTGAGGGACTCAATGGCATTATGGATAACACGTTTGAACTGTAATCCAGAAATTAAGCAACCTTCGCAAGCACTGCTCATAGGATGAATGACTAAAAATTTACTATCTTATGGCCCTCCACGCTTCGGAAGGCACGAAAAGCCATTGGTTTGATTGTTGCATCTGCAGTTTTTAACACCCACTAATTCACACTGGGCTCGCGTGGTGGGTAATGGCCCATTCTCCCTATTCGATCGCATGACCTGCAGTAGGTAAAATAATAAGCTGATGATAATGATAAATAATAATGATTAAACAATATAATTTAAATTGTTACTATCCAAAAAATCGTGATGTGTAAATGGCCACAGACAGATGCTTAAGGCGGCACCATAGCACTTTAGTATCACCGATCGACACTAAAATAGACAAAGAGACAAAATTTAGAGCCAAAATCTATTCAGACGAAAATGATTTCTGTAGATAAGGGTAACCGTTTTATGGTTAATGGCTATAAGTTGGTGTTAGAACGACTTTGAGATATTAATCGCATAAGTGCTGGAACCGTTTTGAAGTTACCACGTCTCGTATATTCAAAATCCATAAGATACTAAAAAGTCATCTTAATATTTGGTTCTAAAACCACAAGCAAAATAGCACATTTCATTTTCTTGCTAGCCATTATTTCTTGTTTATATAGCGAAAGATCTTTTGAAGAAATAATTTTCTTGTGCGATATAACCACAGAGTATTCAATGTGCTGGATTCAAGGCTTACCATCTCTTTGCTAGTTACCATGGTTAAGGCTAGAAACCAAGCTGGTCAAGACCATCCGTGTTCGTCTACCGTGAGACTACTTCCGTAGTTGGCTTCGAAGTGGCGCCATTTCTGGGATTCTGGGGTTGAATTCCAGTTGGGTCAAAATTGAAAATGAACTTTTCTATATCGTCTCGAAAATACAGATTTCCTATATGATGATGTCCAATATTTCTAAATTAATCTATTTCTTTATTATCATAAGATACACTAACAATACAAAAAATCATAACAATAACAACATAATTACCAAGAATCACATCTGATATTTGCACCAATAATAAGCGTGTACAGTATTTGCAATTTTGTCACAATTCAAATAAAATTTAATAAAAGTGTACAAATTATGAAAAAGTAAAAAAAAAATGAATAATTATATATATTATTATGAATACATTGCAATATTAAATTCTAATTAGTCAATAAAAAAAACAAATTAAAATATAGGTATGTTAATTTTGCATGTCAATTTGAATTGAAATCAATTAAAAAAACTAGGTACTAAAAATTACTACTATTATAGAACTAAAGTTTCTTAGTTTGTTTGTTGTAGGAAATATTGATCCAATTGTGATTTTTTTACCGACGGGATGTTATTATATATGTGGGTGGCAAAAGACTATAATTTTCCCGAGCGAAACACGAAAGAACAGCTAGTATAATATATATTATTTCGTCTTCATCAGCCTATAAATGAATAGACTGTTGGGGCACTGGTCTTCCCTATAAATGGAATATAGAGAATGGGCCACGACTTACCACGTGGCCTCAGTCTGAATTGGTGGGTGTTAACAACTGAAGCAAATTATCAATAGCTTAACTCGTCTATCAATTCACGAGGAAGGTAGAGATTGTAAATTTATGGTCATCCATCCTTCTTTTATTTTTAACGCAAATGCAATAATAAACCTGAAATCAGGGCTCTCTGGTAAAACGCATGCGAGTATTCTCCGGTGATGGAAAAGACCCGGGATCCGGTAAGGAACCAGACCCCACCCTAAGACCAGTCATTGCAAAAGTCTCCTAATATCCGCTCTTGGTCTCTTAAATACCGACTGCGCTAGCCACTACACCATTAGCTAAAAGCATCCAAGTATTTATAATGCTATAGGATTCTAGCTTGAAGAAGACCACATGTCTCACAGTCACTTTTGACGCAAAACGTGTATTTAGTTATGACACATTTAATATTAAGCGTTCAAAAGACAAAGTAACAATTTTCTCAAGTCTCGGAGCGTCCCGTCTAGACGTTCCTCACGTGTCAACTTTATTACTTCGAGCTAGCGATGAATGAAGTTACCAGATGACTTGATTCCAAATTAATTAACAAATTTTCTTAAAGAATTTACACAATTATTAATTCTGAAATGAAATTCGATGTCAACACTTTAAATTTCCTTTAATGTTGTTAGAAAAAAAAAAAGAATTATCTGTTTTAGAGACTTCTAATATCTATCGAATATCAATTATCTTAAGATTTCATTCGTTAGTTATTTGTTAGAACTACAAATAGAACGTACTCTAATTAGTTGAAAAAGCTTTTCCAGTAGATATTTACTTGACTACTTTTATATATTGTTTTCAAATAGATGAGAACTATGCTTGGTAGTTTTCATGTTTATATTATTATTATTATTGTGAAAACCACCAGTTTTGGTATGTTTGAGATAGTTAGACATATATTACTTAAATAAAGCTAACAACATTATTACCTAAAATTACATTACATTATTATCATTAAAAAGCTTAAAAGTCTCAAGTAATTTACTATATAAAATGGGCAGGTTTAGTTTTTTATGTATAAAGTACTGTTAATATGTTGTTGAGATCAAACAAATAACACTAATAAGAAAAATATAATATATCAGTAACGGTTTTATATGTTAGCTAGAAGTATATGTATATATTGAAACATCTTTTAAACGGTTTTATCGCGTTTGTATTTAGTTTTAGACGTTTCAAACCCTTTGCAGGTTCCGTGTTCACATAAGAAAAAACTAAATCAAAAATTGCTTCCTAGCTCGCTCACTGGATTTAATCGATAAAGAGTTCAAGGATATTGATATTAAAAGCGAATAATGTTGGAATAAAATAAGCAGCATAATATGAAGTTTCATTTTGCATTTGAAGAATTGTAAATTATAATGTGATTTATCTCAACAAGTATCTTACTGTTTTAAAGATTGTTAATTATTATATATTGTTTTCGGCACTGTATTGTCTATAATATAAGCACTATGTATATTTATGCACATTTTTCCTTAATGACTGTTTGTACCAAAATAAAGAACGAAAATAAACAAGATATCAAAAAATATGTATCATTAAAAATACGTACACATAATATTTCAGCCGTAATCTGGGGGCTAAATGCCAAATTTTTAAAATCCATCGCAACTTTATTCAACTTGACATTTGAAAGAAATTCATGAACTTTACGCTACAACTATTGGACATGTTAAAGAGATTGCGTGTCGTTTTTTGACATATACCTACTGAATGAACAAAATCTCAATTTGACGCCTAATCGATTAAGAGTTAGACGCAAATATTTCTTTAAGTTACTAAGTTTTTATTATGCTTCTTAATCTTCAAAGTGAGCGACTTTCAACGTTACATTATCGCTAGCACATACGCTATCAATTTAAATTAACCTGCATCTCATAAATCCTTTCGCTGTCCAATTGATTTATCATCAATTCTCATAATACACGCGACCTTCTTCACAATGAACGGTTCTACTCCAATTTACAACGCGACATCTTTGCAAAGTTAAACATTGCTGGAAACGAAGGCACCAATTCAGGTATTGTAATTGAGTTTCCAGGGAAGGATATTAGTTGAAGATTGCTCGTCAACCCGGCTCTTCGGTTCGATCACTTCGAATAGTTTCCCATCCGTATGCCGTTGATTAAACAGAATCAGTTCAGTGGGACACTACAGACTCGTTCGATACACGGGGACGTGTACATAATGACATGGACACAGTTGGTAGTATGTAGACATTTTGATGTTGAATACTTTTACTGTGTCAATGGTGAATTGAATAGAAAAAGAGCATACAGAACTAGAAAAAGATTATAATACCTGTTTTATGTAGAATCGACGACATTAATTCAACTATAAATTAATTTTAAAGTACGCTTTGAATCCTAATTTGTATTAATGGCATAGTATTATTTGAAATATGGCTTATCAATTGAAATACTTTATTTAGTTATAGGTATAGAAATAAATTACAATTTTTCTCAGATCCCCATCTCCCTCGTACAGAGCGCCTGGGGTTGGTGAATGTTTAAGCTCTTTTCATTAAGAATATTTTCTAGTTATAACATTTTTTATTAAATTTAAACAACACTTATTGTTATTTTAATAAAGATTCTGTGATAAAACTATTTTAATTATTCATAAAATTAAAATAAAATCTTAGCTAATTTACTTTTTCATGAGCCGCACAACCCAAACTCTTACATTCATAATTTACGCTTGCCGTAAATGAGTTTTTGTTCGTTTATTGACATAAGGAAATTTAGGATATTCCCAGCAAGTTCGCCAAAGCCTTCTTCTTTTAATATAAAATTTGATGTGTGTTTCTCTTATGTAACTTTGCTTGATTAAACTTTCATTAAAACTTTATCGAGTCGAATCATGCTCGATTCCAACGTATTTACTTACCCACTGAAATTACTTGTTGCTTACTTTATTTTTAAGTCGATGATTTATACTTTGATGCTACATTTTAAGTATTTTATTGCGACATATTTATTACCTACAAAGTAATATTATTATTTTATTCATTAAAAAGATTCCTTAGACATACCGTCATATGCACAAACGTCCATTAAGGTTTAATGACGCCTATAATCTCTAACGAATATCAAATTTGTATCGATATTGTCGCTTTAAACTAATGATAATTTTAATGGACGTTTGTGCATAGATATATACCGAGACGCCTGGTGACTAGTAATATGACACGAAAAACCTATACAGGCACCAGTCTCCCACAAAGACATTACTTTGATATACTTTTAATTATATTTTGTGATGTAACCTAAAGTTTATTTATTAACAGAATCGCAGGCAGTATGTCAAAGTACTATGCCATGGAGCTATGTCTTTGGTATGGGAAACATACACATTCAGATTACGCGAAAAGCAGTAGGAGATATGTATATATTTTTTTAATTTGTCTATTAGTACCATTAGGTGAGTTTCTAATTTCGTAACACGTCTTAACTAGTGCAAAATATCTGGAAACAATGTACTTATATATCAAATTCAGCTTTATATAATACCAGCTGTTTTCTTGCAAATTCGCCCTTTTGAATTATGTAACTTCTCGGAATAATATTTAAAATCGTTACAGTAGTGTCAGAGCTTCTTCAATACAAACAAAAATATAAAGCGAGTCGGAATCGTGCATGAAGGGTACCGTACCGAAAACGAGCGAATAATCACGTTTGTTGTATGAGAGCCCCATTAAATATTTATTTTATTCGTGTTTTTAGTATTCGTTGCTATTTCGGCAGCAGAAATACATCATCTGTGAAAATTTCAAATGTCTAACTATCACAGTTCATGAGAAACAGCCTGGTGACAGATATCAAAGTTTTAGTTATATAGGATTCCCGTTTTATCATTTGGGTACGGAACCCTAAAATGAACAATTAAATCATGGCTCTTTATATTATTATGCGTCATAATTTTTCGTTTTACGGGCCTTATAAACTCAGATAACTGCTTAAAAACTACGAACTCTGTTTCTAAACCGGGAGAGAAATAAAACAAGAACTAAAACAATAACTATGATATCATAAAATCAGGATATGTACTGATAAAACAGAACTGTTGGCAAGTCTATTTATGTTATTTCTGATATTTTCAACCGCCATTACTCATTAAATAAAACTACTTATGAGTCGAATGTAACGTGTATATTTAAAGTCTGTTTATTCTACAGTCAAGTTGATTAATATGTTATTTTTGCTCGCAAATTTTCCCAGATCTCTTAATGTTTGTATTCACCACCGTTGCAAGGTGAATGTTTGTAGTTAATTATGTTAATGGATTGCAAACCAAACAGTTTCAGTCGCCATCAAAATCTGTTGTGAATCGGATTGTTTACGTAAGTAAGTAAATGTCATTTGAGTCGAATTTCGCTTGATATTTACATATTATTGTTGGCCTGTATTAAAATAAATTATGGTGATACGGTTTACGTATTCCGTCGGCGCTGCAGATGTAAAGCTACACTCGCAAGGGCCGATCAGAAAATGGGTGACCGAATATTTTTAAAATTTCGTATCTTAAACTTATCCGTGCTTTAAAATGTACGTTTAGCCGTTTGTCCCAGTATATAATTCATCATGGTTATCTTCAGTAATGGTCACCTACCAATCTGCATTAGTTTTGCGTTGCGGGGTGGGTTATGTCCCATTTTAGATCATAGAGTAGCAACAACACGTATATTTTTTTTCCTCTTGTACATGTGAATTTAGGAGCTCGATGGGGCAGTGGTTAGCGCAATCACACTGCGATATTAATTTTAAGCAACTGCTGGTCATAGGGTGACCAAAAATTTATTATTTTAAGTGCACTCGTGCTTCAGAAGCACGTTAAGCCGTTGTCTCAGCTAGGCCTGCAGTTGTTCCCACCTATTCGTTTTGCGCCCACGTGGCCCATTCTCCCGATTCGATTTGATTCGGTTTCAACTATCCATAGGGAAGCACCATCCTTCCTTATCCTTCCTCCAGCAGTGGGTACAATAATAAGCTGGTGATGATGATGATGGTGATATGTGAATTCATTTGCCAGCTTTGTCCACTAGTAAGAAGTAAAACAGACCCATCAGATTTTTTTTCAATGTCTGTGTATCCACGTTTTGTACTTCGATTTTATTGAAGATTCAAATTTGGGGTATTATTTCTCTTTTTCAGTCGTTTTTCTTTATTACGATTTTTTTGAAAACGGTATAATTATTTTAAATTTGGTAATTATATCTTTCTTTTTTTATAATAGAAGTTATCACCGATCCACATTCTTTCTTTAAACTTATATATAAATTGACACTTTCGTCTGTTTTTAAACATACTTATATTTAACAGACAAACATTTTCTGTAATGGTAGTAGTTTAAACTTAACCTAACTCTATTCTTGAAGCAGTTTGTTTTATTGGGATCGCAGTTCTAACCTAACGACCTACGATTCTGGTAACAGTTCGTTTCTTAAGTCATTCAGTGAGTTTTCTCTGACGTCATTCCCTAACGACCGGATTTTGAATTGAGAAAATTTCAAAATCTCAACTGATTATTCTAATTAACTTAAGTTTTTTACGTTTTAAATGGCAAAAAGGCCTAGTTTTATCAAACTATTATGAACTTAAAAAATGAAAATCAGAAACGAAAACCTGTTTAAATGAAATTTGAAATGGCTCAATTACGATTTGAGACGTGCTTAACTTTAAATCCTCCTTAACCATCCATAAGAAAGGCCTGAGCCCCTGCAGTGGGGACGTAAAATCTCGATTCCGAAACCGGTTGTAAGTTGAAAAAAGTTAATCAAATAAAAAAATATATATATTTAAATCTTATGTCTAATTTACGAGAAATACGTATTCGAACATACATAATATGCACCTAAAAACCGATGACTGGTGTGCGCGTAATACGTCGACAAACAAACAGACATACATACACATATATATATATATATATATATATATATATAAAGCTTAGAACACATGTTTAAAAGCTCAGACTAAAATATATGAATATAACGCCATTCTAACGAATACCTCCTTCTTTTTTAAAGTCATTGATAGCCTTATTGCTTTTAAAAGCGAGTAAAAACGCAGAGGTCAATTTGATAACCTCTTTTTTAAGTCGGTTAATGACGTTCACATACACAGGTAAATTAATGGCCTCCTTTTTGAAGTCGGTTAACAAAAAGTTAATAATTTTTTACTCCATTTTATAAGTCTGTGAATTTTTTACTGCTTTTGTAAGTAGCTGAAATTTTATTAGTTTATATCTTCAAAACGATTGAACTATATTGATGAAACTTATGTTGTGCCCTAAGTTGAAAGCTAAGCAATTAAACAAAAAAGAATCATTGTAATCCGATATCCGTGGACAAACATACATACATAGAAACTCACACAGACCAATATATATGTATATTACATACACCTCGAATAGATAAATTCTTTTTTTGAAGTCGGTTAAAAATATGGCAAATACTCACATGAGTCCGGTCAGTCAATATATAAAAGTTATTTTTTTTAGATTGACCCGACCAGGAATCGAACCCGGGACCTCAGATATGGCGTCTCCTTTAAACCGGCATGCGAACCACTCGGCTATAGAGGTCGTATATAATATTACAAATTGTTCTAAATGTTAATTTTATTTTCAAACGAAGTAATACAAAAGAACATATTTTATATACTCAACTAAAGACCTGGCCTGCATAAAGCAGCAGAGCCGTACTTTTATTTAATAAATTCGTCCAAAGTCGTTTAGTCTCTAATTTATTTCATAAGCAATATTTCACACCGGCCATTTATTAAGCGAGTATTTTCCGTTCTGTGATAGCAGACTCACAGCCTAGCTGAGTTAGTAAGACAACTGTTGCCAGCGGGATACAGCAAGAAATATCTGGTATTTGAATTTCTAGGCTATAGTGCAGTTTGGTGTGAACAATGAATTGTGGAAGGAAGGCAAAATGAAATGTGATGAACGAGCGAAGTAAAGTACCCCGTTTGCCCGACGGCGTTGAAGCTCCATATTGGCATTTTGTTCGTTGGACGTTCAATATTGCCGATGGTATTTTGTTATTGTTATTCATGAATAATATCCAAATAAATTTTTTTTTTTTACATAACCTATGCAATTTTTCACTATTAATTTTACTTTTAATTTATATATGTTACGCTCAAAGACCGAAACCGCTATTTGAGCGAAAAAATAGCTCACAACGCGTTCTGGTCACAGCAAAACTGCCACAATGCGTAATGCGTTGAGGTTGAATAGCAAGTCAGCCACCATACGAATTTCGCTATGTAGTCTTTTTGTGATTGCCAAAACGTGTTGTGAGCGTTTTCATTAGAGCCTGTTTTCTGTAATTACAACGCGTTGTTGGCTATTTTACGCTCATTAAGGGTAACATATACATAGAGTTGTCCCAATTGAATCAAATATATAATACATTGCTCAGATACAAATATGAGTATTATTAACCATCTGAAACAACGAAAGTACTACAACAACAATACCCGAGACATTGTAGAAAAGTTTAATTTCTACATTGACCAGATCAGGCATCATACCTGGAACCTCAGACATAGTAGGTACCTTAACAGCACCCTGCGAGCCATGAACTAGACATTGAAAAATCCGTTTCAAAGAATGCCATAGGTTCATTATATAGTAAGTTTTCAAACTATGCCCTGAAACAAAACCGTAGGTATTGGGACAATACGAACGCACTTCATTACTGACTTTCACATAACAAAGGTAACTCGGAGCCGGTTCCACCGAGGCTTTAATTAACAACTTGAGTTTAACAGGATCAAAAACTCCAATTGTAGCGAGAGCTGGAACAAGAGATAATAGGGGTACCCGGCACAGATTATGGTAGTAATTCACAAGACATGGGTCGTGTACTGATATTGGAAATCGGGTATTAGAACTCGAAATTCGAGGCCGGTAAATTTGGAACCTAAACTAATGGGCAGGTGTGTTGATTATCGTTATTAGATTTGAAGCAATGTAATAACAGATAATTTTATCAACAAAATTATATACAGAAAATTTAATACAGAAATTATATACATAAATTATTTGTACAATCTTGTCAAGTTAGTGGGTACTCGCCTAGAGACCCAACTAAAATTCTGATTCCTGATTGTAAAAGCATGTTAAGCCACAAAAATTGTAACATGATGACATCTTTATTATACAATTATATATCCAATATCATACGAGAGTTGCCATTCACTCTGTTTGCAAAAAAGCTGAAAGTGTAGTTTGTAGAGAAAGGTTTTTACTCTATTAACTAATATTTTGCTTTTAAAGTGAACTTAACTACCAGTATATTAATGATAAAAGTGTAGGCATATTGTTCTGACATAACGGACATATTTAATAAAAATTTATAAATAGTGATTTACATTTAATAATTTATATAGACATATAAATAAATTGCTCTTTGTATAAATTTCTATACTACTAATGTTAAGATCCTATGTATTATGACGATGTTACTTGCAGAATAAAATATTTTGTATTTGAAAAGTGGTGTAATTAGTAAAATAAATTATGATTATGTTATATAATTCGACTGAGTGGACAGTTTGGTATCTTAGCTTATTTTAGTGTCAGGCATATTTCAGGGCATTATTATATACATTTTAGCATATTAATAATATCGATCTAGGTATAGATAAATAATCAGTTCGGTGTAGTATCCCAACGATTGTATGCATTTGAGACCAAAAGACTTTTGAAATAAGACGATTTTTAAAATTTTCAGAGACTCATAATGAGTGGCTTTTACGAAAGTTGCTTGACATATCTTTTTATGAACACGAAGCTCATTATAAATATATTGCATTAACAGCATCGCATCAACTTCAATATTTAGTTTTAAGTACATCAAAATTATTAGAATAGAGTTTGTTAATGTTTTGTTTATATCCAACCCAATCAGCCGGGTAAATTTCGCACTAATATCGTCAATAATGAAACCATTTTAAGTTTGCGAGCATTTTAACTCGGAGAGTTTAATATTGTGCTGTTTGCCATAAACATTAAGAGCTATAAGTTGAATGTTTTCTGGCGCTACTGAAATAAGTAGGCTGGTATCACAAACAGGCATAATACAAAGTTGAATTAGATAAAGTTGTTGGAAATATGCTGAATGGATGCTTCCGTAGGCAATTAGCGTGTTGTTCATAAGGGGTTAAGCTCGTTCATGTAGATACTTTTGGGTAAACATAAATGGTGAAATTATATGCCCTCTTCGATGACAACCTCAAATTTTGGCTATAATATTGTTGGTTATTATACTTACAATTAAATATATTTTTGTTTTTTTTTTATAACTGTCTTCTTCCCCGTGAATCTGCATCTGCATTCGCAGATTAAAACTTGCTAACCGTTGAGCCACAAAGCCACAATAGCAGATCCTTTCTCACATACGGTCGAATTTCATCTGTTATAAAATTTTAGAAATACTTCAATTAATTTTCTTTATATATTGTCTCCTTGTGGAGATTTTAACAACAAATACATATCCAATTATATCTTGGTAGCACATCCTTTTTAACAGTATTCGATGGGTGTTATAAAAAGTAATGCCCTCATATATCTAAACTCGAGTCCCAGGTAAAGACAACGTGTAGTTTTTGTTGACCTGCAACTCCTGTCTTGAAAAAGCGAACATTAAAAAAGTACAAAAAGAAATTCTCCATTGTCCCGATTCTTTTACAAACAAAAAACACGAAGAACATCGCTTCACCACCGAAAAACCTTAGGAACTTTTGCAAAATATATCTTAGATTTATGGATCCGTAAAGTGTGAATTATACAGTATACTAAAAGCGATATGTATCTTTTTTTATATTTACACGTTTTGTTGTTGAAACAAAGGGCCTTATTTTTCGTTTATCTGCATTCGTTTTGTCCGTATTAAATAGTATAAATAATGCATTATCACGCGTCGACGCAATCCAACCCCACCGATGAGCACGGTCACTGTATGAAATTATTCTCGAGGATTAAAGTGCTTATGACAATTTTTATGTTTTTTTTTTTTATATTTATACGATCCGTATTCACGTGCCGTTGAATAGCAAGTGTTATTCTTCTAACGTAGAAAAAAACATTGAAGAATTCACTTTGCACAAGCGGATTTTTGTTTCATTACATCAATAGTTTACCAAGTCTCTCTGCGAGTTTCCAACTGGGATATGCTCGATGTTTCTATAAAGGATCAAATATGAAATGATGTGATTCGTCATAGAACTAAAGTGACTAAAGAACTAAAGTAATCGACATATGGTTATGTTGATTAGTTCTACTTCGCAAGTTGAAGTGGCAATGGACAGCCTATTACCCGTAGAAACGACAATCGGTGGGGCAAATAAACTCTAGAGTGCGCTATCAACAAGCATAGTGTGAGAATAAGTGGGATGATGATATTGGTAGTTTGGCTGGCAGAAACAGGAAGCTAGCCAAAGATCAAGATCAATGGTGTGCGCTTGGAGAGGCCTATGTCCAGCAGTAGACGGACACGGGCTGTTGATGATGATGATAGACATTAATGATTCATTAACTTTAAATGTCAAAATGTGTTCTGATTTGATAGATCAATTTTTCAACAACTGCATTTCCTTTAAATTTAATGCTTCTAGCAACTTGCTATCGGTAATATCAGATAAATTTCATCAAAACGGAAGGAATACTTACATAAAACAACATTCAAAAACTCAGGTGAGTCTACTGGCAGCCTTGGGTACCGGTGTCTGTTTTAATTAGAATGCAAATTTAATAGCCTAAAGGAATTTACATGTCAATGGAGCTCTAAATAATACAGCAGGAGAAACAAAGGATTTGTCCATAGTACTAGTAGCCCCTTACTAGCTTTCGTGTATTGATCTGTCGCTTATGAAGCATGAAGTGTCTATGAATACAAATACGCATTGTGATAAATTTTGAATGGAAGCAATAAATATCATTCGTATGAACGTTTGAAACTGGCATTTTTGAGTTTAAAACCATTTTTGTAGGCTTTTAAAGATATGGGTGTAATACATTATATAGTAATCGTTTGTTATGTGGAATCTGGATAAGTGAGAATTCTCCATGGATGAAACTAATGCCTTACTATGTTCAGACATTTTAGCGCTGAATAATCTTTTTTACTGAGATAAAGCAAACCCCTAATTATCTGGATTGATTATTCCAAATTTATTGTCAAGTTATGTCCAAACATGAATACCACTATTTATGTGTCAATTTTCATGTCTTTAAAAGCTTAGGATTGTTAACCTGTTTATACCATATTGACTACTGCATGGAATTGCATAAATTAATATTAAATATATTGCTTCCTGCCCTTCCATATAAAAAATAAAACAATTCCCAAGTTAAGTCCCCAAGGTAAATGTTTGAAATGTAATTCAATTCCATTCCATTATGTCATCTCAATCCAGGTCACGAAAATAACGGCACATTCATAATAATTTCCATTAGAATTAAACAAAGTAGCGCACCTTAATAAATTACAACGCGTTTACGAGAGGATATAAATAAAGACATGCGAATGCCATTAGTGTTATTACACTTTTATAGCAGTTATAGCAGGTGTATCAAATACAGGGATCACAGTGGTGGCGACGGGAAATCTCATTACAGGCTTGGTGCAAGAATTAGGTGTAAGCGTTAAAAGTAGAAGGCAGTAATCTAAAAACAAAAAAAATAAATAAATAGAACAATACCATACATACATAATGTAATTTTTTTTCGAAATCAGATATATATGCATTACCCTCAATTTTTTTTTCTGTTTTTAACTTTTTAGTAATAAGGCCGCCAATTGTGCATTCACATTTATTGTATCCTTATATTTGTTTCTGTCCATTGGTGTACAATAAAGAATTTTTCATTCATTCATTCATTCAAAACCTACACAGTAAAATTTACTATAATTAAATAGTGTTATCCTACGCAGCCTTGACTTCAAAGTTATGAATTCAAAATTTTTATTCAAATATATGTTACTTAAGTCTTAATTCTAGTTTCGTTAATAAATCATGTTGGAATTTTATAAAAAAATGCATTGTAAGTGGTTGGATAATGTTCTTTAAAATTCCAAGTAAAATAGATACAAAATACGACGAATATTGATTACCGTACTCTGGAAACGCTCTTTAAGTTTCTAACCTAATTCTATTTATTACCTTCTATTATTTGGATATTGTAGATATCCAAAGATTTTAAAATAGTTCAAAACCTGAAATATACCCAAAGCTCCATACATTTATAAAAGTGAACAGTCAATTGAATATTACTTAAAGCAATACCACTCATTAAAAACACTTATACTATAAAATAGTTAGCTAAAAAGCAGTATATAATCTACTTGTATCATTTGCCAAATGGAAAGTAACCTTACTATATTTCTCTAAAAATCAAACTGTATATGTCACTATAAAAATAAAAATAGCTTTTCGGACCCGATTCTCTGAAAATAAAAAAGAAAAATTTTAACAGTTTTATTTTATTTATTTTGTCTTTTCTGTCAGATATCCAGGATATTGAAGTAGTAACAAATTATACAACTTATTTATTTATAAGAAAAACGCTTTATTTTGCCACTTGTACCGAGAGGCAACTTCGTGGGGTCTAGATCTGTGTGAATTGTTAGGAATTAGTTTTGCGGTTGTTACTTGATTAAAAGAGACGACAATTTACTGAAAATTTAATATAACCGTAGTGTCTTCAAGCATTAGATTGTTAATTATATTATATTTAGGAATGAAATTTGTATCAATAAATATGATACAATACATTTTTATAACATTTATTTTTGTTATAAATTTATATTTTTTATTCGTTTGTTATTTATACTGAACTAACCAACTGCATTATCACAAAAAATATCAAATTCAACAATAGCACTATTTATATACTGTCATCAACAATCCCAAAGAAACCGTTATGTTTCATGTATTATTTTTATTGAAATAAGAATTACTAATGGCCTAGTTGAAATCCCTTTGGTACACAATATGCCATAGATTTAAATAACTTGACAAAAAGGTCATACATTTTCACATTAGGTGGAAAATGGAATCCAATAACCGCCTTCGTGTTTCCTCAGATTATGTTAGTATAACGCTTACCTGTTTGTCTAATAAGAGAAAAAAATCAAACGTGATCTTTGAACCACAACCGTTTTACATGTCCGCTTGGTTGCCGTACTCGGTTTAGCTTACCCCAGGATTTCTACCTCTCGTATTTCATCGCGGTAATTGGAGTGCACTGAATATTGCCGGAGTTTTGCAGTTTTCAAGTAGCACTGTGCCGCGAATGGCGCTTTTTCAATGTTATTTACATTCGGGAACTAAGTTTTGTTGTGCCTTTCATCACTTTACGATGTTAATTCTCTTTTAAATCGGAATAATAACATTAATTAGGTTTTTTTTCGGGAAGTGCAATTGAAAAAGCAAACGTGAAGTATTCGCATCACTATATGCTGTGGTACCGTCGAAAAATTGTAGACAAGCCTATGCTTTGATAAATTCCAAACTTTGCCGATGTCATAAAAATGCCTCTCGAAAGAAAAAATTAATATTCAGTGCTACATCATCGTAGCAAGAACAATGTTATGAAAACACGACACGACAAACAAATAATGCGGCGCCTGACATTTTTATTACATTGAAAACCCGAAAGCATTTTGTTGGCTTAGGTGAAGCGCCCACCGGCACAGCCACATCGAATATTAAAATAATATTCACAACACTTGATCCTTGCGCGGTCGCAGAATGACGCGCCGAGATAAGCCAAAGCAAAAAGAGATTGCAAATTACACCTTCCCATATCATATTATTACAACCGAAGTGAGTTCTGCGGCTCGTATCATGAAAAATACAGTAAGCTGCATTGACGTTGACTTTTTATGGTAGTCAGTTAATGTCAGTGTTTATTTGTTCGTTGCAGGAATGCGAATATGAGTGACTTTTGATTTTATTTTTTAATTTATTTTACAATTTGTATTTTGTTAAAATTGTGCCTCGACCGTTTGGTCAATTCGATCTGGGCATGAAGAAGAGACGACAAGAAGACACATCAATCGATTAATTATAGAAAATCAAAAATTGGAAACGTTTTTGCTGTTTGTGCCTGATAACATCTTTAAAAAGAATTTGTAAAACAAATGTGAAAAGGTTCTTGCGTGATATATTTTTTTCATTAATTGTGACTAATAAGCTAAGGTACCTTTAGAAAAATGTATTACTAAATAATACATTTTTGGGAACCTATTGGATTACTGGCCTTTTCAATTATTCCCTATTATTTGTAGTTGAACTGAAGTCGACACCGACATTCACCGCATGAAAGCGTTGGTTTGGTTTAGGGTTGATGCGGATCTGACGGTAGGTCTCGTATCATTTATCTCAGAACTGATAAAATGTATAATATGTCATTCAACCTTCCAACTCGATGGATAATTCGTCAGTATGTACATTGTACCAACGCATATTTCCGTTGATACGACGGATCTTCGTCAGAATTGCCCCCTTTATATTATATATATTCTCTGATAGATTGTGAAATTGCCTAGCATAAGTTCCTAACAAAATAATCATTAGGGTGTATTCAAGCCGTCAAAATGCCAGCTGCCCTATCCTACTCTACGCCACAAGCTCCTTTGAGACGCCTCCAGACTCTGAGCAAGGCACTGTTGGTTTATCCAAGACTGTCAGTAATGAATATTAATTCGCACCTAACCGAGTGACAGTAAATTATCTATTGGATATCTAAACTTTAGGTTGATTCGGATACATTTGTGAACTTTGTATTCGCTGGAATATGGATTAGTTTGGAATGAGAGTTGAATGTTGGAATATAAAGCAAATAAAATTTCATTTGGAGCATTAAAAAATAGTTTTAGTGACATCTTTGTTGCTTGTTCCCGAAATAACCCCGTAAATTAATTGACGATCTCTATAGGCTTGTGGTTCACATATATAGGTTCCAAAAAGTCGCCATCTCTGAAGTTTCTGATTCAACATCTATCATGATATCTTCGTTTTTTGTCAGACTTTAATAATAAATGCAAAAAGCTATTTCATTTGAAATCTGAACAATGTAAGTAAAGTTGTCTACTATTTATTTATATTGTATTGATAAAAAAAATGGTTTGTTTATAAAATTTTCGAAAGGAATGAATAGTCCAATTTTATGTTTGATAACATTTGCTTCTATTTAGATACGGCGAATGAAAATCATTTCCTATGTCATATCACATATTGCTGATTGAATCATCATTGCTATCAATTAGCAGTAGGTAAGTGCTTCTACTATTATTTATGGTTTAAAGAAATCTCAAAATAATCTTTACATACACATATAAAACGTACTTAGTTGGAGATGCATTTGATATATATTGAATGTCCGTAATAAAATCCGGTAACGCCACTGGTTTATATTTAGCATTATAAATATTTGTATTGAAACTGTAAATGCTTTTAGAAAATTTATACTTGAGATACAGTTCAACTTCTTCTCCTTTTGAAGAATCTATTAACAATATGACTGTAATTATTGAAAATATACATATATTACACTACTTTTGCCTCTTTAATATTCACCAGGTGCTTTCTAAATCTTTACTTTCTAGCAGCATTTAATGTAAGATAGATTTGTGATCAGAATAGTTCTTACATATTCATTAATTTAATGCAAAACTTTTAATGAAACATCATATTGCTTTAATGACAATAATTGATATCTAGTAGTCTTTAGGTTCCTAGTTTGTACTCTTAAAAGTCTTACTTCATACATTATCGGTTACGATCCCAACAGAAATCACGTTCTCAACTATATCTAGACTTCTTACTACGTTTGCTGCGTCGTCGTCAATTTGTCTGGTTTGCTCCCCAGGGGTGGAGCGTAATGAATATTAACATTCGGGACGGAGATCTAACGGCTTGTGTGTATACCATATTCCCACAGACAGACTCCTATTGAAATTTATGTGTATTTGATAGTGTAAGTACTTATTTATCAAGTAACTCTATATTATTTAAGACATAATATTTATAAATTATTGTATTGATCAAGACACAATTCAATCATAGTAATTTTAAACAACATGATATTAATATAATTGACAACATAGACAATTAGAGTCGTTAATGTTTGTAAATTTTAATTTCTATAATGATTTCTTAGTCTAATGTAAAAGTTGGATACAGATTTCGCATTAAATTTACTACATTACATATGCAAAGTAAACAAAATGGTTTTTCCCTAAATCCGCAACCGCGATGAAATTTTAATCAAGAGACTAAAAATAAGCAGTCTAATCCGTTGTTCTGTTAAAGCAAATTAAATTAAATGGAGTACACGAAACCAAATCAACGACCGCGGGACACATCAAGGCGAGCGTAAACGTTGCATATTTGCCGCAAACTGCCGAATCCCCTCACTGAATTAATTAACAGAATATTCCCGGACAACAACTCTCAACAAATTGTGTTGTCAACGCTATCAAAACTCCTTCAATGTACAATGGAGTGTTTGCTCCATTTTCGGCTTTATCGGACAAGGAATAAGAGGTAACTGTGTTTGTACGTGACTGTCGAAAGCGTCGACGGATATGCGTCGATTTGCATAATCCTTGCATCAAATTCTGTTAATTTTCTTTTAATACTCGCCTGCTGCAGCGCATACAACAACTTCCGCTACTCGTTAAGCCGTTTTATGCACGTCTACTGCATTAGTACCTTTTGAAATCTGCAAAAATAATGCTCGGTTCCCGACTTAAAGGAAAATATCTGGAGTTATGAATATTAAATTACAAATGAAGTGATTTTATCTTTTTAAAGTCATGTTTTCTAATGAAAATAAAATTAAGGGCAAACTTGAGTTGTTCACGCAATTACGAAAACAGTCCAAAATAGTAATGAAAACAAGTAGGCAATTAAGCTAAGAACAAGTTTTATGGCAAAAACTTCTAGTTAAAACAAGATGCAACCAGAATTTCAGTCATAAACCAATTTTGCTAATCATAGTATTTTAGTAGAAAACCTGCAGAGGAAAATTTATATTGAATATGAACTGATTTCAATGTTTATTTTGGTGAATATTTTTTCATTGGTCGGAATCACAATGTGAGTGCCAGCAAAACGCTAATGACTTCTTTATAATTAGCCGAGCAGATCGGCATTTTCACTGAAATAAGCATACAGAAATCATTACATTACACATGCAGGCCCCGTTAATCAAAGTAAATGAGCCATATTTCACGTCGATAGCTAATACGTTTCCGAATCTTTTTTACGCATATAAAGTCGTTAAGGAGCAAACAAAGCTATTAAAATAACGACAAAGCTATCAAATTTATATTTCTGTCTGTTGTAAAAAAATCTATTTACACATCACCCTGAGGAATAGTAAATATCAGACGCGATTTCGTTTACAAAAACAAACAGGCTGCCCTCGTAAACGAAATTACGGTATCGTAATACAATGATTTGGAATCTCGATTTCTCATTTTTCCATTAACATTGGGGAAACGGGCCATGCAGCGTTATCTTGCAGGTATCTACGGCTTGATTTGATAATAATAACTTACAGACGGGAAATGTGGAAATCAAGGGTGGTTCTTGGGGGCGTGAAAATGTTTATACACTTTCATAATTTTGAGGGGATGATATCGGATACAACACAAAGAGGGGACGGCAACGAAAGGGCTTTCAACAAAATACTTAATACGGAAAATACGAGGTGGAAAACGTGGTTATTTCGATGCGGGCTATTATTGGGGACTGGTGCGCTTGGTGGAATTTTATGAGAATTGCTGTGAAAAGATCATCATGGTTGTATTACATGGTTTCAAGTATGAGGTATTATTGAATCCTTTTTATTGTTATTGTATGTTGATATATAAATTAAAGAAAGAAAGAAATTTATTGACCCACATACATAATCGTAAACAAGAATACAGTAGAAAAGAGAAAAATAAAAAAAATGCGAGGCCAAGATGGACCCCTATCTCAGCAAAGACCCTAGTATCGTTCATAGATGGGCCGAAAAATAATACTAAGGGCGCTGTTATTCTGATAGGAGCCTTACAGTTGCATCGATTAAAATTAAAAATTATATACAAGAATAAACTAAATAATAATGTAAATATTAAGATATATATAAAATAACATTATATATATTATATTTAAATAGCCTATTCTAAAATTAGTAAATGAGGTCTTTTAAGTTCACCAGTATTAAGATTCATTCAGTTAGCTCGGTATGGTTTCGTAAACTAAGAATAAAA